>JAWWEV010000152.1:6423264-6475773 GCA_035583235.1 Hafferia zeledoni | reverse complement strand
TGTGCCCACAGCAGCAGGGACTGTGCCCACAACAGCAGGGACTGTGCCCACAGCAGTGGGGACTGTGCCCACAGCAGCGGGGACTGTGCCCACAGCAGTGGGGACTGTGCCCACAGCAGCAGGGACTGTGCCCACAACAGCAGGGACTGTGCCCACAGCAGTGGGGACTGTGCCCACAGCAGCGGGGACTGTGCCCACAGCAGTGGGGACTGTGCCCACAGCAGCAGGGACTGTGCCCACAACAGCAGGGACTGTGCCCACAGCAGTGGGGACTGTGCCCACAGCAGGAGGACTGTGCCCACAGCAGCAGGGACTGTGCCCACAGCACCAGGATTGGGCCCATGAGCTCCCCTCACTCCCAACCCCCCACTACTCCACCGCTGGTCCCACATTCAGAGGAGGAAAAACCAGCCCAGACACACAAGTGACAAAGGACTTCAGAAGAACACTGAAATATGTCTGCAAGAAGCTGCTTCCCCTTCACTGCTCACACTGTCAGACTGAAACCCAACTGCCCTCAGATTCCCATGGAGCCCCTCTCTGTCCCAGGGCTCTGTCCAGGCAGCGTGTGTGAGCAGGAGGGGCATGTGACAGTCCCTGCTCCTGCAGGGTACTGGGAATGTCCCCTCAGAGCCACCTATGGCAGCAGAGCCCTGGCAGCTTCCTAAATTGACAGGCTCAAGGGGTCCTGAACAGCCCTGAGCAGGGAAGGCAGATGGGCAATGCCAGCCTTGCGTGTGGGGAGCTGCCACCCCTGGGACAGTCACCTCAGGAGGGGCTGAGAGCACTGCAGGGCCAGGGCTGGTGGTGCTGTGGGTGGGTGGTCCTGCTGCTGGGCTGGGCAGAGCAGCTCCCTCTGACTTCAGCTCCATCCTACTCACTCCAAGGCATCTGTGCTGGAACCACTAGCAAGGGGCTGCAGCAGGAGGGGCCCAGACAGCCTGAGGTGCCACTGGCGCCTGTGGCACAGCCTGAGCCGCCACAGCACAGGGATGGTTTGGTTTCAAAGCCTGTCATGTACCAGATCCAAGGGAGGGAGCAGCTGGGGCACTGCTGAAGCCGAGGGAGCAGGAGCACCATAGCCATGCAATGTGTGTGACACTCAGCAATAACAGACACGAGATCACCATGAGGCAAAGGAAGGATGGCAGCAGCATCCCCCCGGGGGACACAGCGCGCTCCAGGGACGGAGCACCCAGGGAAGCAGCTGCTGGAATGTCTGGCCACGTTTATGGAATGCTCCCAGCACCTAAGGAAAATCGTCCAAAAGGGAGAAGTTGCCTTTAGGCTGGCAGAGGAAGCAGGGAAGCTGCTCACGGCTGTGCCCAGCCCCAGAGCTGCGCCCCAGTGGCAGTGGAAGCTGCAGACAAGCCCCTCCTGCCATGGGGGTGCACAGGGTGGTCCTGCAGAGGCACCTCCTGGGCCAATGGGCATCGCCCACAGGACCATTTCGGAGGGACAGACCAGGCGTCTCGGACTGAAAATCAATAAACAAGCGAACAAGAAACTGGGCAGCTCTTAGAAAAAAATGGTGGGTTTGACCCACATTCAGTGAGTTTCAGATCCTCAGCAGCTCTGTGCTGGTCCACCAGAATCACTGAAGCACAGAGACGTTTGGTGGGTGTGTGGGAAGCAGATCTGGTGGGAGCGTAGCTCACACAGGAGAAGCAGGAGGAGCACCTGCTGGCCCCTTCCCTCGGCTGCACTCTCGGAGGCTGCTGACCTAAAGGTGCTGCCCGAGAGCCAGCTCCAGGCAGGGCTGCAGCCTCACTCAGGCCAAGCCCCTGGCCCAGCCATGGCTGCTGGCACAGTCTTCCAGGGCAGGCCAGTGCTGATGCCCAGGAGGAGATGAGGAGATGTCCTGCAGAGCTGAGCACAATGCTCAGCACGGGCAGCTCCCCCACACACTGGAACCACAGCACAGCTCACCATGTGATGGCCACCAGCACAGAGGAAGGGGCTTCTCAGGGCAAGGGGGGCCAACCCCCACTGCAGCTGCTCTGCCCTGGCACCCAAGCACGGGGACTCAACCCCTGCACCCTTCTCAAGGTGTGTTTCCTAAAAGTGAGCAGGTAAATGGTGGCTCTGCTGTCCCTTCCACAGCTGGTCAGTGTCCCCCAGCCCTGTCCATGCTGCCAGCACCTGAACAGGAACACACAGACACTGCCACAAGCCTGTAGGGAGGAGAGGTGGGAGGGCTGGGAACAGTTCAACACAGACGTGTGGGCAGGGTCTGCTCTCCACCGTGGTCTCCCTCTTCTAATTTCTTGGGCCACTTGTGGCTCGGAAATCATTGTCCAGTAAGAAGGCTGCTCTCCAGGTCACTGGGGCTGGCAAGGCTCAACTGTGACTCCTGGGTCACAAACACAGAAAGTCTCCTGGGTCCAGCTGGGCCAAGGTGCTTACAGAGCCTGGAAGAAGAAAACAAGCTCTGTACTCTGCAGCAGTACAAATCCATCAGCAACGCCACAACCACTGGACTCCCACCACTCCATAAATGCTGAATTTGTGTTACATGTATGCTTTTGGTTTATTATTTGATTTGTTCTCATAAACACATACCTTTAGCCTCAGCTCTCATCACTGGGGATCCTGCCTTGTGGTGATGAAGAACTGGATGAAAGGAAATAAAAGAAGAGAGAAAAAATGAATGCAAGGAGCAAGCTCTGACTTGGCTCCACAAGCTGCTCAAGGCTGGTAACAGGCAGGGAGGGGTGTGTTTTGCAATAGAACAAATGATCTCCCTGGCAGCACTGGCAGGACCAGTTCTCAGACTTACCCACAAACCTGCTTGCTCTTGGGCAGAGGTTAGTGGCCTTTCAGAATGGGAAGCTGGAGCTTATTTGGGCAGATGTTATCACAAATGGCACCTGCTGGCACTCAGAGCCGAGGGCTTTGGTGCCCACACTGTCTGCCCATCACCCCCTACCTCCCTGTCCACACTCCCCCTATGCTGGACCAGCCACACATTCTGAGCAGCTGCTGACACCTAACCAGGCCTCCCCTCCTCAGCTGGCCCATGATCTGATCTCCCCACAAAGCCCAAGTACAACGGGCACTATGCTGTGTAAATCCACACACATGGCAAAAGGGATCCATAGGGTTGTGTATCACTTGGAACCTTTAATTTATCAAGTCTGTATCTGGATTCACATTTTACACTTTGTGCTCTTTGCTTAGTTTCAGTATTTTAGCTGAGCCCACAAGTATGACACAAGCCAGGCTGGGGCTGGGGCTGGGCTGGGGCTGGGCTAGGGCTTAGGGTGGCTGTGCTGGCTCTGCCTCAGAGGGAACACCCCGTGCTGCAGGGCTGCTGCCATCCAGGTGCCACCTTCCCCATGCCAGCCTTACCTGCCCGTTCTTTGGGAAGCTGTCTCAAAGAACTTGGTCCTAGAGGCCACCCTGCAAAGAGAACAGGAGAGATCACTCCAGTGATCTGATCATTTGCTAATTAGATCTGCTCTGTGCCAGGGGAAAGAGCCACAGCATTGGCAGAACTGCAGAGATCCCCTTCAAAGGACAGCTCTTGTGCCAAGGCACAGCTGGGCTCCTCTGCCACCTGCTCTGCACCCTCTGCCCTCACAGCACCCGCCAGCACTTTGGCTGGGCTGCTTACAGAACCATTCAGGTGGGGAAAGACCTCCAAGATCATTGAGTCCAACCTTTCACCAAACACCATCATGCCAACTAAATCATTGCACTAAGTGCCAAATTCAGTCATTATTTCCATGCCTATAGTCCTGTGTGCTGGGTTATAAACCTGCATCCGTGCCCTTCATGGCCTCTCCTGCAGAGTTTATGTGCTCATGCCTGTGCTTACAGAAACAGTTCTCCCAGGCAGTTCAGGAGAGCCACGGCCTGGCCCAGGGGCATGGAGCTGACACTTATGGCACTGGTTTTCCTTTTGTTTAATTCCCACTGGAGCCAGCGGTGTTTCTGTCTCTCTAAAAATGGAAAGAAATACGAGGATGAAGCTGAAATCCATCCAGTTTCCTTAAGCAGATCCAAGCTGGATCTTGTTGTGTCCCTGGAAGTGTCTCACTGGAGAGGTTAGCTGGGACCAGGCAGGGAGGCCATGCCCTCTGCTCAGCTTTCCAGCACTGGTACCCGTGCCCACTCCGGTGTTGAGGGGATGTCCATGGGCTCCAGCCACTGCACGTCCCTGGAACTGGAAATCAACTGGGCATTTCTCTTCCTACTCTTCCAAAATTCCTGGCAGGTGACACCAACTCCCACTCCTGCTGACCTTGTTCCCGTTCACACTCCCCAGGCCCCTGGTAGCCCCTGCTGGCACTGCACCCACCACAATCTGCTGCTTACACAGATGAGGGCATCTCCTCTACTGTCCCCGCTATCAGATCCGGCCTCTGCTCCAGCTTTGAAGGGACAGGAGTCCTGCATGGTGGATCTGGAGGTCTCACAGGAGGACGCATTATCACGGGCTTATCACCATGGGAACGCGGCTTAGGGACACCGTCACAGTCGCCTGCAGGATGGAGAGCACAAACACTGAGCAGGAAGCTTTGGCAGAGGCCAGATTCTTATGAAGAGGCACTGAATGGGCCAGTGGGTTTAGTTCTGTCTGTCTTTCCCAACACCCTCTCACTGACAGTGGCCAACCAGCAGAAGGGAGGGACAGAGTCCAGGGAAAGGCAGCCCCAATGTTTCTTGCCCCAGCACAGCGTTCCAGGCTCTGGGAACAGGCTGATGCTGGACCTGTGAGGACAAACTCAGTGGAGTTGCTGCCTGTGAAGCTGACACTGCCTGGGAATGACAAGTGTTCCTAACCAACCCCTGTGCAGTGCTGCTTTGCAAAGGGAGAGGAACAGCACAGATTGGTGATCCCTGTGGCTGCTGCTTCTTCGAGGTTTTATCCCCGACAGCAGCACTACTTGTCCTCTCCTCAGCTGCGTTTCTCCCCCAAAATCCAGCCAAGCTCAGGCTTTCCCTGGGAGCAGGGCACTCCTGCCTGGCTCTGCCGGGCTCCCCGTGCCCACTCACCATCCCTGGTGCCGACGCCCGGCCGGGGGGCAGGTCTCCTGGCCTGCAGCGTGGCTGTCCTCAGGGCCGGGCTGGTCACCACGCCGTTGGCCGCCTTGGCCAGTGGCTTTGCCGCTGTGTCCTGCAGCCTGGCCCCCAGCCTGCCCTCGGCGGGGGCTCGGCCCTGCTCCTCGGTGCCAGGCCGGGGCACGGGCGGGCGGCTGCGCTGCAGGGGCCTGGGGGCCTCGGTGCCACTGCCATTGGGGGTCTGGCTGAGCTGCTCTGCTGTGGGCCAAGGGCACAGAGTTGGGGGTTAGGTGTGTGCCACACTTCATGCCTCACCAAAACCCCTTCGTCCCACCCCTCCTGCTGTGCTGCAGGCCCAGGAGCTCTGCTATGGATCTGCTCAGCTCAGCTCAGCATTCAGGTGCAAGGCTGGCCCCAACTGCATGATGAGGGCTTTAAAGAGCAATGTGAATCAATCATGTTTTTCCAGTGTCATAAAGTGCATTTGGAGTACACTTTATAGTACACTTTATGACTAAAACATCATCAAAGCCTTGAAAATGGTAATGGAGAAAGAGACTTGCCACCTCTTTGGTAATGATGGGATAAGGGCATATCTTGCAGTGACAATTAGAGCAAATTGTGTGTAGAAACACGATTTTAAACTGATGTGCCCTTCAACATCATGATATAGGCATTTCCTTACAGTCAGCTGGATTTAACAGCAGAGTTGAACTTGATCTAGAAAATACTATCACTGGGTCCTTTTAAACTGCTTCTCCTTCTTGCTCTGAATGTGGAACCACCAGTGGCTGAGCCAGTCCTGAAGAGCCACTTGGCTCCCATCCCACCAACACCCCGTGCAGTTCCCTTTGCCTCTGAAGTCACAAAACTTCTCCTCTGGGCTCTCCTGTGCAAGAACCAGCCTTAGTTTAGCTAATGGAGAATGCAGCAGGTAGCAGAAAACCCCAAATCCCACAGAATCTGACTTGTGACATGACGCAACCCACACGTGTGTGTGTTTTGCTTTCCTTTCTCTGAACAGCTCTCACTGCCTGCCATGTCCAGGGCCAAGGAAATGCAGCCCTGCTGCTCTTTCCTCCATTGCTCCTGGAAAGGTGTTACAGGAAGCAGGAGTGGTGAGAGGCAGGTAAGGCATCAGAGAACAGATACACTGACCTCCACTTTCCTCCAGAGAAGCACCAAAAAAGACAGGTCTTTCCCTCAGGGGGCGTTTGGAGATGGTGATGGGTTTGTGCCGCCGGGCAGCCACCCTGGGTGGGGGCACTGGTGGGGCCGTGGTGTCCTCTGGGGGGCCAGAGTAGATCTGCAAAGGGAAACACATTCAGGTGACACAGGCGACACAGGCTGCTGCCTCACCTCGCGCAGGTGCCCCTGCCCAGCACAGAGGGTGACAGTGGACACAACCAGCATTGTCCCCATCACTAACACTGTCCTCACTACCAACAGCATCCTCACCATGACACTGTGCCCAACAACATCCCCACCACAACACTGTCCCCACCCCACAACATCCCCACCACAACACTCTCCCCATGACTCACAAACAGCAAGATCACAAATCACAATCTGTAGATGGAAATTCTGGAGCAGATGAGGGAGGCTTTGAAGCTTTGGAGCTGACAGCTCCTGGAGAACATCAAAATTCCCACCGGTGAGGTGATGCAATCCCCCAAACATCCAAACCACCCTGGCATTGTTTCAGTTCTAACGCTAAAACCCTTCGGCTCTCAGATTACAATGAAGTGTGTGGCACCAGGAAATTACCTGGGATGAAATACTGGCATAAAAACAATGCTGCTGAGGAGTTTTATCTCCTTTTCTCACTGGTCATGTGGCACCTGTTTGGTTGGGTTTGAGAGGTTCCTATTTATGTCAGGGCTTTTTTTAAGAGCAGAAAACGAATTCCATTTGAATAGCAGAAACACTGTGTTGAGGCCCAAAGCAGCTGCTCCTGTGTTCTTCCCAGGGATGTTCATTGAAGTGGTATCAGGCTTTGAAGCCTGAGCTATTGTGGAGGGGTGGCCTGAGCTGCCAAGCCCAGAGGCTGTGCTGTCTGTCCTGGGAGGTGTGGAGCTGCTCCCTTGCCGGCTCCAGCCCAGAGGATGGGAGCTGTGCCAGCCCCTCTGGCACGCTGGGCCACGCTTTGATACGAAAAACAACTTTATTGCGTCACCCAGAAAAATCTTAACATGAAGTAATGTAACATTTTGCTTTGATTATGTGCCCCATTTTGGTAATTCAAACCAAAAGTGTATTCCTTCTTCTCTCAGCCAAAGAGCAGGACTGGCAGGCCAAGATGGGAATGGGGGAGGAAAGCATGTCCCTAGTTTAACCTCTTGGTCCCATCAAGCAGCGGTGGTGGCTGTGCTCCCCACATCCCATGGGCAGGCTGGCTCAGGATAATCCATGTGCTGGGACCTGGCCTTGCTCCTGACAGCCTGCCCACCTCTGCATGAGAGGAGGAGCAGCAACACAGAATCACAGAATGGTTCAGGCCAGAAGGGACCACAGTGGGTCAGCTGGTCCATCCTTGCTGCTCAGGCAGGTTCTTCTAGAGCAAATGGCACAGTACTGCATCCAGGCAGTTCTGGAACATGACCAGTGAGGAAGACTACACACCCTTTCTGGGGAAAAAACCCAAAACCACTCAGGGTTTGGTGGCACAGAGCGTGTGCTGGCTCAGTGCCCACAGGGCTCTGCTTGGGGCAGGGGCAGGACATGTTCCCCACTCCAGAACACAAGGTCTGGAGTGCTCTCCCTGCCTGGATTTAGAGGGACTTGCTCTGACACAGCAGCCCATGAGTTAATAGCAGCACCTTGTGTATTAGAACAGTAATGTATTGCCTGCAGGGAGCAATGTTTTTGAAATATAAACCCCACTCCTATATCCTGACCAGAATCCAGTCCTGGTTTTTAAAGAAGTGTTAAGTTCCCCATGGATGCTCATAGAGGTACCACAGAATGCTGTTTTCTCAGGATGTTTTTCAGCATCTGAAACCCAAGTTAAGCCACAACAAACGACTGTTTAAGACATGAGTGTAGCCTCTGCTTTGCTTCTAAATGAAAATTCAAGTTAAACAACCTGAAGGTACAAAGATATTGACAGACCCTCACCCTAAGGAGGTTTGTATACAAAAGAAGATGGTTCCAGAACAATCAACCTATTTAATTTAACCACGGCACTGAAACACAAGCTGTGGAAACAGTAATATTACCCACAAAGACTTCATAGTTACTTTGTCCTCAGAGTCTTCACATTGCACCATATAACCCACATCCCCTTTTCCTTCAGACTCATCTGAGCTGTTTGCTCATGTGTGAGCTGAAGACACTCTCAACTCCAATACTGAACTTACAAGCTCAGTCTAACAAATATGACTAACTGAACCTTATTGCTGGAGAAATTAAAAGCAAGCAAAGGGACATGTGGCTTAATCAAAGGTGCCACCTCAGCTCTCAGAGGTGGCAGAGTAATGATGTGGTGACTCAGCCTGCACTGTGGGTTCTATGGGGGGAGGACAGAGCTCTGGAGCGAGACAGGTGAGATGCCAGACACAAACCAGACCCTGTTTTTCTGCAGGAACTTGTTAAAAACCTCCACAGAGACCTAAAAAGGAACTGCCTTGTGTTTCCATGAGCTTTTGGTGTGGATACTCAGAAGTGTCTCTGAGCTCTTTCATCCCATTTCTCTGGTTTCACTCCTTGGCACTACAGCCAACTCTCACCCCCACATCTGGTCCCACTCCCACATCTGGTTCCCACCTGGTTGTTCTGGCTGCACATCTCCTGTTGCAAGAACCTTGCTGTTTCAGCTTCAGCCACTTCTTCCTTTTCCAAAGGGAGCTTTGCCCCTGCCCCTGTGCTGCCCTATTGCTGGGAGCTGCCTCAGCCCCCTCAGCAAACAGCATCCCGGACTGGATGGCTCCACACCTTCTCTGCCCCCTAAGGCATGAGAAGTTTGGACATTGTGTATGTTGCTATGAAAAGCTGAAGAACCAAACCCACTCCTTGGAACCTGGGGCTGTTACCAGGGAAGCAAACTGCTCCCAGCTTGGGATCTGCTGCCTGGGATGCAAACACTGCTCAGACTTTAAGTATTAGCACACAGCTCTTGCTGTGCCTCAGCCACCCGAACACCTCCGAGCTGATATCGCGTATCGCCAGCAGCAGAGTGTGAGCAGAGAGACAGCAGCACATTCTGCTCTCCACAGACAGAACTCCACATGACAAAGCTGTTGTCTGTGTGTGGATCTTCAGCAGCTGGACCCTGGCTGGGCACGCGGGTGATGCTCAGGCTGAAACAGCCAGCACAGGTCCATGGGAGGCAGATGGGGCTGGAGGCTCTGCAGGGTTTGCTGTCCTGTGCAGGGCATGGCCCAACACCATGGCCTGGGTACCAGCTGCAGCCCCCTCTGACCGTTCCACCTCAGGCAGCAGCTCCCCAGACTCCCCAACTCCAGGGAGCAGCTCCCCCCACACCTCCCACACCATGCCCACACTGTCCCCACACCTGGATCTGAACAGATCACATCCAAGGCTGAATTACTTTCATCAACCATTCAATATGCTTGTCTGCTCTAGGTCTTTTCCTCTGTTTTAACAGTTGTGTAGCACCTCATCTTGGACTGTGCTCATTAAAACCAGTTCTGCTCTGGCCTAGCCCCTGTCTAGCAAAGGAAAGTGCGAGGCCCTGTAATGTCCAGCCGTACAACAGGGGGGTTTCAATAAAGATTCCCCTCATTTAAAAAGAAAGCAAAAATGCCCAGACTCGGTGTTTGCTTTGGGACCAGCCAAAGGCAACAGTGAGGAACACACCTGCTGCTCTTTGTTTCCTCCTGAAGCCTTTCAGAGCAGTGTGTTATACAAACCCAGCCCAGGGAGACTCCAGGAGCCAGAGCGCTGCCACGTTGCCACAGCAACAGTTTGCAGGAGCAGCTGGAACAGCTCCGAGGTGGGAGGGCTGCCCCATACCTTCCCGAAGTGCTCAATCAGGATCTCGACCACAATGTTTTGGAACTTGATGTTCATCATTGCTGCCACGGTGTCCTCCTGTGCTCGCATGAGGGTGGGCCCAAAGATCACCCCCATGTTGGACGGTGACATCAGGTTCTCCCGGCTGTGCTCACAGACACTGCAGAGAGCGGGGGAAGGAGGAACAGGGTTTAGTTTGCATTTTTCCAAACAGATTTTGACATAAACAACAAAAACCCAGGATACAGTAATAATCATACATTCGATTTTCTTCATTGTGTTTCAGGAGAACTTGTTTCCCAGCAGAGACAAACATGGTTCTAGCTCTGACATGCATGTTTGGCTTGGACAGATGCTGAGGAGAGCAACATGCTGACAGTGTGTTTATTTGATTCTGTCCCACTGCCAGCTCCTCTTTAACTCTGCCATCAAAAGTCATCTGCACAACACATACACAAAAGGACTCAACAAAGAATCATTTAAATCCAATATCCTATTAATCCAGAATTGACTTCTGGCTTTAATTTTCCTTCTCTCTAAAGAAAGGGGAACAAAGGTAGGGAGCACACTTTGGTGGTTTCAAATAAATCTCTGCACAGCATCTGCTCTCTGAGACACCACAGTTCCACAGGGCAGAGCTCTGCCTGCCCAGCAGTCCTCCAGCTCTGCAGGAGGATGGAGCCTGTGGGGCAGCCCCAGGTGTTGGCTGCAATACAAACCATGCAGGTGGGCACTGCCTCAGCCAGAACTGGACCTGAGGAGAAACTGGAGCTGATGTGTGATGAACTCTGGGTTTGCCCCACAGCTCTGGCCTTAGAGGGTTCTGTCAGCACAAGGGGGGCAGTGAATAGAATTTAAGAGTAAACACTTCAAGGAATAAACTCTGTCACCACAAGCACAGCACCAGCCTCATGGGGCTGCACACCAGGCACTTGCTTGGCCTGACACACAGAAAGGTTCCTAAAACCAGACACACAGATGTCTGAACGGCTGGAAGCGACATGCAGGTAGGGCCCCCCAAACAGCCCTCCTCACCCCAAAGAGGGATCATGGCATCAGGGCACTCCCCTTCAGGGGTCAGAATGACAGTGCCAGGTCAACCCTGCTGATGGAAACAGTGCAGGTTTGAAAACAGCTGCTCCAAAGCAATCCCTGGCATCACAAACCATTGCCCCTGCCCAGTGGGCCTTTGAATTTGGAGTGATAAGGAGGCAGAAAATGCCCATTCCCAGTGCAATGCTGGTGCCATACTCAGCAGTAACAGGCTCTTCCAGTGGCTCACAGGTGGAGCAGGTGGCAGCAGCACTGCTCAGTGCCACCAAGCACCCACTGCCACATGCCCGTGCCAGAGCCTGGCTCAGGTCTTTCTGCTGCTCCAAGGGCTCAGGACATCAATCCACAGAGCTGGAGATCAGCCCATGGGCACAGGTCCCACAGCCATTCCTGAACCCCAGACCTGGTGCTCCTGTTACCTGGAGTGACAGGTGACATTGCCCTGCTCTCAAGAGGGTATTTTAATTTTAAAATAATTTCCTGTTCTGTGGGTGTCAGAGTAGGGTGAAAGGGACAATCAGAAAGAGAAGTATCACTTCATGCAGCAAGGATAGTCACTTCCTTTGTGCAGTCCACGTGGAAATTCCCAAGGGGACTGTCGTGGTTACAATTTTGCAAACCTAACCCCCCAAAAATGGCTCATTCAGCTGATTCCATTGTTCCCCTTTCTTTGATTTTACAGGAAAACATCTGCTTACTTGACGAGGTGCTGGATGAGGAGCTCTAACATCTCCCTGTTCTTGTCAGGCAGTTTATAGACCAGTGCATGGATGGCTCCCAGCCTGTAATCCAGGTTCTCGGACTCTGGAAAGCAGTAACATGAACGAGAGTTTGTGCCCACCACTTTCAAAGTAAATACAGCAGGGAAAGATAAAGCCAAAGGAAACCTGTGGGATCTGTTCTCTATGCAGCGTGGGAGCAAAAGGGAGCAGAGGGAAGTGAGACTGCACAGCAACAGGGTGAACATTGTGAGAAACAACATGAAGTGGAAAGTGTAAGAAATGGTGCTTGAAAGGGAGCTCAGAGTTGCACTCTGGAAGAGGCTGGCCATGGGCAGGGCCTGCCCTTCACCCCCTCACCTCACACACCTGGGAGCACACGGCCTCTCTCTGTGTGTCCTATCAGCCCAGAGAGCTCTGAGACTGAACAACACCTAAAATACCCTGCAGGCAAAAAAATTGAGTTCCTGACCCAATGAGGTCACCCTCACAGAAGCATAAATAATCCAGAAACAATAAAAGATTCAGGGTAAGAAGAATGGTTTGGGATCTGGGTGGCTGGGAAGCTCAGCGGTGCAAGTTTCTGAGGGAGGGCAGGGAAGGGATCAGGGTCCTGCCCAGACAGCATGGACTTAACGAGCTCTGAAACTAATAAATCCTGGGATTTATTGAGCACCATCAGCAGGTGCTGGAACACTTTCCTTTCCAAGAAAGAATGGGTGTTATTCATTCTCCAGATAGCCACATGGAGGAGCGGTGGGTGCTCTCCCACCCTCCCCCTGCCTTCCAGGAGGCACAGGGGGTAAGGGATGCTCTAATGCCACCCATTTCCATGCTGAGGGCAATGACCAGCTTCCTGCATCCCTCTGTTTCCCTCACAGGACACTGGCTCCCAAAACAGTCTGGGAATGCAGCCAGTTTGTGACTGCCATGGACTATCTGCAATGGCCACGGTGAGGGGACAGCCAAGGATGGGCCAGCTTGGCACATGTGAGGCCCTGACAACACACCTGTGCTTCTTGGCTGACTTCTGTTATTCCTGGCTGTGGCTCAATCCCAAGAGCTGCACCAGAGAAATGTCTTTCAGGTACTGGTAAACACTTGGGATTCAACATCCCAGGAGGAATTCCATGACCTAAAGGGAGCCCCTGCTTATCTGTGTGACAACACCACATCCCATTCCCTCATGGGTTTTTAAATAAATACATCAATGCTATGGGGAAAGAATTCTTGTGGTATTGTTGTGCTGCTCTCAGGAGAGGAATATTCCCTGGCTCTCCAGACCCTCTGATAACATGAAACCCTGTTAAAGGGAAAGGCACTG
The DNA here is from genome assembly GCA_035583235.1 of Hafferia zeledoni. NCBI lineage: Eukaryota > Metazoa > Chordata > Aves > Passeriformes > Thamnophilidae > Hafferia > Hafferia zeledoni. The sequence goes on along the minus strand of JAWWEV010000152.1, from coordinate 6,462,696 downwards.
TAGCAGCAAAGAAAAGAAGGAAAAATCACCTCCCCTGCACAGGTAACCACTTGGAAAGGAGGGTCACTGCTCTTTGTACAGGGAAAGCAGCTGGACACCGTGGAGTTGGGCTGGCAGAGCTCGGCCAAGTGAGTTTGGTGGACCCTGTCTGGGGAGGGCAGGGCGTGGGACCATCAGAGGGGCAGCTGTGGCACTTACTGGCAGCCAGGACCAGCTCTTTGTGGAGCTTGTATGTCATGACAGGCTCAGACAGGTTCCTGCAACAACCAGAAAGAAAACTTGAGCTCTGCAGGGCAGCGCGACCCGCTCGTGACCAATCTCGGATTGGAACTGGCTCATCCCTCAGTGCCACCACAGTGGCATCTCCCCCCTCAGGTGGTATCACTGAAACAGCTCTCCCCATGGCATGGGGGGTTCTGCAACACCCACACTTATCAAAATCCATTCCTCTTCCCCAAGCCTTGGTGACTTTGCCCCTTCCAATAGCCAGATGTGAACATCTGGCAGATCATTCCACTTTTCACCTGAATTAGTCCCAGATTCCTTTGCCCCCTCAGGGCAGGGGAGACCTGCAGTGCTACCTGAGATAGAACTTCAGTGAGCTGGTAATGGTCTTGATGTCCCAGTCCCCACTCTGGAGATCCACATCCCCGGGGCATTTCGGATCTGGAGGAAGAACAAAATGGCTTTAAAATAAGGTTCATTTAGAGGTTGCTTATAAATAGTCTGCTCTGGGAGGGTTTCCCCTTGAGACACTCGAAGCCACAGCAGCACACAAACAAAGTTTCTGATTCCCATGGCTGGCAAAAGTAGAACAAAAGTAGAACAACAGCACTAGCATCAGGATTTTGGAGGCTGGGGAGCAGTGATAATGAGGCACAAAGGGAGAAGCAGAAGGCAAAATTTAAGCAGTGCTAAAAAAGTCAGTGAGGGCATGTTCTCTATAGTTTGTTTTTTACCAAGACTGGCAGAAACAACACATTTCAACAGGCCCAAGGCAAACTTTCTGACATCCATAGTAACCTGAGTGTCAGCTCCAATCCCTCCTTTGCTCCCCTGATGGAAGCATTCCCTCTCGCTGCACGGAGAGCAAGGAGCTCAGAGGAGGCCCAGCAGTGTGAAAGCACAGTTTGCTCCTGCCCACCCTCACTGAACAACCACATCATGTCTGTGCTGCCATGAAGTGAGGAATGGGGTTGCAGGATGGGGGGCAGCTAGACTGAACAAACAGACAGTAGGATTTATTTTTAAGAATGAATAAGACTAGAGACAAAACAAAAAAAAAAAATCTATCTCCTTAGAGCAGTTCAGGTTGAAATCCTGCTGCAGCAGTTATTTCTGTGGTGTTGGACTTTTCATCATGCATTTGTACCCAGTGGGGTGGCAAGTGGTTATCCAGGCCATGCCGACAAACAAAACAAAAAGCCACTCACTGGTGCGGTTTGGAGGAGAAACCCACAGAGCTGCTCGCAGGGAGGGTGAGAATCAAGCAGCAATAAAACCTGAGGCTCAGCAATGAGTCACGGACGAGTGGAGCCAGGCAGCTGCCCCAAGCCACAGCTCCTGAGAATCGGGCACAGCCAGATGCCAGCACAAACCAGCACTTTAATAAACAACATCCGAAGTAGAAGCAACAGGAAACAACAGCCAAAGGCTTTGAATGCTGCACTATCAGATGCCTGAGCTGGGGTGAGCCTGGGGCTCACTCACAGCGCTTCCTGGTGACCGTGGGGTCAGGGCATGATGGCCTCAGCCTGGGAGCACCTGTCCTGGCACACAGCAGAGCTGCTGAGCCCCACAACCTGCCAGGGGAGTCTCCTATAAAGACTGTCTCCAGTTGCCATGTTTGTGTGACAGACCCAGTCACAAGAAGGCTCAGAGCAGGAACACATCCATTGACTTCTGAATGTGTGCATTGACTCCATGATGTACCCACTGCACACAGAAAGGTGACTCCATCCTTCCAGGGAAAAACCTTACAGCAGGATGGAGGCCTCCCTGCAGAGGCCACCTCCCCAGACCAGTTCACTGCGTTATTCCAGTCCAGCCTCCAGCAATATCCCAGTCTGGCTCACCAGGATATAGAAAAGAAGGTGAAAAAGCCCAGGAAAGAAGGGGAAGATGTGCCTCAGGGGGCCACAGGGACCAAAACCCATGCTGGACATTTCTTACTGTGGTACTCAACTCCCTCTTGTCCCTTCCAAACAATTCAAAACCAGGACAGTGTAATTGCATGGAGCAATTCTTACCAAAAAAGGCATTCAGCAGCTTCTGCACCTGGATATTGCTGCCAACAGTCCGGTACACCCCCTCAGTAGTGATTCCTAAGAGGAGAAAGCCAGGACAGTCACCCAAGGTCCTTGTGCTGGTTGGAAGTCCAAAAGCCCCACCTAGTGGAATTGCTCTCCTGGCTGTCAGGCTTTGTCCCACACTCACCAGGGCTCTGTCCCACACTCACCAGGGCTCTGTCCCACACTCACCAGGGCTCTGTCCCACACTCACCAGGGCTTTGTCCCACACTCACCAGGGCTCTGTCCCACACCAGGGCCCTGTGGGCAGGGGCTGTGCTTGCCCCTGGCAGCCATGGCCACCAGCACTGCTGGGACCACATCAAGGTCACCCAGTGTGTGGGACACACCAGCCCAAACATGCCATTTCTGGGGGGTGCTGCTTTAACATGAATTTGCTCAGACCCTGAGAGAACACAAACACATTGAAGTAGATTCGGAGAACACTGGCCAGTGCTGGGACAGGCAGAGCCTCTGTCTTTCCTGGCTCTGTGAGCAGGGTCATTGTCACCCCATTGCTCCTCACGTCAGTGAGCCTTGGCTGTCACAGCCCCAGAGGTTCTAGGGATGAACCCAGGCACCATTCTCTGCAGCAGCCTGGGCATCCAGCAGTTCTGAGGGATTCATCCCCCTCCTCTAGGCCACTCTGGCAAAGATTACTGGATATTCACTGGTGCAGGCTGGGTGACATGGGACAGCCCAGAGGATGAGCTGCCACCCCTCCGCCTGCTTCCGTCCTGCTGCTCCAGAGTGGGGCTGAGCAACCCTGCACCCTCCTCAGCTCTGCCTGGCCCCTGGCACAGGCTGCCAAAGCTGCTCTCCTGCTGCCCAACAGTGCGAGTTCTCAGAGCTAGAACTGAGAAAACCAGGAGGGAAAACAGCAAAAAGGGGGAAGTTCAATCTCAACTGAATTTGATACAATGACACTCCAGACCACACAGGATTTCTGCTCCTGAAGAACATGCATTCTTCAGCTAAAAGCCAAAGTCCCATATCAGTCACTAACAAACACTGGTACTGCACAAGGTGACTCGAGCCCACAGGAAGCAGGGCCAGGCTGGCAGCAGTTCCCAATGCCAGGGCAAGCTCCTCACCTTTTGTCTCCACTGCGTTGATGCATTTCCGAACAAACTTGAAGCCGACCTCGTTGAGCTCCACTGTTTTGGACAAGGAAGCTGAGTTAGCTGCCTGAGCCCCCCTGGGACACTTCCAGCTCCAGCCCCAGCCCCTCTCAGCACCCCAAGCTGCAGTGCCCCCACTCACAGGCATGGTCACACCTGAAACCACATCCCACACATCCCTCCAGGAAGACACCAGCCTTCTGCACATCCTGACAAGCAGGTATTAGTCCCGTATGTTCCCCTCAAATGTATTTCGAGTTGCAGCACTGCTCCCTATCCCCTGTCTTTAATGACAGCAGTGTCAATCAGGTCCTGCCACATGTGAATCATGCCTGATAAGGACTTAATTAATCTCTTCCAGAGCAAAATCTGCAGTTGAAGCTCTTTCCCATCATGCAATTGGGGTTTGAAGGTGTAAATTGAACTTCACATCCCACTACTCCTGGCTAAATAAAAACCACTGATTGCATCAGTAACTTCTACTGTCTGCAGTCCATTCTTATCTGGGTTCAGAGCCATACACTGTGATGCAAGGACAGAAGGGACACTGCTGCCACACAGGGGCACACAGCTGCTTGGCAGGAATTGAGAATATGTGCAAGGAAAACCCTGCCCAGCTTCTGGACAGCTCCCGGACCCAGAGAACAGCAACAGAAGTGACTCACTTTCTTCCTGCTTCGTGATGGGACTGTGGTAGATCTGAAAAAGGGAAAGGGAACAGGGGAGGGAGAAACAAAAACATCACCAGCACGATTTGGTATTTATTTTACAATTAAGCAAGATCCCATTATCTGTACAAAAAGGAGTTTCTGCTGCCTCCCTGCATTTCCTTGGGGCAGCTGTTGGCAAAGAAATTCTCTGTTCTGCAGGCAAACTGCAGGGCTCTGAGCTTTGCTGAGACTTGAAGGAAGGAACCCCAGCAGGCATGGAAAGGTGGGAACACATGGGGGCACGGTGGGCAATCCCACCTTTGCAAGGGCTGCTCAGAGCAGGGACAGACAAAGCCTCCCCTCGGGCAGGGAGTGAGCAGCACAAACGGGAGCTGGGAAAGGCCAGTCCTCAGTCGGGCTGGCACAGCCCAGGAGTGCCCCAAGATTTAGGGGGGAACCCCCAAATCCCCAGCGGGAGCTGCGGGAGGGAACAGCCCAGAGCCCAAGGCCACGAGCTCATCCCCAGCTCCCGGCAGGTGCCAGCAGAGCAGCAGGAGGGGCAGGGCAGGGGCCGTGTCCCCGCGTGTCCCCCGCAGCCGCCGGCAGGGGACACTGCTGGACAGCACATTCCAGCCGGGACAGCGCCGGGAATACTCACCGGCTCCTTCCCGTCCATCGCCTCCATCCACAGCCTCCGGTTGGCCTCGGAGAGCGCCTGCAGCGTGATGGTCCCGGATCTGCGCGGAGTTCCCGCAGGGACAGGCAGGGAAAGGAAGAAAAGTGCTTTTTAACAGACAGCAAAGAGGGATTTGCTGCGGGCCCACGGGGTTTGGGGCCACCCGAACGCAAAGCCTCTCACCTTTCATTAGTTTCAATGTCAAAACAAAACCTTTTGTCTATTGAGTCAGTCTTTCTCCTAACGCAGGACTTCAGGGTCAGGTCCAAGGTGCCCTGGCAGAGAACACAAAAGCCAAGGTGTAGGAGCAGATTTTGGGTTCCGCAGCCCCTGCAGCTCCAGCCCAGCATGGCACTGCCCACGGATGTCCCAACAGTCTGATGGCAGTGCCAGGAGCACAGGTGGCCCTGCCACCACCACACAGAGTTCAGAGGCTCTGTGCTCCAGGCTTCCTGTGCTCAGCCACGGAATGTTGTGGCCGCCCCAGCGCTCCCCACACCCTGTGCCTCTGCAGCACTGCAGTGCTGCTGCCCCAAACCTGGCCAGGCAGTCCCTGGGGCCCAGGCCAGGGCCACACTCCCCTGGGATCTGAGACAGCCGGGTCCCAGTTTTTATCAGGGCTGATCATCACTACCAATTACCCACAACACCGATGGTCCAAATGGCTTTACACAAACACCATGTGGCAAAGGAACGTTTCCTGACCTCACCTAGAGCAGGTGTGCTCTGGAGACGCATCACTGTGGGCTCAGTCCTGGCTCTGGCTGTTCATGTCCCTGTGCTCCACAGCACAGTCAGTTTATAATGTAATTGTGAAGTTGTGTGGGCAGCTGTGACCCACTGGTGCACATCACCAGACTGCCAGGGATGGCAAAGGCACTAATTTACATTTCCAAGCCCTTAGCTGCAATAATTGGCCTTGTTAAACACACTGATGGCACAGGTGACAACAAATCTCTCCAGACAATAGTTTGGACACTTCTTTGCCCAGGTCTCTGCCAAACACTTGCAAAACATCCATTTTCCTGCTGCAATGTGCAGAGCACTGCCAAGAACAGCCCATGAGCTCATGCACTGGAGCACACACCGTGCTGGGAAGGCCCCGGGGACCCGCTCCATGGCAGAGGAGGGCGGGGGACTCACTGGCTGTGCTTCATCCTCCCACCCCTCCCCTGTCACGAGCAGGGATTGAGGGAACTCCTGGACTCTGACAACTTTGTGAAAAGCAGCAGTTCCCCAAGTCCCTGCCTTAGTGCAGTCTGGAGCTGCACTGTTGCCCTCCCTTCCACTCCCATCACTGTCCCAGTCCCACAGAATCAGTGCTGAGAGCAAAAATCAAACCACGAACCAGTGCTGTGAGCACATGCAGAGGCAGGGAATTGCTGTGTTTGGAAGCAGTAACTCCTGTAGTAACTTGAGTCACTCAGACACTTCAGTGGCTGCCAGAGGGCTCATGCAGCCCAGGCTGCAGCTCATGGCCCATGTGCATGGGGAAGGATCAACATCAGTTGGTCTAGAGAGGCACAAGCTTCACCCCAGACTGAACCTGTGGGTCAGCACTGTCAAGTATTGCTCATGTCACACGGACCCAACTCCCTCTGCCAAACCCTGCAGGGCCTCAGCTCCCAGGGCCAGAGGGGCGTGAGACCTCTTCTCAAGGAGGTGGCTCTTCCAGGTGACACCAAACTGCCCTTGTGGGCAAGGCAGGGAGGGGACAGAGCCCAGTCCTCTGCTTCATGGCCAGGAGCCTGTGCACAGCTGCTGCCTCAGGGCCAGCCCGTGGCCCGTGTGGCTGGAGCAGTGGCACTGCTGGACACTGCTCCAAGGGGGGCTGGCTGCTGCTCCCTGGCTGTGCCACCTGCACTGTACCAGCTGCCATGGGAAGGGATGCCACGGGCGAGGAAAGGTGAGATCCGATAGCTGGGCCAGTGTTTGCAGACATACAACTCACTTGCTTAGCTCCAGGTTTCTGGTCTGTGGGCGTCATCCGCAAGGTTTTTGCCTCTTTTTCGTACTGGCAGTAATACTTCACCCAGGAGATGCCCAGTGCCCCTGTGGAACACACGAGAGGCTGGAGTCAGGGACAGGGCTGGGGCTGGACACAGCTGGCAAGGCATGGCCAGTGCTTCCCACATGTCCTCCCTTCTCTGGGGATGGACACTGACAGCCCTGTGGGGACGGACACCTCCCTCACCAGTGTCTTCACGGGCAAGAGAAAGGAGGAGCAGGAGGAGCAGAAGAGGAGGAGAAAAGGAGGAGAGGAGGAGGAGAAGCAGAGGAGGGGAGGAGGAACAGGAGGAGAGGAGTGTGAGGCAGCCACTGCCTCCAGCACCCTCCCAACATGCTGCTGGTGAAAGGGCATTTATGGGATTCTGGACACAAGCCAGGCTGGTTTGGCCAAGCCCAGCCAAGACCTTCACTGGCAGGATCCTATGTGCCCTGAATGCTTGTTTCACACACACCAGTACTTTTTCATGTTGGTGAAAACCCAGTAATAAAGAAAACAGGAGCTTTAAAATGCTCTGAATTTCCTATTTCTATCACACTGGATTTATTGTCACTTTTCTCTGTTGTCTTACCTGAACCCCTTTATAGGAAATACTTCAACTAGTATTTTTTCTGTAATTTGCTTTTAAGTTGCAGTTGTCAAGAACATGTCTTTATACTCAATCTATAGGGAAACAAACAGAGGCAGCAAATAGCCACTGGTCTGTAGGAACATGCCATGGGGTCTAAAGTTATTGTGCCTGTTTTCTTCTAAAAGCAGGATAAACAGACATAAAAACATATGTATGAATAGAATTGTATATATAATCAAAAATGAACTGCTCACAAAATTGTCTGTAGCCTCAGAGGCCACAGTTCTGCACAGACTCATGTCCCCTGAGCATTCCTGCTGCATGGCCATCAAGAGCTGCAGCCAGGGTTTGGAATAGGCTGAATTTAATTTGATTATGCTCATAGTCACAAGTTTTGCTCTCAGCAGCTTAACTCAGCACCAGTTCCCACCTCAGCTGTGCTCAGCTGCCTGCAGAGGCTGTGCCAGAGAGGCTGGGCAGGACACCAGATTTGTTCAGATGAAACAGCCCAGGCACAGTCTGCCAGAGCTCCAGGCTCTGGAGTCACAAATCCCACCTCACTGGAGTGCAGGGCAATTAGCCCCGTGCTGACACAGCTCGTGTGACCTGGAGAAAGCTCCGTGCCACTGCTGACAAAGCTGCCAGCTGGAGCTGCCAGTGCTTCCCCAGGCAACGCAGATGGTGGCACCTCGGGTACCTCAGGCACTGGCAGGAGGTGATACCCCGTGGTCTGGCAGGGGTGAAACCCTGAACACACCCTGCCCTGGCAAGTGACATCTGGGCCTGGGCCCGTCCTGGGCTTGGGAGCTGAGCCCATCCCACAGTGGGGCTATGCCAGGGCAGCCCAGGCCTGCACACTCCCTAGCACATCCAGGGGCATGCCAAAGCCATTACATTTCTCCTGAGTGTAGAGGTAGCCCTCAATAGTCGGCTGCCCAGGGAGCTTGCAGGTTAGGGGCGCTTCCTTCATCCTCTTCTTCAGGTCTTCCAGCTCCTCGCGTGTGCTGGAAAAATGATTCCTTGTCTGGGGAGAGAAACAAATAAAAGCACATTTGAATATGAGCAAAGAATGAGCTGCAGGTATTCCCAGATAAAGCTGAGGTGCTCTGGCAGAAATGAAATGGTCCCCAAGATACAAAACATGGAAGCCACTCCAAAAATCCACATGGAAACTCTGGCTATGAGAAGCATTGGGCTCTCAGAGATGATTGAAGAGACGAGGTTTGACACACAGTGCATGGAGATGGTGATGAGGGGGCACAGCTGGGAGGGCACTTGTTCCCTGAATGAAAGAACCTCAGCACATTTCAGGGCTGGGAGGAGCAGAGGCAGCACCTGAGCTCCTCTTGGAACCATTGTTCAGGTGACAGGTGTTCACTCCCAAAGGTGTTGATTCCTCACAGGATCACGCTACACTACTTGGCAGGGAAGTCTCATCAATGCAAGGTACAAAATCGAGGCATTTTGATGGAATACCACTTGGACCAATTAATGAGCCATCTGCAAACCCAGCTTGGCTGTTGTTCCACAGGAATGAGGGCCAGCCAGGAAAGACTGAGGACAAAGGAAACAAGACCTGGATATTTTACCCCATGAGCACACTTGTCCAGCAGAGGAGCTTACCAAAGCATGTAGTAAACCTGCAGTAATCCAGTACCATTAAGATCAGGGTTAGAGGCTTTTTGAAAGTACAGTTTCAATCTCATTAAACTGGAAGAAAATCTCAGGCTTGTTTCTGCACCAGGTTAAATGATGCAACGGTAATAGCCCCTCCCAGACAGAGAAAACACTCTCACAGACCTGAGGACTCTTCTGTGCAGGAATGGGGAAAACACACATGAGCTGAGAAGAAAATAACTGTATCTGCAATGGAGACACGGCCAGGCTGCTCGGGTGGGAAGGCCTTGCCATCAGAGGCATGCAAATCCAAATGAGAACAGAAGCCACATGGAAAAGTCCTGCAGCTGGGCAGGGACTCACATTCTGCAGGCTGAGCTGCAGCTGCTGCTTGTAGGGGAGGAAATCCTGTGTCAGCTCCACTGTCAGGTTGTTGTAAGTGAAGAGGCTGTGCAGAAATGCCAGCACCTGCAAGGAGGGAGAGGGCAGACTGCATTTCTGTATTTCTAATTGGAGGAAGGATGGACAGACAGCTGTGTTTCAGAAATTACAATTATTTTTACCTTACAACTTTGGAGTGATGCCAGCCTTGGCATGACTTATCCATCACAGTGTCCCTAAAGCCCAGGCTACCACCCATGCATCTGTCTGAATAAAACACACCCAGAATGAAAGACCCTGTGGGGAGACCCAGAGCAGATCTGGAGAGTGCTCATCCACAAGATCCACACAATTCCATGCTCCACCACACCTGGCACCTGGGCAGAGCCACCACCCAGGTCCCTGTACCCAGCCACGGGCTGGGACCACGGCAGACCAGGCTGTGACAGGTGAAGAGAGCAGGTAACACATCAGCACACTGAGCATCAACCAATGAGGCTGAGAAAAAAGGAAGCTCGTACCGGCTCCACAATGCTGAATTTCTTGCTTTCTTGTACTTCCTGGATCTGGTACACATACTCAAGGGAGGACTCAAAGAAATTGTGTCTCTCTTTGTCCACCTGAAGGTCAGCCTGGAAGAAGGAGGGAGCAGTGGAAAAAGAAAATACATAAGATGTAGTTTTACAATATTTGGCTCGCTTTTGTCTGTCAGCCCCCAGGTGCTTCATCCTCACTAAAAACAGCTGCAGGTCGCCAGTCAGGTTTGAACTGGGACACTGGATATTCTTTTCAGCCTGTGTATTTCTGGCTCCCTTTGATTCACAGACCCAGAAACTCACCCACTCTGCAAGGAAAAAGCTTTCCCAAAGCTTATTTGTTATTTCAGCACAAGCCCCTTCTCCACCCGCAGCCCTGGAGTGACAAGGCCACTGTCACCACACGCTTGCCTGACTCCATCTGTGACCTGGAACATAATTCCAGAGCTGCAGCAGGGCAGGACCACAGGACACACCTTCTCTGCCTGTCCCCACAGCCACCCAAAAGCACCAGCAGTGAGGCAACACCAGGCCAGCAAAAGGAATAATAACTGGTTATTTCAGTTCCCCAGGTGAAAGGGTGGCCAGGCCCCAGCTGTGCCAGTGCCCCTGGCTGCCACCCTACACTGTGGGGGTGACAACAAGGTGGCAGTGAGTAAAGCCACCACCAGCATTCAACACACACAGAACTGCAAGCTTGATTTCCCTGGTCTCACACAGAGAATCCAGGCTTTGGGTACATTTAACTGATTATCAATTTCAACACGTTACTGGAAGGAATAACTTCCCCTCCACACCTGATGTAAGATCTAAAGCAGTTGGTGGTGTTGCTTCTGCACCCAACTCTGCAGGAAACTCCATACACACCTCCTGTAACTGGGATTCCTTCTTTTTGGAAGACAAATGCAAGTGGCGATCCAGCATAGAATAAAACTTCTCACCATCCTTCTCAAACTTTTTCTTTCTTTCCTGTAGATGCAAGAGGTGAAGCAGAACCAGTTACTGGCATTTGCCAGATAAGAACACACATCAACACCAAGATCCTTCGTGCAATCCTGTATTCCCATGGACAAATTCTGGTCAACCTAGCTAGAACCGGAGGCCACTTTCACAGCCCACTGCCTACCCTGGATGCAGTTACACCTCAGGACCCAGCTCTGGCAACACTCTGTGGCACAAGAAGTGTTTTGTCATGTCAGCATCCTGGCAAAAGCCCCCTAGTGAGGTGCTGCTCCCCCTCTCAATCTCTTCCAAGTCCACTAAACTTGAGACATACTCACACATCAAAGCCCTGTTCACCATCTGCTGATGTGCTCAGCTCAGAAAGAACTGGGCAAACACATCAATATCAGACACATCAGGGTCAAGGGAAGGTTTGTTAGAGTTTGGCAATGTTCTGTTCGGAAGCTTTTACCGTGTGTTTCTGAAGAGCAGCAAAGGAAAGCAGACGCCTGTGTGGGCGACATGTGGGAAGGGAGTTCTCACCTCCCTGCCAGCAGCAGTGTAAGGAGAGCACAAAGGAACAAGGGCAACCAGAGACACTGGAGAAGGAAGCCCTGAGAGGAGGCAGGGAGCAGTGGGAATGAGGATCAGGCTGTTGGCTCCTACCTTGCACTGACTGGGAAACTATGGAGGACTCAGAAATCAAGATACACCCATGAGTAGAGCCCAGGTTGACAAATAGCCACATCTGATGGTAACTGAGCCATGAGGAATTGTTGGGAGGCAATTAAATTGCTAAAATCAGGAAATTCCAGCCTGGCAGCAGCCTCAGTGCCAGATCCAAGCAGCTGAGCACTGGTGTATACAAACTGCAGGGTATACACAGGATGTCCAGATCCTCTGTCTGGCTTTGGAAAGCTCAAGAAGGTGGAAAGCAGAATTGGGAAATCACAGCTTCCTGGGAATTAATGGTATCTCTCAACACCTACCTCCTGAAAGCCTTGAAATCTTGCTCTTTTGCCCCTCCTCAGAAATCCCTGGATATGCAAACACACACCAGTGCCACCACAAATCAGGGCAGATGGGCTCAGCCAGACCAGCTGGTACCAGGGATCTTCCTCAGGAATTCAGCTCTGATTGCACAGTTTGCAGCTTCCCCTGCCATGGAGTTTTGCTTCCCCATTCCACCAGCACAGACCACTCCTGTCTGTCAGGGTGTCCTATGTGGCAGGATGCCTGGGGGCTCCCAAAACCCATATCTGGGCTCAACAAGTTGGTTCCCAGTAGCAATAACAAGTGTTCCTGCCAGCTGCCTTTCTGAGAAGAGGAATTCTCCTCTCACAAGAGTCCTGATGTGGCTGTTGTGAAAGCACAATGACCATGAGGAAATGCAGAGACACCAATTTGACTACTCCTGCTCATTTGTAACTGTCTGGAGCAGGGCAGCCTCAGCACAGCAAACCTTTCCACCCCAGCAATTACAACCCTGCCCTGCAGCTCCTGAAATTACCAGACCTCTGAAGGAAAGTGCATCGTCTGGAATCACCCCCTGCAATATCGGGTACTGTGACTCTGTGCTGGCAACTTCACACCTCAGAACAGGAGATCCACATCAAATCCAGAGTAGCACAGTCCTCCAAGGGTGAATCCTAATTTAAGCAGTGCTGCAGCTGTGGGGGCGAGGCCAGGAAGGACTGTCAAAACAAACCACCACCCTTGTGACTAACCCCGATCAGCAAACCCAAACCCAGCGCAGTGAAAGCATTCGTGGAGCAGCAGTTCTGGCTCTGTAGGGCCACACTCCTGGGCTGTCTGGGCCACTAATACCCCACCCAACACAGCCAAAAACTCAGCTTGTTTCCATTTCCAAGCCTCCAAACCCCAAGGCCAAGAGGTGCAGGGAAGGTCCAGAGCAGGCTGCAGGGCTGCAGTGACACCACTCCTGTGGCCACCTCAGAGGAGATGGCTATGCCAGCACCAAGTCCTGAAATCCCTCAGCCATGCAAAGCTGGCTTCAAACCCAGCACTGAGCTCTTTCTGTGGATTGAAGGGATTGGGAATGATGTCCAAGACAGATACCATGTGAGAAAGGAGCACAGCACAGCGTTTTGGGCCACTAAGAGAGCTTGCTGATCATTCTCACTCTGGCTAATTAACATATAACTGAACAGCAGAAGGATGACCTACAAATCCCTCTGATTGCCAAGCCAAGGCTTCAAAAGCTCGTTGGCTGCTGAAAAGAGTGAGCCAAGACAAAAAACAACAGAAAAAACCACCCAGACTGAAGCACAATCTGGAAACATGAGCATGAATTAGTTCCTCATGAATATTCAGCAAAGGGCAGTACCACCTTGTCATTAAGGTTTGCCAAGACCAAGAGCCACCATGCTTCCATTTATTGCTGACTGGGAGCAACTGAGCAGATCCCACAGGAGTGCAGGCAGGAGGGTGCTCTGGGAAAGCTCCGCACTGGGGGCTTTAACCAGGGATGAGCAGGAGCCCTTGGGAAAGCACTGGCTGCCTGGAGGGGCAGGTGACCCAGCTCTGGCGATGCCAGAACTCCTTGGCAGCCACCAGGTCCAGCTGACCAGGGGGAAAAGGGGCAAAAGGACTTGCCAAAACTCCCCCCTAACCACTAGGTGCTAATTAGGATCCTCTGGAATTCCCATCATAGGAGAGGCGGAGTGAGAGGCAAGCAAGGAGCCCGTATCACAGGGCCACTTCTCTGCTTTGCCTGCCAGAAGCCCCCACCTCCACACACACCTGAGGGGTTCAGGGGGAGGGTCAGTGGCTGCAGGATCAGCGTAACTCATCCTTATGAGGCATCAGCCATTCATAAAAGATAATTTCTGAAAAGTCAAGTTGAGGGATGTAGAAAGAGCATTTCCATTCAACCACACTCTGTTCATCCTGGTGTTTTTCCCTCACCCACTGGTTTCTCTGAAATGCTCCTTAGGCCTTGCAACTGCAGAGATGAAAGCAAGTAGAAATTACTGTCCTGCCTTTCTTTTAAAATTATAACTAGTGAAATTAATAACAGAAGTAACTAAGTCCTTTTAGAATGCATTATCTCCTATGGAAGAACTTTAGGCAAACACTGCAGCTATTCAGCCACCCCCAAGCACAGTGAACATTCCTCCTGCCCTTACAGTGCATCCAAACTAGTTCTTCCCCTCTGACTTTTTGGTTTGCTTTTTGTTTCTGCTTTTGTGTTTTGATTTTCTCTTTTAAAAAAAAAAACAAAAACAAAACCAAAAACAACTGTCTCCTTCCAAGTTGGAAGTGAAATGAAACTTTTCCTATTCAAATCCTCCTCAGCTCAGTGAGTGCAGCCAGGCTCTTCCCAAAGTACCCAGCCCTGCAGTTTGGAGCTGAGTCCCAGGGCTGTGGAGAGGGAGGGACGGGCTCCTCTGTGTGTGCTGGCTCCTTTCCACGCTCACTCCCTGTCACAAACCCCCTCCAGCTCCTTGGCTTTCGAGCAGATGGAGATGCCAGGGCTGGGAAATGGGTCAGCTCAGGGATCCTGGATGCTCCCTTTTATCTGTGACATTTGAACACACACGCATCGATCAGCAAGTCACGGGGACAGCAGGGATCCCCCGGGGCTGTGGCAGGGGAGGGGGCTGGAGGGGGTCCCAGTGACAGCCCAGGGGCTGCCCTGTGTGGGAGCACAGCCTCTGCCCAAGGAGATTCCATTCATCCCAGGAAAACGGGTGAATGCAGACTCAGATGTGCTGGTCAGACCAACTGGCTGTGCTCCAGCCAGAGGCATCACAAAGCCCCCATTCAAGGGCTCTTCCTATCTGGCTCCAGCAGTTCACACAGGGAACAGAAAACATCTCACAGAAGGTGACGCTGCCCAAATACGGAAACGAAGCAGAGGGCACAAATTCCTTGTCATGTCTCCAGCCTGTCCCACAGCCTGGCCCTGGCTTGTGCCCCTGGTGTGGGTCAGGAAGGACCCATGGGGTGATGTCAGGGAGGGACCTGCGCTGACAGAGCCCCACTGTGAGGAGCCTTGTCTGTATTTCACACCTTCTGCCCTGTGATGGGGGTGACCCAGAGGAGCTCCCAGGCTGGCAGGTGACAGAGGGCTCTGTGCCTGAAGTGCCCCTGAGGGTGCAGCCTGTGGGCTTTGGGCCAGTGGAGTGGCTCAGGCTCCTGTCAGGGAATCACTGGAGGTGAGGGCAAGGGGCTGGAGTGGCTGAGGCTCATTCCCAGACTCACACCCCCTCCAGGCCGTGGGGCAGCACTGGGAGCAGTGGGCACCTCCCTGTGCATCCCTGTTGGCGTGGGCACACCTGGTCATGGTGGGTACAAGGTGCTGCCCCTGCATGGAGCACTGGGGCTGAGCCATGGCACAACCCCCTCTGCTCCTTGTATTCCTCACAAGAAACAAAACCCCAAGCCAACCCACGGTGACCTCTGAGCCACCCACAACTCCCTGCCCTCCAGCTGCTCTGAGCAGTGTCCTGCCACTGCCACCACCCGAGGCCCTGCCTGTCTGCAGGGGCTGAGGAAGGGCTGCCGGCTGCCAGGGCAGTCCATGGCAGTGCTCAGGTCCCACTGCTGCCATGGCACGGCACCAACCCCGACCGGCACAGCCACTCTGGAGTGGGACGGGGTACATGGCCCAAGGGCGGAGGCAGTTCGGCTCCCTGGGCAGTAATGAGTCTGAGGGACACGAGACCAGGGGCCGTGGCTGTGGCTCCTCAGAGGGTTCCACACACCCCGCAGTGCAGGGAACGGCGAAGGGCAGAGGGTGATCGAGTATCTCCTCTCAAACCCTGTATTTATTAAACGTCAAAGCCTCCAGATGGGCTGGGCTGAATCCAAGCCTCAAGTGTTCTCCAAAACATCTCCATTTTGGAGCTGGGTCAGATCCAGCCCCATTTCAAGCTGCTGCCGAGTAACGTGGAACCTGGATTTCTTGATAGCAGACAGGAAAAAATTATCTTTTCTGCTCCATATGTGCAGAATTGACTTTTTATAGTTTGTTTCTTTAAAAGTTTGGTCCAACTGAAAGACTCATTAGTCGCTTTATGTAAATATTTCATAACAAATACCCTAAGACTATAATCAGGTTCTCCCTGCTGGCCTCTGCTGCCCTCTCCCCTTCCTTCCCTCCCTCCCTCTCCCTCTACCACACACTTCTCTGCAGAAAGTATTTTATTCTCAATAGCACTGAATGAACAAAGAGGAGAGGAAAGAAAGCAGCAAGCAGGATCTCCTGATCAAAACAAGCACTCCTTGCTCACAACAGAGAGAGTTTGGGAATCAGGCCAGGAGAGAACCCAAAGAATTCAGAAAAGGTTTTGGAGCCTCTTATGATTGAAAAATCAGACTAAAAGTCACAGCACGAACCCTCGTGCCAGCAGCTGAAAGCCAGCATTGAACAGGGAGTTTCTGAGAGCCTGAAGTCAGAACGTAGTACAGCAACTGTCTGCTTGTTCACAACAGGAGAAAAATCTGCATTCAGACACAGTAATAGAAAACAAATCTGTTTACACTGAAAGAGAAAAAACAAACAACCCGTACCTTGGTGAATCCTATCTGCTCCTTCCGGAAGTTTTCCAAAGGTTTGATCAGCAAATCACTTGCATTCTGTACCTACAATGCAAAGGAAAAACACTTTATTGTAGGATATGGATCAGTTTTCCCCTAAGCAGAGGTTGAACAGGGCTAGAAGCCAAGAACTCTCAGGTTTTAAGGTCTTTGACTGCAAACTTCTCTGTCTCTAGGTGAAGTCACTTAACCCATCTGTGCCTGCTCTTTCCCATGAATAACACACAGCAACCCCCAGCCACGGCACAGGAGGCTCTGGGGACATCCTGTGGATGATGGTGGGTGTCCCCATCCTGATCTAACAACACTGCTCTCAAAAATGATGGACTTCCCTTCTGAGATCCAGCCAGACCAAGCTAGGGAAAAGGGAAAGCTTGCCCGTGTCTCTTCCACTCCTGTCTCATGTCTGAGAGATGCTTTCCTGGGACATGGTCTGCACTCCCTTTCCATGGATCCACAGGAAAGCTCACCCATTTGTATCACTGGCTCCAGCTCCTCTCTGGCACTGGGACCAACTTGCCATCTCTTCCCATGCCCACTTCTGTGACAGGCTCTGTCCCAAGGATCAGAGAAGGGAAAGGGGAAGAGAAGGGGACAGGACACCACACTCTTCAGAGAATTTAAAGGGATGAACATGGTGAGAGTGTGAAACGTCCTGAGGAGGCTGCTGCAAACAGCTGCTCCTACAAGTGGAGGGCAAGAAAACCCAGTATTTGAAAACTGGACAGCACCCACAATCCCCAAAACAAACCCTTCCACTGCTCCCCCACTGCCAAAGAGCCACTGTAATTAATAATAAAGAAGTATCTCATGCTTTCCTGGTTTCCTGCCATTCCCTGCCTGCCCATGGACCCCCTGGCACAGCTGCCCCTGCAGCACCAGCCCAGCCTGGCATGAGCAACCACAGTTGCACGAGGCAAAGGAACACAGGGCCAAGCAGCACATTCCTGGCATGCTGTAAGCTCTTCACCGAGCCTAACCCTGATGTTTTTCCTGGAATTAGGAGTGAGATGGGAAGCCAAGCACTTGCTCTGGAGGAGCTCTGGAGAGACAGAGGGCAAACAGCAGTGGGAGGCTGATGGCAGAGCATCGCCCTGCAGGAGCTGGGCTGGCATAGCCAGGGGATCAGTGGTACACGGGCATTGCCTGTGCAAGCACCAAGCAAAACCATAGCAAAACCACATCCTCTTATTCTTTAACACCTGGTTTCAGCACAGAACCAGCTGGTGAGGAGCTCAGACACACCTGGCCCTGCAGAGCCAGCCTGATCCAGGAGCTGGGCTGGGAGTTCTGGGATTGCCTGCACACCAGAGAGGTTTGGGACACTGCCTGGGACAGTCTCAGCCCTCCCCATGCAGTGCCTCCCCTGTGCTCAGGGCACCATGGACCAGAGCTGGTACAAAGCACACCACTCCCAGTGCTCCCAGCTTCCCTTCAGTGGGAAGCCTCACACCAAGGCACGTGGTGCTATGGCCACAATTTGGCATCTAACCATGGTGGGAATGACAGAGCCCAGTTTTGACCACCTTACCATCATGGACCTCTCCAGCTCCACCTCGTGCAGCAGCTCCGCGAACTCCTTAAAGGATTCAGCTGTAAGACAGGAAGAGGTTGGTCAGTGGAGCTGGGATGTGGCGCCAGAGCACGGGACACACACCGGGACACCCCAGGGGGGCTGCATGCCCAGCAGGGCTGGCTAAAGCCTTGCCAAAACCCAGAGACAAGGTGACCCATTTTGTCAGAAACTGGACGAGACAAAGCCACATGCAAGCTGGCCAGTAGAGGTGAACTGGAGATGAGGGTCTCCTGCCCAGAGCAATGAGGGAGAGGCCTTGGGAAGGGAAGAGGATGTTAATTAACTCTCATTAGGAAAGGTGGCAGTCACTGTCCCAGGGCCAGCAGCAGGACAGGCTCTGCCATAGAGGGGGCTGTGGGCAGGACAGGACTGCCTGTCCCACCTGGACAGCCACTGGCAGCACTGGGATGCACCTGGCACCTCTGGCCCAGGAAGAGTTGTAGGTGCTCACTAGGACAAGTGTGTAAAATGAAAAAGGCCTGGAATGACCAAGGTCACAGGAAGCACAAAGTCCATGTACAGGGGGAAAGGCAGCAGGTTAGAAATGAAAACAAAAGGATCTCAGTGATCAGCAGTTCGAGTCCAACTACAATAAAAATAGTAAGAAAGCTTTCCTTTAACAATCTGAGGCAAGACTACTTTAGCCTGGGGAAAAAGAAGACTAGGCTGGGGTAACTGACTTTCTCTACACCAGGAGGGAACACACAGCTCCTGTTCCTGCCCAATGAAGGAGACTTTGGGAAGGGGCTGAATTTGTCACAGGGGAGGAAACTTCTCAGCAAGAGAGCACTGACAGTGCTGAGCTGAGGTGCTCTGCAAACTCTGGCTCTCTGGGCTGCAAGGCAAGGCTGGGCCAACACCTGCCCACGCAAGCAGCATGGCCGTGCCCTGGATGCCTGAGGGAACAACCTGATTGCCTCACTGCAGCTGGGAACTACCTGGAGTTAGCTGGGAAAGCTTCCCACAGTTCCACCCTGCTCAGAGCAGCATGGGGCATGTCTGGTGGGTCCCACGCTCACCCTGTACAGCACAGAATGGCTCTGTCATACCCCCAGAGCTCTGTGCCTGCAGCTCACCCCCTCCTTCTCTGTAACTGGGCTGTGCAGGCAGCACAGGAGGGAGCACATCGGGGGTACAGTGAGGCATGGACAGGAACAGCTCATCCCACAGCTCAGGGCAGAGGGTGCTCCTGTGCTCTCTGTGCAAGCTGAGGGCCTGTCCCCTCATCCACAAGCGGCACCTTCAAAGAGGTACCTGTCCTGCTCAAATCCAGCACGAGAGGAATCACTCTGCAGCTCTGAGACACACACCAGAGGGAACGACTGCAGCCTCGTGACACAGGCCCTCAGCTGCAGCAGCCCTTCTGGGTGAGTCAGGAACCTCTGAGCTCCCCTCCAGCAGGGGCTCAGCAATGCAGTGGCCGATGGCTCTCTGTACTCCCCCCAAGGCCACACGTGGCTGTCACTGTGGCTCCCCAGGACAGTGGGAAACCTGGAGCACACGGACACTGGTGGCCTGAGCCAGGAAAGGAATTGTCACAGTGGGAAAGAGAATCCAGCCCTGAACTTGCAGGGAATATGTCACTACCTAAAACATTCCCTAGCTGTTTTTCCCCCTTTGCTCTAAGGGAGAGCCCAGGAACACACCTTCTGGCTGCAGTCACAGAGTAGCTGATTGAGTTTGTCTCTGCATTGCACACACACAGCTCAGATGCTGCTGCCAGCCCACTGGTGCCCAGGAGCACTGGGATAGATCTGTGCTGCTGGCCTGGGTCAGCACTTGCCAGTCCCTGCAGCACAACCACACCTGGCAACCGACACCTGGGAATGCCAGAGTGACTCAGCTGGGTGGCCAGAAGTATGTCAGGAACATCCCTCCAGCCAGAGGATTCCAGGTTCTCATGCCTGGGAGGAAGGAGCAAGCCATGCCATTTCACTGCTCCCTTCACCTATGAAGGACCTGCTGGTTCGGATCCTGTGACAGTGGAGGGATTACAGAGGGGACCATGGGGGGAACAGTGGGGGGACTGCAGAGGGGACCACAGGGTGGGCTGTAGCCCCGGGGTAACGTGGGTGTGTCTGCAACCACTAACATCCCTGGGGGAAAGTGCTGCTCATGACAGACAACACCAAAGACAGCACCAACCCAGTGTCCCGACTGCCACCTGCAGTGTCCCCAGTGCCACCCAGCCAGGTGCCCAGCTGCTCTCTGCCCACACAGTGAGAGCAGCACACCTTTAACTGCATTTATTTACAACCCAAACACATTCCCTGCAGCTCAGAAGAAGTGCCTGGGAGTGTTTTGCTTCATTCCCACATCCTGCACATCAAACGAGCTCTGTGCTCCCACGCACATCCCTGGCACCCTTGCAGGAGATGGAAGCTGCTACGGAGACGTCAACGCCCTGTTGCTGTGTCAGGAGTAAGGGAGCACAGCAGGGCCTGGGTGGGAGGAGGAACACAGCCCAGGCTTCTGCACGGGGAAAACAGGGACCTCTTCTTGAAAAAGCAAAACAAATACTCTCCAGCAAAACTGAAGGGAAATGTGCTCCTTGCACACGGAGGGCTTTATATCTGCTGTGATCTGTTCTTGCTCTTCCCCGCCCACGATCCCTCCATTCATCCTCTGCATTCATTCCCAGCGGTCTTGCTTGGCCATCAGAGCTTTGTCCCTTCCAGCTACAAGGAGGGACACTCCTTTCCTTGGGTGGCTGTTTGCCTCAGTCCTCTCTGCTCCCAGGAGGGCATTTCCATGGCAGTGTTCTCCCCTCTGACTCAGATGTGTTTGGAAGCTCAGCACCTCTGCTGTCATTAGATCTGGAGGCTGATTCATTTCCAGCATGTTTCACCTAGAGACTTTCCATAAAGGAAACCAGCCTTGGAGGGGCAGCCTGCAATTTGCTTCACGTGGCTTTAAATACAACAGTCCAAGGAACAGGCTCCACTTCCTTCCCCTTCCGATGGTGGCTGAGAGACCTGACATCAGCAATGTCCCACTATGGCTGTTCTTCAACCACTGCCTGACAAAAGCTGGTTTGCTTTGCTCTTTTCCCCTCTGTGCAGCCCCAGGAGCAGCATGGCAAACAGCCTGTGCCCCCACCTGCTGAGTGCCTTGTGCCCTCCATGGGCAGCCCCAGCTCCTCAGCCCGGCCAGGTGCCCCAAGGGTTTTGTCTCATGGGGCAGGGTGAGACCCTCAGGGGCTGGAGGATGCCCTGCTGTCCCTCCTGCAGCCTGTCACCCCCTCAGCACCCAGCCCCTAAGCCAAGAGCAGACTGATGTGAAACGTGCTGGGTTAGGGGCCTTGGGGCCCTCAGTTCAGCTGCAGGGGCAGTGGCCGCTGTGTGACCCCCCGGGCTGTGCCAGGGGAGGGCAGGGATGCAGCAGGGCTCACTAATCCCCAAACAGATGTGCAGGGAGCAGCAGCCCCACACTGCTGCAGGCTGCCCTGCCCGAGGCACAGGCTGGCCATTGTTCTCCCTGTGAGGCACATCCAGGAATCCTTTCCCCAGCAGTTTGCAGCCCAGTCCCTTTGCAATGTGGGGCAGTTTGTGCAGCAAAGCGAAGGCAGCTTTGGGAGCAGCACCCACTGGGCTCCACTGGCAGCACTGGGAAGCTGAGCTGGCTGGGAGGTCAGCACCACACTGCCTCCCTCCTCCCCAGCACCTGGCAGCATGGAGCAGGCCTGGAGCCATGGAAAACCTCCACATAGTATCTGCTCAGTTGGGAATATGAAACTCGACCCGTGACTGTTCAACTTCATAAAATAGGCTGTGGAAGAGCTGCCTGGAATCTGGCTCCTGAGGCTGCTTAAAAACTATCAGGCAGGCTAATTCCTAGACAGGAAGACCCTTCCAGTTACTGAAAGTCAGCATCAAAAAGTGGAGAACTCACCAATATTAATCTCATCATCTGTTAGTGTGTCACCGATGAAGTCGAACTGGAAGGACTGCAGAGTCTGGGAGAACTTCTGCACCGCCGAGGAGTACCCTGGAAAAGGACAGAGCAATCAGCTGGGGACTCTGCAACAGTTCTACAGAGGCTGCAAGTCTTAGAAATTTAGCCTGACTGAAACAAAACCATAGTGAGGTGGTTAGGAAAATCCATAGGCATCAGGAATTTCAGCACTGCACAAAATGCTGTGGCATTAATAACCCCCAGAGGCTGTAGAGACACAGTGGGTTTATGGTTTTTTCTCTCTCTGAAAAAGTTCTGCAGCATTAATGGATGCACTGCACGGTAGAACAACTGTGCTGCCATGTACAGGAAGGGACACGGACACATTCCCTTGCAGGAAAACATGCAGGAGACACCCCCAGGGCTCTGCATGCACCAGCACAGCTGCCTGGAGCACAGGGGCTGTCAGATAGCCTGGCCACTGTTCACAGGGATTGTTTCACTGTAAGGGAGAAAAATCTGTAGAGTCGGAAAATAAATGTGAGAAAAAAGACAGGACTCCAAATAACGACCCCTCCTTGAGGTCACAGACACAGAGAGGCCCTGGGGGAAGAGGGACAGTGCCACAGGGAGCAGGGACTGGCTGGGCTCGCCTGGGCAGCTGCTGCTCCCGCTGCTGAGGAACCATCTGGGCTGGAACCAAAGACACTGTGGCCTGGTGGTAGCTGTGGCTCAGTCCAAATTATCTTTGGACCTTCCAGAGAAGTTTCTGGCCCAAAGGATCCTTTGTACCTTTGTGCCTCACAGCTGTGGCCCCGCTGTTGGATGGAGGAGCCCTGGGATGGGGCACCAACACCACAGCAGAGCCCAACCCAGTCACCCAGCAGGGACAGCACCAGTGACACTGCACCCAACCAACCACATCCTCCTGCACCGAGCTGTGTGCTGCTCCCGGGGGGCTTAGTCCTTCTCCAACAGCAAATTCCCGAGATACAAACAGAAGAAGGCTGCACTTGCCTGACCTCAGGGAATAGCACGTAGGCAAAAAAAAGCAAATGAATAATTTTATATTCTGCTTTACATCACTATTTCCCCTAATTTGCTACAGGCACAGTCCCAGGCTGGACTCCTTTGTGGGGATGCCCAGAGACAGCACTTTCTGAAACTCAGGAAGCTGCAAGTGGTGAAGATGTGACAGCACAAATGTTAATGTGCAACCAGCTCCCAGCCCTGCTTTGCTGAACCAGGACAGCCATTGCTGCATAAAAAACTTTGGTGTACATAGGTGGGGTTTTTTTTGTTAATTTGAACACAGAACTTAGCACCACAGTTGTAGTCATGGGGTGTTCTGAAACACTGCTGTGAAGAGAGAAAAACTGGACAACACCAAAATGAATGGTGTGGAAAAGAAATCAAGTGGCCCACGTGGGATCCCGGCAGGTCCCCAGACTGCTCAGTTCCCTGTCCCAAGGTCAGGAGCACCCCAGGCTCCCCAGCCCTCCCCAGGGCCCCCAGACAGGAGGGGTGGGGGACAGCCAGGTCCCCAGCATGGGGAGGAGAGCAGGCTCAGGGCACACAGTCCCCACTTCTCCCTCAAAAGCCTTGTTCAGCAACTCCCTTCGATGGGTCAAACCTTTGCTCCTGAATGCGCAGATTCAGGCCTGAATGTTGCTATTTAGCCCCAGCTGCCAAGGGCTGGAGCACGTAAATGGGTGAACTCTCACACAGAACGATGTCACTGACTTGATGGAAAACCTCAGCACATAATTCCCCTCAGTCCGCCAGCGCTGCTCAGGCTGGGCCAGAGGCTCGTTCAGCTGCTGCTCAGGGGGATCTTTGTTTGTTCCTCTGCAATCCTGACGCTGCTGCAGCCCCATCCAGCCCCTGCACCGCCGTTCTTAGCGGGTGACATTCAATCTCTCCCTCCCAACACCCCTCCCAGCCCAGTGGGGGTCCCTGAGCCCCACCAACAGCAGCAGCACCAGAGGCAGCTCATCGCAGCACCCCTGGCCAGCACCCATCCGTCTGTCCGTCTGTCCATCTGTCCCCCCCACGTGTGCTGGCAGGGGAAGGTGACGAGGCACTGGGCAGCTCTGGCCACATTCCCCACGGGCCGGGAGCGTGGCAGCACATGCAGGTCCCACGTGTGTCACCTGAAGGGGACAGAGGGTCTGCACATGCCACGTTTCCATGCCAGCCCAAAGCTCAGCCCTTGCAGTGGGGAATGGCCTGGCAAGCTCCTGCCTTCTTGGCTTTCACAGAAACAGGGGGAAGGGCCATGGCAGAGAAGGGTTTGAAAAGCCAAATACATATATTTTAACCAGAAAAGAAGAAACAATATAGTTTAAGTTGCATTTTTCTTTCAAAATGTGTCTAGCCTGAAAGTTTATTTGCCAAATGTCCAGCTGAAGGAAATCCAGGTGCACATGCTCTCATCAGTTTAATAGTGAAAAACACAGTGAGTGCCCCATAGTTAGTTCAGAGCTGTTTGGCTGCGCTTGGGACAAGGAATTTTTTCATTTTGGGAAGCCATCCTTATCCTTGCCTTCAGAAGGAGGGTGTAGGAAGCTCCAGCTGCGAGTGGTGGCTGTGGCACCCCAGAGCTAAGGGCAGCTGAAGGCAGGTGGCTGCCAAGGACATCCCTGGGGTGGCACAGACCTTACCTCAGGGAAACAACTGCAGAAGATGAGAATAAAGGAGGGAGAAGAAGAGGGACAGGGAGAGGGAGAGGAGAGCCAGCACTGCATGTGCCTGGTGGGCTCTTGAGCAGCTCTTAATGGAAACCAGGCTCCTCCAGAGCAACGTGACTGGGCTCCTACACATAGGGAGCCTTGGCTGAACACCGGCTGCTGACAGAGCCCCTGTGTGCTGGCACAAGGACAGCCCCACGTGCTGCCACGGTGCTGTCACAGCTCTGGGGGTTCCCTGGGACATGGCACGGGGCTGGCTGACAGTCAATGCCACTGCAGCAGTGCCCACTGGCACTGCCCACTGCAGGAACAGACAGTGCTCCCGCCCAGGGGCTGTGCCCCTGCAGAGCCCAGCACAAGGACAGCACCAGGGCCTGGGGCAGACCACCCCCAGGAGTGCTCAGAGACACTCGGGGGGACACAACCCCTTCCCTTGGTGGCACCTGTGGTGTGGTGATACCAGGGATGGGGCAAGGCAGGGGGGCCAGGCAGAAAGGGATGAGCCATGGCCACAGGAAAGAAGCCTGACCACAGGAAGGGGCCAGCAGGAAGAGATCTGCTGTGTGGGACATAGAGGCTCCATCCCATGCTGGGAGAGATAAGTCCATATTCTCCCTTGTTTTAACAGACACTTGGAAATGTTCTCCCTCCCCATACAAACACTCGGCTGCCAAACCCCTGCTCTGCATCCCCAAAAGCCTGGAGGGAGGGAGAGCCTGTCCTGCCCCCCAGCACCAGGACCCCAGGCTGAAGGAATAAAGCCGTGCTCCCAGCTGGTGTATCCCTGTGAGCCGCATGCCAAGGCTCAGCACTGCCAACAGCCCAAGGGCCCGTTCTGCTCCTGGTGCAGCTCAGCCTGTTTCCATGGAAACACACCAAAATGGACTCAATCAGGAGTCCTCAAGGCCTCCTTCTCCTTCCAGCCTCAGGATGTGATGCCAACTCTCACCATTTATGGTCACAATAATTTACTCTTCTGTAAAAACGAAGTTCCATCCCTGCACAGTCCTCCCTACTGCAGGGCAGGAGCACCAGCACCAGTGCCAGCCTCAGAAGACAGATGGAGAACTTGGGGATGCATTTATGTGTAGATAGACACACCTCCAGAGCTGGCAGCTTGGGAAGGACGTGCCCACAGCCTGCTCAGCAAGGTTCTAGCAGGATTCTCACTTCAACCTTTCACAGCAACCACAGGTAACCAAAAACCACAACCAAGAAAGTGCTGCTACCACTGCAACAGCCATGGGCCTCTGACAAACCACAAACACAAATGGAGCCCCAAACCAGGCTGTGCTGCTGCTTTTCCCCCCACTGCTTAGAACTTAAACCAGCAGGAAACCACCACCACAGGACAGAGCTGTGGGGGACACAGCCTTGCACTCCCCCTCACACTGCCAAGGCAAGTGGACGTGGCTGGAGAATCAGGAGGTGCCACACAAGGGTCTGTGATGTCTGAGGTGTCACAGGTGCACATCCTTAATTAGCTCTGCTAATTGGAACCCAGAGGTCACAATCTCTGTGACTGCAATGGTCCTCTGTTCCCAAGAGAGCAAACCATGTCCATGAGCACACAGAAATAGAAGTGGCAGGGCCAATCCTGCAGGGACAGCTACAGGGACCAGCAGGATCTCTGCAGCAGGACAGGAGGGATGTACTTGGGCTGCCTCACTTCACACCAGAGGGACACAGCGGGACGTGGGGTGTGACACAGGTGCAGAGAGCAGCCTCATTCTTACAAATAAATACTTTCAAAGCTAACAGAACATCTCCAGCTGTGTGGGAGAGCAGGGCAGAGTGTGCACATCACACCAGCCAGGGCCAGGCTCCAGCACCCTCACACCCCTTATCCACACCCAAAGAGCCCCTGCCTTTATGACACTGGTCAGCTGTGCAGCAGCTCATAGAGCCTCTTCCCAGGACACAGCCAGGTGGAATTGTTGCTCCTCCAGAAGCTCAGGGGTGAGCAGGTACTGGGGTTAGCAGCCTTTTGGCTAATCCTCATCACACTGCAGATTAAAGAGGAAAACTCAAAATAAAAGTAACCCCTGCACACCTCGTCACCATCACAACCACAATCACTGGCCAGCAACATTCCCAGAGCAAAGGCAGTCCTGAACTTCACCTGATCCAACAATGGCATGAACAGCTGAACAGGGATGGGGCTGCTGCAGCATTTCCTGTTCCCAGGAAGGGATGGGATGTCTCAGACCATACCAGAAGGTGGGAAGTGACTTTAACTCATCTCCCAGCTTGGGAAAGAGCAGCCAGCAGAGACTTCCACGGGGGAACAAAATATTCCCAAACTTCTGCATCTGCCCGACCCACAGATCGCAGTGCCAGGTGCCCTTCATGGAGCAACTCAGTCACAGCTTCAGCAACTCATGGGGATTCTCATAAGGAATCAAGAAGGAAAACCCAAACCAGCTTTGAGCTGTGGCAATGCAAATAACCAGAGCAGGAGCTCCATCTTTGCATTTGGCTTTCTTCTTCTCCAGCCTGGAAACAGGACTGTTTAACCCAGCCACACTTTTCCTCTCAAATGAGCAAACAAAAGACAACAAAAGTTAATTCTGTCCTTAAACAAAAGCATTTTAAGACAAGGGTAAGTTTTCAGGTTAGATCTGAACTCTGGAAATCTATTTTTGTCAGGGAAATCTTGCAAGATCCTGACACACAGCAGCTGAGGACCCCCCTACATTTTCCTCCCAATGATCCCTACCATGAGACCATTTTCTCCTGCCCTGTGGAGGGCTGGGCACAGCACATGCACAACATGAGAAATGCCAGTTTTCCCCAGCATGCAGAGAGAGGGCTGGGAAGCCTGAGGGGAAAACAATGTGTTCACTGTTACCAACTCCCACCAAAGAATCCCCAGCGAGCTGCATCCTGAAGGAGATGGAGCTGATCCCTGCCAACACCCCACAGATGAGGTTCCGGCCTTGGTACCTGACCCACTGTTTCCCAGGGATTCTCTGTCCTTTCAGCAGAGCTTTAAGAGCCAACAGACAAAGTGTTTGGCCAAAGGGCAAAGGCCAATCCTTGTCCCTCCAAAATACCTCAGCTCTGAAAGGTGTGAGCTACCCTGGCCGGCCCAGATGTGCCATCAGGGTCAGCAGTAACAAGCCCTGACTCACAGAACACTCCCAAATACTCCACAGCTCCTCAAACACAAAAACATGTTGATTTTCTCAAGTGAGGAAATAAATCAACCTTCCGGTTGGCCTCCTAGGTAGTCCCAAATCCACACCAGCATCCTCCCAGGAATCCAGCCCTCCTGTTGCTGCACAGAGGAGAGATGCTCACCAGAAGGGAGTTACAGTGGCCCAGGACAGGCAGTGCCTGGCACTGACCCAGGGCAAGTCGTCCGCAAGTGCCCCGAAGGCTCTGTGGGGACTCAGAAATCCTGACACATTGGACAAAGGCCATTTTTCCCACACTGACACCAGTTTTCCACTTGCCAGGAGTAAGTGGCTAGGCACAAACTGCTAAAAATAGCTTGCTATATTTAGCTGTGCTTTAAAAATCTCTTGCAAAGGAATTTACTGAATGTCTCACACTCTGTCACACATTTACCTCTCCTAATGAGGGCTTCATTAACTGAGTCATTCATAACCTGCCTCTTTTGTCTCCTCCAGGGAGAAGAGCAAGGCTGTGCTCCCAATGCAAAGACATTTTTCAGAATCTCTCCCTACACAGTGACCACTTGCTCTGCAAGTTGGTTACCTGCTCTCTGGACCACCACCTCCACTCACACAACCCCCTCCCACCCTCCCTCTGCCCAGTTTCTGTTTCCTGTCCTAAACTTCACCTTTTATTCTCATAACTAGTCCTCCTTGCCCAGCCAGCCTTATAGGAAATACCCAAACTTGCTCGACAGGCTTATTTTCTTATTTACTCTTTAATTAAAACCCCAAGGACTAACACAGCAGTGGTTCACACTTATCATATACTCCTCATGCCTGTCTTATCTCTCTCATTGCCTGATGGAACTGGCTGTGCCAATCCTGCCGTGCTCCACAAGAGCTGGCAAGGGTTGAGGTTGCACTGAATCTCAAGGCAGTTGAACACACAGAGGGGCTTTCCTGGCTGCCTGGAGCAGAAGGACACCACGGGTCTCCTCACCAACAGCCTGGACATTTGGCAACATATCAGCCCCAAACCCAAGCAGAACACCAAGCACCTAAGCAAGGCTGGAAGGACAACAGTGTGTTGGGGAATATTGGTCTGTTTTGGAGAAAACTGAGAGTGAGTGATGTGGGATACAGGCTCTGGGGACAAGGATGCACTCTTCCCTTCCAGTGGATTAAATGATCGCTAATTATCTAGTGTCTTCTTCCGGAGACCTCCGCAGTGACTGGTCCATTGGTGCGAGCTGTCAGGGAGGGCAGCGGGGCAGGAGGGGCAGGGCTGGGCTGCCCAAACCCGCAGCGCTCCCAGCGCAGCCGAGCACGCTCCTGGCACCGCTCCTGGCACAGCTCCGGCACGGGGTGTGCTCCGAGAGCCGCGGCTCCCGCTGGGCAGGCAGGACGGACCCGGCAAAACAACCACGAAAACAACAGGCTCTTCTCCGCGGCAGAGCACAGCAACCCCCCCGAGACACCTCCCGATCCGCTGAGCCCTCCCAGGCACGTCCCCGCAGCCGCTGCTGCAGGCAGGAGTGGGCAGGAGCTGCGGGCAGGAGCCGGGCAGGAGCTGGGCAGGAGTGGGCAGAAGCTGGGCAGGAGCTGGACAGGAGCTGCGGGCAGGAGTGGGCAGGAGTGGGCAGGAGCTGGGCAGGAGCCGGGCAGGAGCTGCGGGCAGGAGCCGGGCAGGAGCTGGGCAGGAGTGAGCAGGAGTGGGCAGGAGCTGGGCAGGAGCCGGGCAGGAGCTGTGGGCAGGAGCCGGGCAGGAGCTGGGCAGGAGCTGCGGGCAGGAGCTGCGGGCAGGAGCCGGGCAGGAGGAGCTGGGCAGGATGGGTTCAGTGTTCCCTCGGTACGGGCACAGCTTCGCTGGGCAGGGCACAGCTGAGTCACACTCCGCGCCAGGGAGGGATCACCAGTGCCCTACAAGCGATCCAGAGTGGCTCAGCACCAGGAGGGACTCGCATCCCTCCTGTCCCTGGCTGGCAAACAATGCCAGTGCGGACATGGCCTGTGCTGCACCAGCTGGCACCTCCCAGGAGAGCCCTGGGCACTGTCAGCCTGATGGGCACTGGGACAGCCTGAGCCCACCCCATGCAGAGCACCCTTAGGGGGCTGTGCCAAGAGCTGCTCCACCTCTGGGCATCTCTGCATCCCACACGGACTTGGGGGTCCAGCTCTGTGCCTCCAACCCTGACACTCTGCAAGCCCCCAGTTCATCCCGTTATGGCACAGCAACAGGTTGCATCCCTTGCTCTCCACTTTCACAGCTACAAGGTTTAGTAAGATTAATAAATCTCAAGCTCAGCTCTTCAGAGTCAGGCTTGGCTGGGGAGACAGGATGAAAAGGAGAGCAATCAGCCTGAGAGAGCAACTGAATTCTGGGCTGTACCTATATTTATAAACATTATCTCACACTATTCTGCTGCTCTTATCATTACTTGAACAACTCGTGACTGCACATTCACCTGCACAGGGCATTTGGTGACCAGAAAGGACACTGGGCACAGAATGTTTGAATGGAGTGGCTCAGCCAGCAGCCCTGAGCAGGCACAGAACAGGCCAGTCTGGAAACTCCACCAGCACCAGGAAAAAAGCAACAAGTTTCCAAAAGCTTTCACACGTATCAGAACAGAAGGTCTGTGTGTTTGAAGGATTCTGAGTAAGAAAAATTAATTGCTGCCTGCTGAACTTCTCCATCAGTTGCAAAGCAGCTGCATTTTGGTGTTCAGCACCTGTAAATGGTTGTTTGCCAGAGTTTGGCCTTTTGTTCTATGAACGCACAGTTCTCCAAACCTTTGTACTCCTGCCAGGATGATGCCAAGGAAGGTGTCTGGCCACACACTGTGGCACAACAGAGCAGGGCCACTGCTGCCACTCCACAGAGCCAGGCTGGCTCCCATCAGGACAGAAGCCACCAGCGAAAAGCCTGGGGGCAAATGAAGGACACCACATCTGTAGTTATCATATCTGTGCTACCAACAGCATTAGGAAATAAAATATTCCAACAATTTCTCAAGGAATAAGCCAGAAAAGTTGAGTCTTCACATGGTGACTCAAGAGGAAACTCTTAGGTCAGCAGCAGCGTTGCTGCGAGCCGTGGGCTGTCAGACACACACAGAGCATGGATAACACCCACATCCTCCCAGGGAAGGAGCCAGGAAAGGCAGCAGAAGGTGCATGGAAAGCTCCCTGCATGCCTCATGTGCAGCACAAGAAAATATGTCCTTCAAGACATGAAAACAACTTTTCCTCTTTCCCTGGCCATACACAGGCAAGTTCTTGGGAAGCATATCAGGGCTGGAAAAAGCCATCACAAAATACTGCACTTTGGTTTGTTTTAAGCTGGACCAGAGCTGGTCCTGAGCCCACTCACCAGCCCCCAAGCTGACAGGGACAGGGCTGGTGTGGTGCTGCCACAGCCACAGCTGGTGAGGGGCTGCTTCAGCCCACAATCCTGCCCTGGGCTTCCCACAGCAAAGCAAGCCCCGGGCACCCCTTGACAGGGCAGAGCAGCT
Organism: Hafferia zeledoni; assembly: GCA_035583235.1. Classification (NCBI taxonomy): domain Eukaryota; kingdom Metazoa; phylum Chordata; class Aves; order Passeriformes; family Thamnophilidae; genus Hafferia; species Hafferia zeledoni. The sequence continues at coordinate 6,431,544 of JAWWEV010000152.1, read as the reverse complement.
GTAACCAGCAGAAACCAGTGGGTCCCGAGGAGGAGGCTGGGGACCTCGTGGCTGGGGACCCCATGACGGGAGCAGGGAGGGGACATGGAGCCCAGCACAGCACCCACCGCTCACACGGGGCCATCACCGCACAGCCCAACCGCTCTGTGCCGGCACCGCCAACCCACAGCGACAACCGCGGGGCAAAGAGCTGCTCCAGCGGGAGCAACGCCCACCAAACACACCCCAGCCCCAGAACGGGGAGGGGTGGAATCTGCCTCGCTGCTGGCTCCATCAGATCCTGTGCCTGCGCCTCGTCTCTCTTGCCTGCACCAAAGATCTGCCTCTGACAGCTGGGGAAGGGTTGGCTTTTGGGAGGGGTTTTGTTCTTTTTTCTGCTATTGTGTTTTATTCTCTGCCTAAAGCATGTCTGGTTTAGATTTGCACTAACTGGGGCCCCAGATCCTGCACTCAGAGCCTGCAGTCCAGGAGCTCGAGCAGCTCCATGTGCTGCAGAGACCTGCCCTGTGCTCACTCACCTCCAGGGCACAGGTGCCCCCAGGGAGAGATGCAGCCCCACTGTGAGGATACACAGACACAGAGACCTTTCTTTACAAGATGAGCATCCCTTAGGAAGCTGCTGCAGGACACTGGGATTGGAACTCCCACTCCCCTCAAAGGACACCAGCCCACTGAGGGATGAAGGTGATGTGGTTTTTCTGTGGAAGGAACCACACGCACACAGCTGATGCACCCATGGCCTCCCAGGGACTCTGTGTGAGCAGCTCCCAGGTGCTCCTTCTGCCTCCTGTGCCACAGGATGGTGTGAGCCACAGCCTGAGCACGGCAGCACAGAGACAACAGCACACAGACCCCCAAACCCTCATGAAGACATTTCACTCTCTTCCCTATGCTGACTAAAGCCAAAACTACCACGTCTGCATCTTCCCTTTTGCAGAGGATCTTGCTAAACTGGCACACCCTCAATGTCCTTAACTTAAGGAGTGCAATTGGTTTGGGTCTAGGAAGTGCACATAAAATCACCCTACAGCCACTGATTGTTTCTAGGCTGGGTATGGGTCTGATGTCTCTTCAGACAACTAGAGCAGAGAAATCAGGAGACACTTTTCAAAGTTACCAGGTGCCCTCATTGGATAAAACCTCCAGTGAGGACAGGAAAGACCAGCAAGGAGCCAACAAGCACAAGGAGAACACATTATTGCTAGAGGAGAGTGATGTATTTTCCACCAAGTCACTTTCCCCCTGCTCAAGGCCAGACACAGCTGCTCCAGTGGGATGTGCTCTGGTAAGAAATAGGGAAGGTGTCCCTGCAGCAGCAGCTGTCCCCTCCTGCCCAAGGCAGCTCTTGCCAGTGGCACCAGCATGGATAGAAAAGAGGCTCAGGCACTTTCTTCCTGGGGCACAGCATCAGGAGGGCATGGATACAACCAGAGGAGAGCCAAGAGGAGAGACTAATTTTTAAAAAGCCAGGTTTATCCAGCAGAACTGCATTGCCTGGCACATGAGCATTCCCTGCACACCCACCTGGGCAGTGGCATCAGTGACAACGCTCACGCCAGCCTTGCTGGGGCTCAGACTGCCCTGGTGACACTGGGACTGTTATGGTGGGTTCCTGTGAAGCAGAGGGCCCTGTGCATCCCCGTGGCCCAGCTGTGCACAGCCTCACACATGTGCCAGATGCTGCCTCAGGGCTAAGCTGTCTTTATGCTCAGGATATTGTTACTGTGAGATCTCGATGCCAAGCCGATGTTTGCCTGGAGAGCTGCAGCCTTTCCTGGGGGGACAGACTCCTTCCTCTTCCCCCTTTTCCAGAAAAGCTTTAGGGTTGTTCAGACACAGAACCCAGGATCTGGCTGTAACCTGCTGCAGGAACAGATTCCAGGCATTGTCCCTACAGCCTTCCCGTGAACCAGGACGTGGGGTTTGGAGAACCAGGCGGACAGGCTGCTCCGGGCGGCTCCAATCCCATTGGAATAACCCGTTCTGATGCCGTGCTGCTTCCCACGCTCACAGCATTAAACCCTCAGTCACCACATCCAAGGACAGCACAGAGGCCTGTCCCGCATGCTGGGGACACAGAGTTCCCTGAGGGGACAAGCCAGTTCCCACACACAGCACTGGGGGGACCTGCAGGGACGGTGTTGATGGTGGGACGTTCCCTGGGTCCCCCATACAATTCCATTCTTGGGGAAAAGCCCACCCAGTCTCTACATATACCTTTATCATGTTATCCTTCAGGATAAAGTGCTTGCACTGCCTGGGGGGGCTGGGTACTGACAGGCACATCCCAGGCACTCTGCAGAGCTCCACACAGCACAGAAATCAAGTGCAAAACCACATGCACAACATTTGCATGGGAACTCGGAGCTCCTCCAGCTTCAAAGGACAATTCTCACCATCACAGTACTCAGATATTAATGAGAAAAGCCTCAACCTGACATTTCTGCAATTCCATTTGATATTTAATTGGGAAAGAACATCAAAGAACAGGGGAAATAGATGGGTTTGCATTACCACACACAAGACAGAGTTCAGTGAGCAGGAGAGATTAAAAAAACCCAAAGGAAGAAAGTGCTGTAAAGCAGCTGTTCTTACAGTCACAACTTCTGCCATCCCTCGTGGCCTCGAGCGTGTGGCCTGAGCAAGACTTCCCTGTCACACCAGTGCTGGCCATGGTGGCCCAGGCTGTGAGCTCTGGGCACGAACAACCTGCTGGGACCGAATCCCTGGTGCCCACACCATGCCCTGGCCCTGGCCAGCCTGAGGGGACGGACACCTCCCAGTCCTTCTCCCTCCCTGACCAGGGCCAGGCCACGGTGGCATCAGCACTGCCAGTGCAACATATGGGACTGCCAGCAGCTCTCTGTATTCCTGGCACGAAAAAGAAGGGATGTAGCCAACTTTACAACAAAAATAACTTACATTTCTAACTCAAAGTAACTTAATTTCTATCACTGGCTTTCACACCCAAGACAAATGAACAGTATTATTCTCTGCTTTAGTCAGTTTAATTACTTGGCACAACCTTATACTTTGTCCCCTGGGACTCTACTCAGCTGTTGGGGGGTGTCAGTCAGCAAGAAAAAATACCTGACTCAAAGGCAGCACTGGTGGGGCTGTAACTGCAGAAGGACCCTCACAAGGATGTGGGGGGCTGCAGACCCCTGGGAGGGCTTCACCCCCTGCATTTTATTTGTTCCATCCATCAGTTGGGTGCGGGTGGAACCAGTTTCTCTCCATGAAAGCCAAAGGGGTTAAAGCCCCCCGACTGCCCCCTTCATCTGGGAACAGCCCCCACCTCAGACACAGCCCCAGCACCACCTGCACTGCACAGGGAATGGGGGCACAGAGCACACCCAGCTCTGCCCCACACGGACCCAACAGGCAGAGCTTCCCAGGGACAGACCCCAGGGCAGGCCCCAGACAACTGTGCCAGGCAGAGCAGGAGCAAGAGGCAGGGAAGCCTTGGGGCCTGGGAAAGCACTCACCCACAGCCCAGCCATGGGGCAGCTGGGATGGAGACATGAAGGAAGTGCAGCTTTCCATCAGAAACGTGCAGGAAGCTGAAGTCAGCAGACTCCTGCAGAGCAGCAGCCTTGGACGCTGATGAATTTCTGCACCAGACCCAGGTTCCCCCACGAGGGTCCTGCTGCTCTTGTCTTCCCCGGTGGGATTCAGAGGAGGCAGTTCTGGCTCGATGGCTGGCAGGAGCAATGCTCCTGAGCTGTGCCAATGGATGGGACTCCCTGGCAGGGACAGTCCCTGGAGATCTCCACGTCATGGCACATGACAAGGGCTACACAAAGTCAAAAGACACCCAAAAATCTCAAAGAGAAGTCACTGAAATGGCACTGACTAGATGCCAGATGCCCAGCTTGTGCTGCTGACAGTGATGTCCAGTGGGTTTGTTCTTTGTCACCCTCTAGAGACTGTGCTGAACAGCCCCAGTATTTTGGTAGCCAGCAGGTCGGCTGAGGCAGCCTGACCTGGCCGGATGCTGCCAGCAAGAGGGCACATCCATCCCACCCACTGCCAAGGGGCACAGAGGGCTCAGCAGCCATCACTGTCCGAGCAGGCAGTGGATCCACCAGCTGCCAGCCCAGGGTGGCAAGGGCACAGCCAGGGAGCACCCAAAATTCCCACCCACAGCCCCACAAGGACAGGATTCACAGATCTATGTATTTTTTAAAGTTATCTGTTAACCAAACACGAGAGGTCCATCCCAGGAGCTGCCGGGAGCCCAGGGGGATCGGCCCCAGCACCTCCCCAGCAGCCTCTGGGATCAGCTGCACTTCAGGAACAGCACAAACAAACCCCACAGCATTTCAGGCAAGAAATTCAGCGTTTCCTCAGCCCTGGGGGTTCTCTGTGCTCTCTGGGTGTACTCAGCTTCCTTCTACTTCTCCCCTTCCTCCTTGGCCAGTCTCCCTGGGCCGGGTCTGCTGACCCAGCGGAATCCCTGCACATCCCTGCACAGTACAAAGGCTAAAACGGGAAATGGTTCTGAGCAAAGTGATGAAGAAAACAAAGAGCATTTCCATTAACAAGCAGTTCGGTAAAATCTGTCTGGTTTCCATTTTGTTGGGGTTTTTTTGCCCTGAACTGAGCAGATTTGGGTTTCTGCAGCCCTTGTTAGGTCTCACAGCCCTGTGACATTGGCAGTTTCAGTCACACCAGCTTTTGTCTCTGCTGCTTCCAGATGGGCAAACACGGGCTATTCCAGCCACGGCCTTGATAACAAGGAAGCTCTGAATTATTCTGAACAAAAGGGCAGCAGCTAAACCTATTAACACCAACTGAAAGCAACCAGCTGGCATGGAAACCGTGTGACCAAGGCGGGTTGTGTCTGCCCTCGCTGCCCCACGGCTGCTGCTGTGCTGGGCTGGCTCTGGAGCATCAACAGCACAGAATCCCAGGAGCACTGGGACCAGGAAAGACCTTCAGGATGGAGTCCTAGGAGACACGGGAGATGGCACAGGGAAGGTGTGTATGTGAAAGTGTAGCTACAGCTCTGGGAAGGGCAAACAACCCAAAGCAGTCAGACAGGTCAGAAATATGTCAGACACCAGGGCCGTGGTGGTTTCACGTGGCACAGCCTGGCCCAGGTGATCTGTCAGCACCTCGGAACAGGCAACTCCCTCAAAGCCAACACTGAAACCAGCATTTCATTGGGAAAAATCCTCACCACGACTTAAACCATGACAAAACACCACCACCAAGGAGGGCTGCAGAAGGGATCTGGAGGGCCCCTCTCACCCTCCCAGAGCCACCAGGACCCACCACGGCCCAGCCACGCGCTGGGGACGCAAATCATGGAGCATCCTCGGCAAACCGGGATTATTGTCCTTAAACGAGGATGTGCCGGGGGAGCTCGGCCGGGGCTGCAGCTGGTGCTGGTGCCAGCCCAGCAGGGATGGATGGTGGGTCCGACCCATCCCTGTGCGGGGACAGCCCGGGTGACAGGAGACAGAGTCAGGGACAGGGATAGGGATAGGGACAGGGACAGGGATAGGGACAGGGACAGGGATAGGGATAGGGACAGGGATAGGGCTAGGGCTAGGGCTAGGGCTAGGGATAGGGATAGGGCTAGGGCTAGGGATAGGGACAGGGATAGGGACAGGGATAGGGACAAGGACAGGGCTAGGAATAGGGATAGGGTTAGGGATAGGGATAGGGATAGGGATAGGGATAGGGATAGGGATAGGGATAGGGATAGGGATAGGGATAGGGATAGGGATAGGACCAGGGCCAGGGACAAAGGCGGGGGAGGGCCAGCGGGGGATCCGGCGCACGGCCCGCGGTGTGTCCCGAGGGATGCGGAGCGGCCCCTCCGCCCGCCCGGCCGGGGCTCACCGCGGATGGCGGCGATGAGCGCGTTGCCGTCCTTGATCACCTCCTTGATGAACTTGTTGGTTCGCTCCAGCTCCTGCTCGTAGCACTTGAGGCGCTCGCGGAAATCGGGGCTGTCCAGGTAGCAGTCACTGAACTCCAGCGGCGGGTGCCCCATGGCCGGGGCTGCGGTACCGACCGCGTACCGGCTGCGGCAGCGGCAGCGGGTACCGCCCGGCCCCGGCCCCGCTGAGCAGCACCAGCAGCAGCCGCAGCGGCAGCGCCGCCGCCCCGCGGGCCCCGCAGCCCCGCCCCGGTCCCGGCCCCGGCCCCGGCCCCCGCCCCGCCCGGCCGGAGCCGCCGCTGCAGGTCCGGGCCGCGCCTGGCCGGGGGAGCTGCGGGCCGGGATGAGCCGCCCGCGGCACCCGGGCCGGGCAGCACGGGCCGTGCGGGCCGCTCCGGGCAGTCCGATCCGTACAGCCAGCTCCGGTCACTCTGGGCAGGCCGGTCCGTGTAATCCGCTCCGGGCAGTCCGGTCCGGGAAGTCCGGTCCGTAGAATCCACTCCGGGCGCTCCGGTCAGTCCGCTCCGTACGATCCGCTCCGTATAATCCAGTCCGGTCAGTCCGGTCCGTACGATCCGCTCCGTATAATCCAGTCCGGTCAGTCCGCTCCGTACGATCCGCTCCGTACGATCCGCTCCGTACGATCCGCTCCGTACAATCCGCTCCGTACGATCCGCTCCGGTCAGTCCGCTCCGTACGATCCGCTCCGGTCAGTCCGCTCCGTACAATCCGCTCCGTACGATCCGCTCCGTACAATCCGCTCCGTACAATCCGCTCCGGGCGCTCCCGCGGACCGAGCTGAGAGCGCCCCCTGCCGGCGGGGCGGTGCCGCGCGTTGCCATGGACTCTCCGGCGGCGGCGCGTGACGCAGCGGCGCGGGGTGATGACGTCGCGGCGGCCTCCACGTCGCCAGGGCGGGCAAGATGGCGGCGGCGGAGGGGAGCGGGGCCGGGGCAGGAGCAGCGCTGGTGAGCGGCCCGGGGGCACTCGGCACTCCCTCCTTCCCTCCCCGAGCGGGACCGGGCTGTCGGTCAGTGCGGGGCGCAGACGGAGCGGCGTCTGGAGGCCTCGGCGTGCGGCGGCTCGTCCGCAGTCCGGGGACAGGAGTGGGCCCGGGGGAGGGAACAGGGACGGGGACCGGAGCAGAGACCAGAAGCCGCCTCCTCCCGCCTCGCCCTCCCTGCCCCGGTTTGCCGTGCTCTGTGTCCTCCAGCTGCGCCCCCGGGGCTTTGCCGGGCGGAGGGTCCCGCCCGCCCCAGCCCCGCCAGGCCGCGCTGTCTGTGCAGCCCCCAGGGCAGTCACTGCCCCACAGGCAGGAGGGACCCGTGGCCTCACCTCACTTAAGTCACAAACAGCTCTTTGCTCACTTCAGTTATGGCCGCCAAAAGAGCGCGGGGAGCGGGTTATGGGAGTGACTGGAGAAACGCTCCCGCACGTCCATGAGCACATTTCCCTCACCCTTTGAGGCCGGAGCTGCTCCCATCAGGTGGCAGCGCCGGCCCTGCCTCTCCCTGGCTGAGCAGCCACGTCCATCCCGACCCAGGGAAGTGACACCTGAGGTGCTCTGTGTTCCCTCCTAAAGGCTGAACCCGTTCAGTTCCCAGGGCTGGCAGACGTGTCGGTATCCCAGGACATCCCAGTGGAAGGGGAGATCACTGTGCCCGTGGGATCTCCCTCTCCTGATGAGGATTACTCCACCCTGGACGAGCCTGTCAAGGACACAATTGTGAGTCTGGGCCTCTGGCTGGGGTAGAACTCGGGTTTTCTGGAGTCTTTGGCAGCTGCTGTGCAAAACCTGTCCTTTTGCTTGAGCTGTACTTCGGTGTCAGTGTGGGGATTGTTTCACAGCTCATTGAGGGTCAGAAAGGGTCTCTGTGATCATGAAATCATTGCAAGGGCAGAGACCTCAGAGGGAGCTTGGGGGAAACTCTCCTAATGATGGGATTTTTCATTTATTTTCTTTTCCTAGAGGAGCAAACATTGTTCTTATTCTGGTGTTATTAAAGGATATCATATAATGGTTGTTAAGGAGAAGGACACGATTTTGTAGTTGTTAGGTAGGCAGGGTCTGTTGCAGAGGATGCTGCAGAGCCTTTGGGGGGGGATCTTGTGATTTACACTCAGTGCTCCCTCATTTCTGCCCCCCTGCTTTGGGCAGGAACTGTAACCTCTGGGAAGAGAGAAATGCAGGTGCTTTGTGTTTGTGTTTGTTTCAGATGAGGGACCTGAAGGCCGTTGGGAAGAAGTTTGTCCATGTGATGTACCCACGGAAGAGCAGCACATTGCTGAGGGACTGTGCGTGCTGGGGGGCACGGGGGGCACAGGGCTGGGGCTGCTACACACCCTGAGGGACTGTGTGTGCCAGGGGGCACGGGGGGCACGGGGAG
>JAWWEV010000152.1:6395750-6413250 GCA_035583235.1 Hafferia zeledoni | reverse complement strand
GGGTTTTGCTTTTTTGTCTGTGGAGTGGGTACATTAGGAATTTTGGGAAGAGCCAAATGTAGCAGTGGGGTTTGTGTCCCAGCACCACTTGTCAGAAATACCTACTTGGTGTGCACAGCTCCTGGCACTTCCCCATAGATCCAGTCCCCAGGAACTATTCCTGCCAAGGATAGTGTCCTGGCATGATGAGGAAGGATCCAAGATGTAACATTACTGGAATGCTTTTGGGATGACTGGGTAGGAAGAAGCTACACAAGTATGCAGAAGCCGCTGTGGTTTGTCTCCCAGGCCTGGGAAGGAGGCAGGCTGCTTCTATTTGTGCTAACTTGGCTTTTTTGGCTTCTGGAGGAAGTGGCAGAAGGACCCGACGCTGCCGGAGTGAGTGGTGACAGAGGGGCTGCTGGAGCCACACCAGTGCCCTGCTGGGGCCATGCCAGTGCCCTCTTGGGGCCATGCCAGTGCCTGCTGGGGCCATGCCAGTGCCCTGCCAGGGCCACACCAGTGCCCTGCTGGGGCCATGCCAGTGCCTGCTGGGGCCATGCCAGTGCCTGCCGGGGCCACACCAGTGCCCTGCCGGGGCCATGCCAGTGCCTGCCGGGGCCATGCCAGTGCCCTCTTGGGGCCATGCCAGTGCCTGCTGGGGCCATGCCAGTGCCTGCCGGGGCCATGCCAGTGCCCTGCCGGGGCCACACCAGTGCCCTGCTGGGGCCATGCCAGTGCCTGCTGGGGCCATGCCAGTGCCTGCCGGTGACAGTATTGATGTTTTGTGTCCCAGGCAGAGCCCTTGCTCACTGGCACCTGTTCCTGCCCGCAGGGAATAGCAGGGGCACCAGGCTGGGTGTGGGCAGCACTGACCTTGCAGACATGTGGAGCTGACACCAGCCTGGGATGGACAGTGGGCAGGAGCGATGCCATGGGTGAGCCCAATGCCAGTCCAGGGGTCCTGTGGGAACAGGGCTGAGCCCAGGCATTGCTGCAGATCCACTTGTCCTTGCTTGTTCCAAACTGCTGACACTCATCACCAGTTCGTGGGGTGGGGGCTGGTTTTCCCTGTGTTGTTCACCCTGCTGGGGTCTCGCCTGCAGGCTGGCCCCGGGTGCCCTGCTCTGGGTGCCCTGCTCTGGGTGCCCTGCTCTGGGTGAGGGTGCTTGCCGTGCTCCCCAGGGTGAGCTTGGCTGCCAGCTGTGGCCAAGGTGAGCCTGGCAGTGGGGCCAGCAGCACCTGAGCATGCGGGAGGCCATTGGGGGGCACCCAGGGATGACACCTTGGCGGGTATCCCTTGTCCCTTGGAGAGGAGAGCACCAGGAGCTGCTGGTCAGCTTGGGCAGGACCGGAATGACAATGAATCGCCCGGAGTTTGGGTTTTCAGCGTCCTACATGTGCCTTTGACAGCCAAACTCCCCCTTCTCCCGCTGCAGTGTGTCTCTCCCCTCGCCCCTTCTCGCTGCCTGGGAATGGGAACAGGCGGTTCCAGGCAGGAAGGAAAGCTGGAGCTCTTTAAAACTCGCAATCTTCAGGGAATTTCAATCGCGTCCAAGCCTGTTCGCAACCAACTGAATAACGGTGCAGGGTTTGAATGCTGACCCGCCTCCGCCGCTGCCTCCTCCTCCTCCTGCTCCCTCCGCCCGCTCCTGCGACGCCGGGCTCGGCTCGGCTCGGCTCGGCTCGGGGCGCTGCTATGGGGGTGCCGGGGGGTGCCTTCCCCGCCAACGGGGGCAGCCCCGCGGTCTAGGGGGGTCTGCCGGTCCCTACCTGCCCATCATGCCATTGCTGGATTTTTTCTGGGCTTGCTTCAAAAGAGCCAAGGTAAGGGAACCGCTGCCTGGTGGTGCCCGACCCGACACGCTCCGGTGTCAGGAGCAGCCTCGGGAAGGGCCGGCGGGGACGCGTCCCGGGCGGGACTCGGTTCGCTCACGGTGTCCCCGTCTGCGCGCGGGGCGGGGGGGGATTGTGGCCGTGTCCCACTTGCACGGGAGAGGTTAATTTTGGCCGGGCTGCCTGTGGCTGTGCTGGTCCCTGGTCCCTGGTCCCTGTCTGTCCCCCGCCCGCTGCCTGTCCCCGCGTCCCTGCGCCGCCAGCCCCGGGCGCGCAGCGGGCTGTGCCCGGCGAGTGCGACAGTGGGCTCGGGGGGTTTGTGAGTCTGGGTGTGCCCTCGGTGCCGAGGGGTCCTGCCATGCCTGGCTCGGGTGGTGTGGCTGGGCTGGGACACCCCTCTGAACCCAGGGGCTCAGGTCGCTCCCGGTGTGGCTGCGGGACCATGGCTGGCTGGGCCAACCTGCAGGGCCAGGGTGGCTGTGAGCGAGATGACAAAGGAGCAGCGAGGCCCAGTTTTTAATTTCCTGCAGCAGAGGCTCTTTTGGCATCTGGGATTTTTCATTGGGCTTTAATTCCTCATCTGTCACCTTAATAACGAGCAACTCTCTCTGTCTGCCCCAATCACTGTGTTGGTTTATTGTGTCCCAGCCCATGCAGTGCGGAGGGAGGTGAGTTGGGAAGACTGTAGCAGTGTGGTTATTGTGGATTTTGGGAGCTTCAGACTGGGAAAAGCATAAAATCCCTTTACAGCCAGAGCTGTTCTCCAGGCTGTGCTGGGCGAGTGGATCTGCTGTGGTGAAAAGGATGTGGAATGCACACTGTCCCCGGGGCTTTCAGTGTAATGCTTAAAATAGCTGAGTCTAAAAATGACATTTGTGAAATTCATTAGTAATATTAGTGGCTGTCTTGTCCCTGCTGTCTCCAGAGAGCTCAGCTGTCCCCGTTAACCCTGCTTGTCCCTGCGTGCTGCTTGCAGGCATTGCCATTGCACTGGTGGTGGCACAGAGACAACAGCAGGTCCTGCATCCACCTTGAGAGCTGCAGATCCCGAGGCCTCCAGAGCAGCCCGTGCTGGCTCTGGTGCCTGAGGCTTCAGTGATCCTGGGAGCAGCTGGAAGATTGCTGACCTCAACCTGTCACCTCAGCCCGGCGTGGGGTCTGGTGGCCAGGGCACCCCCCTCCTGAGTGCCCTTGGTGGGCACTGAGGGCCTTGTGTGGGGCTGAGGCTTCTGCCTCAGCCTGGCTCTGCTCTCCTCCCTGTGCTGGTGCTGCTCAGCTGCTCATCACAAACAGCCAAGAAATTTCTTGAAGAGAGAGAAAAGCTCTGGGCTCTGTCTGTGGGATCAAAGCTTTTCAGGGTAAATGAGGTGGAGGTGTGGCTGGAGGGAGATTTTGTGGAGAAAGGAAGGTGTGAGAACAGACTGGGCAATGCCAAAGGAGCTGGAGGAGCCCAGTGGTGTCCCCTGCAGACATGGGCACGCTGTGAGGTCACAGTGATGAGTCTGTCCCCCTGATGGCAGCTCTCGTGGCACCTCTGAGGCAGACACTGCCGAGGGAAGCCCAGCAGCAGGGACATGGTTAAACCCATCTCTCCTGGGCCATCCCCAGCCCTGTGGCCCAGCAGGAAGAGGGGTCCTGGTGTCCCTGGGAAAGGGCGGCTCAGCAGCATTCCTGCAGCGATCCTGGGGCACCTCTGGCCCTGTTCATGGGGCTGTGGCAGTGCCAGAGGGGCTCATCTGCACCCAGAGCGGGGCCAGGGTGGTCCCGGGCTCTGGGCTTGCCTCAGGATGGGGGAGTGGGGGACCCTCAGCTCCACCTCTGCCAATTGCTGCCATCTCTGAAACGCTGCTGAGGCTGCACTGCTGTGAATCTCACTTGGCTTTCCCTGGGAGCTGGGGTGGTGGGCACACCCTGGGCACAGTGTTTGCCCGGCACTCAGGGCTATGGCTGGTGCTGGTGTTCTAAAACCAACAGAGACGATGCCCTGGGGAGAAGCCTCTGCCAGAGCCCTGTTTGTCCTGGGAGCCAGCGCAGCACTTCTGGTCCCAGTTCCTCTCCAGGCAGAGGAGAGGCTGGAGGGGGGACTGAGCCCAGACACGAGGGATAGCAGTCCATGAGTATGAGAATCAAATCTATAATAAAATTAATTCTTTTCTTTTTTTCCTTTCTTTTCACAGAGTTTCACATTGCTAGAAGATAAGAAAGATGCAGGTAAGCTGTGGCAATGTTTTTTGGGGCAAGAATATTTTCGCTGTGGGATGGGCAGAGGTCACGGGAAGAGGACAGTCCTTTCTGGCCTCCTGGGTTCTTCTGCCAGCAGTGTGATTTGCCCCCAGACTGTCATTTTCAGAGGGATATATTTGCAGAGGGGCCTCGGTTCCTTTCCAAGTCCTCTCTGTGGTGAGCAGCTTTGTTCTCCACAGATAAACTCAGTGGGAGCTTCGGAGCCTGGGCACTGCTGTGACCCAGGAAGGAGGGTCTCCCTGGCTCAGAGCCCTCAGCTTGGTGTGACTGAGGTGTCTCACCTGTGACTGTGGGGCAGGAGGGACTCATGGTGCAGCTCCAGGCTGATCCCTGGGCATTGTGCGTGGCTCCAGGGCTGCTGCTGCCCAGACCAAACCTCTGCCAAGGCTGGGGCAGACGGTGGAAGTTGGAGCTGCCCCACCCTGGGGGCTCGTGGGTGCTGGGGAGGCTGGTGATGGTCTGTGGGAGAAGGAGGGGGAAGAGGAGGAGGAGAAGGGGGCTGGGAACTGGGGGTGGAGAGGGGGCTGTGGGCAGGAGGGCAGAGGTGGTCCCACCTTTCATCATCCCAGTGGTAAGTGCCGTGGGTGATACCCCCAGAATCAAACCCATTCCATCCTACAGGCAGCCTGTGGGCATTGGCTCTGGCAGCCCTGGAAGTGGGGGAACCTGGAGCCTGGGGTGGCTCTGCTGATTTTGGCTCTGGGCTCAGGACAGGCCCTGTGGGTGGTGGCTCCAGCACCAGAGGCAGGGGGAGTGTGGCTGCCCACACTGTGGGCCTTGGTGCCATGAAAAGGGAAACCTGCCATGCAGGGAGCCCATGAGATGTGCCTGGGGGTCCCCAGGCAGTTCTCTGACTGGAGGGCAATGCCCAGGAGCCTCTTGCTTTCATCCATGTAAGGGTTAGGTGAGCTCTGAGCCCAGCTGGAGAGAGCCCAGGAGCACAGGAGAGCTCTGGGCAACAAAAGGTCCTTTGTGAGGGAGCCCCGAAGGTCTCCTGGGTGGTCTCTGGCCCTTTCATGGGGGTGATTAAGAATGTGAATGCCAAGAGCTTGTTAAAAAGGGTTAGAAGCCTGTGGAGAGGAAATGACAGGGAATACTCTTACAGAGGACACTGTGACCGGGATTTTGGGTGGAGAATGTTTATGGGTGGTTTTCCCTTGGTGCCTGTAGAATGCAGGTCTCACCTGGTGAAGGCTCAGTGACACTCACACAACCCGATGTGACACCTGCCTGTCACATGTCCCTGTGCCAGCTCTGGCTGCTGGAGGGATGCTGGGCTGCCATGAGCTCTGGGGGCAGGAGGAGCAGGAGCCTTGTGACCCTCAGCAGATGTGCAGTTTCTCACTGTGGGGCTTGTCACCTGTGACTCGATGCATAGATGGAGCTGTGGTGGGCCCTGGTGTCATTGCAGCAGCCCAGGGCCTGGAGCAGGGCTGGAGTTCTGCCTCTCCTGTGGATTACACTGGATGGGGGGTTCGTGCCCTCCTCTGGGGTTTTAAAGCCCTGGGAAGGGCCAGGGCAGGTCCCTGCTGTCCTCTTTGCTGATCGACCCCAGATGGTGCTTGGACAAGGGGGGCGCATAAGGGGACATTCAGGCCATGGGCTCAGGGAGCACCATTCCCTTCCCTGATGATTTTCAATCTCTTTGGATGGTGGGAGGAGAACCTGAGCTCCTGACACATGGCATGAGGCAGGGTACAGTTGGTTCTGGTTTATCCCAGTAGCTGTTGGCAAAGTGGCTGTCATGGCTCTTCCTGGAGCCTGCCTGTGATTCTCCCCCCCAGCACTTCTGCCCTGCCAGCACACCTGGGAAACTCACTGAGCTGCTTCCCAGGTATGGATGGACCCATTCCCAGCTCCCAGGACCTGCTTCCAGCCCTATCCTTGAAGCTGTGGCTGTGCTGTCACATCCCCTTTCCTGAACACCAGCTGGACGAGGTCACTGTGGCTTCCCCCTAACATTAAAATATGCAGCTATGCCATGGCAGCTCCTGCAGCACTGGAGATGGAAAACAACTTGGATTTCTGCCTTCTCAGAGGTGACTTTTCAGCCAGAGCACACAGGGGCTCCCCTGTCCCTGCTCTCCCTGCCACTGCCCTGCCCCGTGGCAGGACCCACCCTGGCTCGCCCTTGGGTCTCCTCCAGCAGCATCCCCAGGTGGGTGGGACACAGTGCCCCTGCACAGCCCTGAACCACCATCCCACCGGAGCAGTCTCAGCCAGGCCAGGTTTCCATGGGTTTCCTAACTCTGCTTCCTCTCCAGCGTTCACTTCCCATGTATTGTTCTGGAGAGAGCAGAAAGGAAAGGCATGGAGCAGAAAGGAAAGGCTCACAGACTGGCTGTGCACGTGAAAACTGCACCCTCAGAATAAATTCCTGCCAGCAGCAGCACCAGGACCCTCCAAATGGGATTGGGAGGTGCTCTGCAGATATCACTGAGCAGTGGCTCCTCTCGTTGGCAAGGGACAGGGATGGAGCTGGTGGCTCCTGGCAGCACAGCCAGGCAGTGGTGACATTGCAGCATTTCAGGGTGGGCTCCTCTGCCTCAACATGGTGAACTAATGGGGAAAAGCAGCACAAGAGACTCAGCTGAACTTTTGCCCCTGCATGAAATAATAAGGTTGTATTTACTCAGCATCTGGATTGCTGAAAATAACCTGCTAAATTTAGCTGTTGTTGATGTGTTGTCACAGCTGAGCTGTTCTTCTCTACTCACACAAAAATCTCCTGTGCTGGCTCAGGGGGTTTGTGGCCTGAGCACGAGGCCCCCATTCCTCGCCTGACCTATGCCCGTGGATTCTCTGGATTTGGGGAGGGAAACGGGAACTGGGATCTGGTTTTGTCTTTGCCTGGATGGGTTGGAAGGGACAGGGACTGTGGGCTGGCACGAGGCTGTGCCAGGATTGGTGGCTGTGCAGGGACCAGCACCGCTGGCCTCAGCACCGGGGCCGCTCTCTGGCTGTGGCATCAGTGCCAGGCGGATCTGGGGGGCCCCTGGGCGTGGGTGGGATGCTGGACGTGGCAGCAGGGACCTGTTCTGGGTAATTGTGGAACTTGCTGAGAAACCAGTGCTGTTACATGGTGGAAAAGGCAGTCACGGGGCTGGGTGTGGGGCAGAGAGGTGGGAAGTAGAAAAGCTGAACCGAATGTGATTATTAGTGGTTATGGTGGGACATGTGATGAGGGGATTCTGTGCTGCTCCTTCCTCTTCCTCTTCCTCTTCCCTGCCTGCCTGGACTCGGGCTCAGCTTGGCTGGTGAATGACACTGAAACACCAACCTCCATCCCAAAATAATGCCAACTCTGCACAGCCCCAGAGAGCTCTGCCACTGCTTGGGTTATTCTTCATGAAGGAAGGGAGATGTTTCTCAGACACTCTCATCTTCCCTCCCAGTCTCTGTGACCCCACTCCTGCACTCTCCTCTCACTGGGAATGGATCCCTGCCTGGCCAGTGCATGTCCTTGTGATTAGCTACCAGCAGTAAAAAAGTTTTTCAAAAAAATGAAGATATAATTCCTAAACAAGACTTTATACTCTAAAATTCACCCTGCCAGGGCAGCTTCAGAGCAGTTTGTGCCCTTTCATCAGATGTTTCCTTAGGGGCTGGGACAGCCTCTCCTGAGACTCCTGAAATGATCTCCAGCATTTCCTTTCCAGCTCCTCAGGGCACCCCGAGGTTGTTTTGGAGCTGCTGACCCCTTTGATGCATATTTCTCCCTATTGGTTAAATTTCCCTGGGACATGGGCTGGTGCCAATGCCCTGGCAGAGCCCGGCTTGGACGTTTCCCCACGGGTCACTCTGGGATGTTTGTGGTGGGTGCAGGAGGTTTGCAGGGATGGTGGATCCATGTGTGTCCATGGAACCAGGCACGGGATTCCATCCTCGGGTAATCAGCAGGAACCAGCATGGCAGTGCCATGGGCATGCAGGGGATGCCTGTTAGTGCCTTGGCTACAGCAATCTGAAACACTTTGTTTGTTCCCAGGTCACCTTTAAGTCCTTCAGACCATGCTGGGCCCCCCTCCCAGCCCTCTCTCACCTCTCTCCCGGGGGGCTGGGCAGCCTGTGCAGTGCCCGTGCTGCTGTGTCTGGCTCCTGAGAAACCAGTGAAAATGGGAAATGATGAAAAACACGCTAAAACAAAATCAAAACCAACCTGGCCACATTTTGCTTTTCTAATAAGTGATCGTGGGGAAACTTTGTCAGAGGCTGGAGCCTCCCCAGTTCCCAGATGAGGCTGGTTCTCATCCCTGGGCCCCTTCTGCCCATAAAATGATTGTAGTTCTGACCCCCCAGCAACTGCTGCAGTGACAGAGCCCCCTGCCCCAGCTTAGCTCTGTCCTTCTGGGGCTTTAATTCCAGGGATGGAAATTTTCCCGTTTCCTGTAGATAACAAAATACAGATACTCCTCTCTGGACAGCAGGATCCACTCATGGGTTGGGGAATTTTCTTTGAAGGCCAGAAAGGAAGAGACTGGGTTAGAGAGAAGGTTTTTCTGTGTTGGTAGCACGTGGGAAGTGCAGGGAATGAGCTGCGAAAAGGCCCCTTTGGCCACCTGGTGCCCAGAGTGTCGCCAAGATTTTCCTGTGGCAGCAAAGAGAGATTGAGACCAGCTGAAAAGAAACTGCAGGCAGGAAAGCACATTTCTAGCTGCATCTTTGGGGTGGTTTGCATGAGACTGAAGGGGTCGAGAGGGAAGTTCCAAGTGTGGTCACTTCACTGAAACGATAATGAGAAAATACACTGGAAACTGGTGGAAAGGTTGAGCTGGGCAACGGTTTTGCTTTGGTCGGAGCTTTGACATGCAAGCTCCTTAAACATGCACTGGAAGGTGACATTTCCTGGCTCTCAAATAGCCCCTCTGGCCTTCTGGGGAGCACCCGGCGTGGATAGAGCCGGCAGGGGCTGTGGGCGCCTCTCGGGGCTGTGCGATGCTCACGGGGTTTGTCTTCAAAGCCTGAGAGGGCAGATGGGGGAAAAGCGGTGAGAGGTGTTCGCAGGCCAGTCTGATCACGTTAATTCCTTCTCCCCTTAATGAACAGTCTCTGAGCCCTGCCCGGAGTGTCCGCAGGGCTTTGCACACCCGCTCGCCCCCGGAGCGGAGGCGGCGGCGAGTGCGGGCCCAGGCGCGGTGCGAGAGCGGAGCGGGGGTGGCTCAGCGTGGGGAGGATGGGGCGGAACACGCGGCTCCCTCAGCAGCACCTTGACCTCGGCCCCCGGCGATGCCGCCCGGCGATGCTGCGGGGCGGCCCGAGGGAGCGACCCCCGGGACAGCGGCGCGCCCGGCCGGGGAGGCTCCGCCGGGGGCGGGGAGCGGACGGAAAGGAGCGGGCGTTCCCCGGGAGCGGCCCCGGCCCCGGGCCCGTCCGGCCGTGCCGCCGGGGGAGGAGCCGCCGCCGCCGCCCGTCCCGCCGGAGCGCACGATGGGACGCCGGGCCGGGGTCGCGGCTCCGCGCGGGGGCTCCGGGCGCTCTCTGGGGCTGCGGCTGCGGCTCCGGCCGTGCGGGGCGGGACGGCGCGGCCGGGCAGGTGAGTGCGGGGCCGGCGCTGCGGGGCTTGTACCGGTGCGGGGCTGCGGAGACAGCGAGGAGGGAGCGTTTGCTGCTCAGCGAGCGCAGGGGCGGCGGGGCCGGGGCAGGGTGGGCTCCGTGCGATCGGCGCGGTGGGATGCAAAGGGCGGAGCGCGGGCAGGGGACGCGGTTGAGGGGCTCAGCCTCTGCTTTCCTTCCAAACCCGAGCGATTTTGGTGGTGTTCTGGGCTGTGCCCGGCTGCCCACTATGTCCGAGTGTGGGTGATCCCCGTCCCAGAGCCAAAGGGTGACTGTCCTGGGCCGATTGGTGAAGCAGGTCTCTCACCCAAGGGGCTGTCAGGTGAATACAAATCCCACTTTTCATCAAAGAAAGGGCATTATTTTGTATTTGGTCATGGCTTGATGATGCTTGTCTCAGTCATCTTGTCAAGGCTATGAAAATGCTTGAGGAGGGTTTGTTCCTTTGGAACTCCAGTGCTATACCCGGCTTGCTGTGGCTTGTAAAGATGCCTGCTGTAATGGGGGAGTGGGTAATGATCTTGAAAGCCATTTCTTTTGGGTTGTGTGAAGGAGGGAACACTGCGGCTCTGGGCTCTGTTGGCTGCCATGCTCAGTGAAGAATTCAGTCTCAAAGCTGCCCCAAGACACATGCCCAGAGACTCCCTCCTCCTGCCGATAAACGATCCCTTCAGGAATGGCCCAAAGCAGGCTGGGTGGGCAGAGGTTACTCTTCTGGGGTGAGGACATCAGCTTAGTCTGCCGTAGGCAGGAGGGAAGTGGAGTTTTCCACAGGGCTCTGAGCGCTGCCGCCCCCGGGGCACTGACATTGCCCACCTCGCCCGGTGCTGGCACGAGAGTGAGTTGTAGCTGTTGGTCCCACAGGACGGGGCCAGAGGGGGCCAGAGGTTATTTTGGGATGATCCACATGAGAACAGGGAGCACACAGATACTCTCTGCGGGTCTCCTGGGTCTCATGGTCGCTCCCAGAAGACAGCTGTGCTGGTGAGATTTTCAAGGCATTGCTCAGCATCCTGTCTAATTGGAAACTCCGTGTGTGCTTCCGAGGCTGGACCAGAATGGCAATCCACATTCTTAGAGCTGCAAACCACCGCCACTATCTCTGGGACCACGGAGTGCTCGGTTTGCCATGTGCCCCTGCAGCAGCCACGAGCCCCTCATTCCCCCTCCGCAGCAGCCCTGAAACCGAGCCCCTTGTGCCCCCAGGAGCAGGTACAATGTCATCACCTCTGCCTGCTGCAGCACAGCCCACATGTGGGCTGGGGACCGGGGTCCTAACTGTCCCCTCAGTGGAGGGGACAATCCCCCTCCCCCCCGCCATGTGGCAGCAGGAGGCTCTGGCACGTGTGGGCAGGGCAGGAACAGTTGGGTAATGGAGCTGGTTGCTCATTGCTTGCCAGCGCTTTGCCTTCCAGCAGCTGGGGGCTTTCTGCCCTGCCTCAGCAGTGGCCACGTAATCCAGATTCCTCGGGTAAATTCCTGCTGTTTCTCAGGGATCTGTGGCTGCTGTTTTAATTGCCCGGAGCTCTGGGCCAGACACAGGACCCTTGTTGCACAAACTTGGCTCCCATGAATGATGCTGTTGTGTGTGTCTCTGAGCTCCTCTCTTCCTCCCTCTCGCCTCTTCCCTTGGAAGCCAGGGAATTCAGTGCTGGTGAGATCCCCCTGCTGTACTTGCAGCTGCTGACATGGCTCCAGCTGCCATTTCGGGTGCACCAGTCAATCTCTTTCCCCTGATTTTCCTCTCCTAAACAAGGATATTGAAGCCACCCTCCTCCTCTTGGCTGGAGCTGGCTCTCTTGCTTCCCACTGGTGTGAGGCTCAGTGCCAAGGTTGGTGCTGGAGCAGCCCCGTGGCCCTGGAAGCTCCAAGCAGATGGGGCAGAGGTGGTTTCTGGGCTCTCTGTGCTGCAAAGTCACCACTTGCAGGGGAGTTAAGGATTCCCTGTGGGCCAGGGGCTCCTTGTGTGGTTTGCTGGGTACCCAGAGTTTGGAAGGGCTGTGGTGGCAGCACTTGGGTACTGCTTTTATGGCTGGGAATTGGGAAAAGCCAACAAGTGTTCTGCATTTCAGGACCCAGACAGAGAAATAAACGGGGCACCCCCAGGGTGGGTGAGGATGGCCAGTGATGCTGGGCCAGCTCTGCCACAGAGTGACACCCGGGTGAAGCTGCTTCGTGTGAAAACACCACATGTTTCTCCTGTTCTTCATCCACAGGAGTGGAAAAACAGGAGCCATAGATAATGAATTAGCAGGGCAGGAGTCTCTGAGCAGATGCATGTGACACACATACCCCAGACCCCACTGCTGGTTCTCTTTGTATTTATAGACATGAAAGAAAACTTTAACATTTTTTCCTCCTCTTTATTTTGGTTGTTGGGAAAGAGCAGCAGTGAGTGGCCATGGCAGGGCAGTGCAGGATGTGTCCCCCGGGGGTGCTCAGGTGGAGCGAAGGTGCTTTTGCGATGGATACAGCGTGGTTTTCTGTCCCTTTTTCACGCCGTTTCCTTGGACTGGGTTTTCCAGGGGGCTCGTTCGCGAGTGGCGTTGCGTGTCGGGGCCACCAGAGGGCGCCTTTCCTGCTGCGCTGGGGGACGCAAGGACGGGGGAGGTCCCGGCGGGACCCAGAGGGGACATGGGGGGTCAGACGAGGGCACGACCCAGAGGGACCGTGAGGGTCTCTCGCGTGGCAGGGGCCTAGAAGAACTGTATGGGGCAGTCACACATCAGGGGGTGTGCAGGGACCCGGGAGGGGTGATGGGTGGGGGGACCCAAAGGGACGGTGGAGGCATCACGCGTAGGGGCACCCGGTGCGTGTCTGTCCCTGCGGGTCTGTGCGGTACCGGCTGCTTTGCTCTGTCCCTGCGGGGTCTGTGGCAGTGGCTGCTTTGCTCTGTCCCTGCGGGGTCTGTGGCACTGGCTGCTATGGCAGGGGCAGAGAGAGGCAGGAGCTTGGTGGGAGGAGGGTCAGGAGCTGGGGAAGGAAGGAAGGAAGGAAGGAGATGTGCATCAAAAGCCTCTCAGACTATGAAAACAATGGAGAAAAAAAATCCTGTTTTTTAACTTGATCCTCCCACTTTGGGGGTTTGGGCATCCCTCCAAGCAGTGATTTCAAGGGAAAAGCTGTTTTGTGGCATCCCTGCAATGTACTTGGTCTACCTCCTACTCTTCTGGTCATTCTACCCTAAATTGCCACCTGACTGTCCTTGCCCTGTGTCTGTGCCCAGTGTTCATCCCAAGTCTCCTGCCCAGCATCCTGTTGCCTCCATCTCATGCTCTTGTCCTCCACCTCCACACTCAGGCTGGTGCTCCCTGACCTCCATTTTGCCTTCCATTTCTCACAAAATTCCTCCTTCAAGTCCACTTTAAACATTTTTCCCATCTTAGGCTTCTATTCCAAACCCTGTCCCCACTTTTCTCCCTCACCCTCTTGCAAATGGCCTGTGGCTGGTCCCCTCTGATGTGACACAGGTCTGGGGTCCACAGCCAGGCTGTGAGGTGTGTGTGCCATGAAGAGGGTCCTCCTCATGCTGTGCTGTTGGAGGAGTAACTGTGGAGCAGGAGAACTCCCCTGCAGAGCGAGGGGGATTTCTGGGGACATGAGTGCTGAGAGCCGAGCAGTGCTCCTCTCCGCGCCTCTCCTGCTGTTCCATCTGCTGGGTCTGATGGACAGGAGAGCTGGGGGCAGCTGGGCATCTGTCCAGAAACTGTCCCGGGGCTCCTCTTTGTGGGGGCAACAGCCTGAGGGCCCCTCATGTGGGCACGGCCCGGCAGGGAGGTGGCAGCTGTTGGTGTCGCTGTCCCGCAGCCACCAGGTCCAGCCCACGGGCCCCCTGCAGTTGGTGCTGCCGGTCTGGGAGCAGAGGGGGGATGGCTGAGCAGAGGGGACGGGCAGCTGGAGCAGCCTGGGCTGCACTTCGCTTGTGTCACAGAAACACCGACTGGTTTGGGTGGGAAGGGACCTTAAAGCTTCCATCAGACCTGGTCGTTCCAAGCCCCGTCCAGCCTTGGACAGTTCCAGGGATGGGGCAGCCACAGCTTCTCTGGGCACCCTGTGCCAGGGGCTGCCCACCCTCACAGGGAAGGATTCCTTCCCAACATCCCATATAACCCTGTCCTCTGGCAGTGGGAAGCCATTTCCCTTGTCGTGTTAGCCCAGGCCCTTGTCCCAAGTCCCTCTCCAGCTCTCTTGGAGCCCCTTTAGGCACTGGAAAGGGCTCTCAGGTCTCCCGGAACCTTCCCTTCTCCGGGTGAACACCCCTAAGCTGTCCCAGCCTGTCTCCAGGGCAGAGGGTTTCCAGCCCTGGAGCATCTCCGCGCCCCTGTTCTGGCCCTGCTGTGGCTCCGCAGTTCGGCTCAAGCGCAGCCCCAGCAGCTCCGACTCCCCCGGGCCAGCGGGAGCAGCGCGGGGCATCCCCGGGGGCGGCGGGCGGGTCCGGGGCGGGCGATCCCGGGGCTTGGGAGGCGCATTCCAGCAGCGGAGGGGGCGGATCCCGGGGGTGGGGAACCCGCACCTGCCGCTCCGCTCTCACACCGACAACAGCCGGAGATCGGCTGGCACTGCCCGAGCCTCCCGCTGCCCGCGGCGGGCCGGGCACGGGGGTCCTGCCCCTGCACCCTTATCCTGCTCCAGCGCCCATCCTGCTCCAGCGCCCATCCTCCTCCTTCTGCCCGCGGCAGCCCAGGCACAGGGGTCCTGCACCCTGCATCCTCCTCCAGCCCCCATCTTCCTCAAGCACCCGTCCTCCTCTCGCAGCCCCCCTCCTCCAGCACCCATCCTCCTCCAGCACCCATCCTTCTCCAGCACCCATCCTTCTCCAGCACCCATCCTGCTCCAGCACCCACCCTCCTCCAGCACCCACCCTCCTCCAGCACCCATCCTGCTCCAGCACCCATCCTGCTCCAGCACCCACCCTCCTCCCGCGCCCACCCTCCTCGTTCTCCCGGCGGGTCCTCCTGCGAGCGCAGCTGAACGAGGCACACGCTGAAGGTAAATCGGGAAGCTGCGGTTGTGTGCGGGGGTGTGAGGGCAGACGAGGGGGCTGAATTCGGTGGAGAGCATCCAGCAACCTGCTCGACCTGCAGGCTTTGCCCCTGGGCTTGGGCTGTGCTGTGCCTGGAACGTTGCACGCGTGTGACAGGGTGTCCTCCCCTGAAATCACAGCTCTGTGTGTAACGGAGGAAGTAGATGGGAGGTGACAGAGAGATACAGTGACTTCAAGTTGTGCCAGGGGAGGTTCAGTTTGATATTAGGAACAATTTCTTCCTGGAAAGGACTGTCCAGCCCTGGCACAGGTTGCCCAGGGCAGTGGTGGAGTCACTGTCCCTGGAGGGATTTAACAGCCATGTGGATGTGGCACTCTGGGACATGGTCAGTGGTGGCCTTGGCAGTGCTGGAGGAGCAGTTGGGCTCTGTGGTCTCAGAGGGCTTTTCCCTCTGGGAATGTTGCTCAGCCCTGCTGCCTCCAGCAGCACCAGAGTGCTGCCAAGTGGGTGTGTGTGGTCTGGCCCCAGTGTCCGTGTGTGAATGAACATGGTGCCTGTATGAGGTGGCTGTTGCTGCAGCTGGGGATGATGAGAAGGTTGGAGCTGGTACTTGTCTCCTGGCATGCTCGAGTTGTAACTGGATCCCCCTCTGTCATTCCCAGGCTGAGTCAGGGCAGTGTGTGGGATGAGGATCCGCTGCTGCTGTGGGAGCAGGCGGGTTTGGCTCCCGGCTCTGCCACGCTGCCCCCTGTGCTGCCAGCCGAGCTAGCGAGGGATCTCAGGGGCTGGCTGAGGGGCTTGGGTCCCTGGCTTTTCTCAGGGTTCCTCCTCACCCTCCTTTACCTGAGATCAGTGGTGATTAACCCAGTGGCTGGGAACGCATGGATTTGCCATCTGATCCAGAGAGTCAGTGAGTTCTTGGAAGAGCTGTGCTGATTGCCAGGAGACTCCAGATCAGACTCTCGTGCTGTGGCAGGGAGGACTGGGTTCTGTGTCCTGGCTTTCAGTGCCATGGGCACGTGTTCCCAGCAGATTGACTTCTTTGGAGCCCTTTATCATTGGTAGGGAAGGATAGGTTTGCCAGACACTGTTATGTTGTGCCCCAGTGCTGCTCTGGAGGAGAGTGTTGCCAAGGTGAGAGGCTGCTTCCCCAGGGGCTGTTTGAACGTGGTGAGCTCAAACACCAGCTCTTTGTGTGTTTGGATTTGTGGTTTGTGTTCTGAACAGCTCTGTGTGCTGAGGGCAGCGGAGCCTCTTCTGCTGAAGGCCTTTGTACAGTCCTGTGGTGTCGGAGCACATATCGTGAGTTATTGGCAGAAATCCACATTCTTTTCCTGTGCATACGTGAACTCTTATCAATGGCTGAGCCTTTTTGTGTTTGCATTCGAGCTGAAGCCTGGCTGGGAGGTGGCCATGGAGCCACCCCTCGCCACTCTCCTCTGGGGCCACAGGTCTGCTCCGACCCCGTCAGCCTCCCTCCATTCTTGCAGGTGACAAATTAGCTCCCACCCTGATCCCAAAGTCTTGTCAGTATTTTCTGCATGTGGCAAAACACCCAGCCCCAGTGCAGGTATCAAAGCTGCTTCTGAGGAGCAGCTCACGTTCACGCCATGTGGTTGCACTTCCTCTGAGAAATCCTTTCCTGATAAAAGACAGGCTGCATAAATCCAGTTGTGCTTCTGTTGAGCATTCCTTGTCTGCTTTGCCTCCCAAACCCCAGCGTGTGCACAGACAGGCTGCCAGCAGTTCAGTTTTGTAAGAGAACACAATGTGGTTATGCCCAAGGGCACGTCAGTACTTCCCCTGGTTTTGTGCTAATTTCAAAAAGATTTGAAGGTTCTCAAAGTCAATTGAAGTCGAGTGCAGGAATGAAAGGTCACCCTTTCCCCGAGGGCATGCTGAGGTTGTGTGTGACTTTGGGCCAAAGAACAAGCTGGGAAGTTGGCAGGCTCCAAGGGCTGTGGGGAGTGCCGAGTGTGCCTGGCCCTCTGTGCCACAGCTGTGTGGAGCCAGGGGGAGCACGGGGAGCCAGGCAGTTCCCTGGCTGTGCTCTCCTGGGGAACAGGGTAAATCCTCCACAGCAGAGAGAACTGAGGCTCCTTCCTTCAGCTGATCAGGCCATGAAGAGTCGAAGACGGTTTGCCCATCACAGGGGTTTGAGACTTTCCTTTGACCTTGGTGTGGCTTTGGAAAGGCTTTTGTATTTGGTGTCTGTGGGAGTTTAATCCTCCAGTTCAGGCAGTGTGCTGGCAGTGGGGCTGCAGGGCAGGGAATGCTTCTGGCCCTGACTGCATGGGGAGCTGGGGGTCCCATGGTATGGTGGGACCTCTGCCCTGTGCCAGGGCTCATCTCCCTGGCCCAGCAGAGCATCACCTAACACAGGGGTCTCCTTCCTTCCCCCAGCCTCAGAGCAGAGCTGGTGCTCCATCCCTCTGCCCTCTGGATTTGGTGACACAGATTGCCAGAGGCCAGGGATGAAAGCTGAGCTGATTTTGTGCATGTAAAAGGTTTTAGAAGCAGTGTGGGGGCTGCGAAGGTTGGGATGCTGTTTCTCCTGCCAGGCCCCCTGTCCCACGCTGTGCCCATGCTGGTCCTGCCTTTGAGGAGCCACAGAGAGTAGCAGCCCCCAAACCATGGATGCTGCTGGCACTGCCCCACTGCGCTGAGCATGGGAATGTCTGCCTGGAAGTCGGGTTTTCTTGTTTCTGAACTCTGCTCATGCACATGCTTCTTCCAGCACCGCTGGGATGTGTGTTGGAGGTGTTCAGGGGGATTCAGTGCTGGAGGAAGGCAGTGCTGGAGGAAGGCAGTGCTGGAGAAAGGCAGTGCTGGAGGAAGGCTGGGCTGGAGGAAGGCAGTGCTGGAGGAAGGCTGGGCTGGAGGAAGGCAGTGCTGGAGGAAGGC
>JAWWEV010000152.1:6353764-6395650 GCA_035583235.1 Hafferia zeledoni | reverse complement strand
GCTGGAGGAAGGCTGGGCTGGAGGAAGGCTGGGCTGGAGGAAGGCAGTGCTGGAGGAAGGCTGGGCTGGAGGAAGGCTGGGCTGGAGGAAGGCTGGGCTGGAGGAAGGCTGAGCTGGAGGAAGGCTGGGCTGGAGGAAGGCTGGGCTGGAGGAAGGCAGTGCTGGAGGAAGGCAGTGCTGGAGGAAGGCAGTGCTGGAGGAAGGCTGGGCTGGAGGAAGGCTGGGCTGGAGGAAGGCAGTGCTGGAGGAAGGCTGGGCTGGAGGAAGGCAGTGCTGGAGGAAGGCAGTGCTGGAGGAAGGCTGGGCTGGAGGAAGGCTGAGCTGGAGGAAGGCTGGGCTGGAGGAAGGCAGTGCTGGAAAGCTGCCGGAGCCTGCAGGGACCGGTGGTCAGGGCTGAGGAGTGAGAACCTTGTGCCGAGCTCCAGAGGGGACCGGCAGCGGCTGCACATTCCAGCGAGGCCGGGGGTCTCCCTCCCGGTTAATGATTGAGCTGCAATGGCCCTTTGGTTCCTGCTGCTCGAGAGGCACCTCAGAACGGTGTGAACCTTTCCAGGCTGTGGGGCTGGGCGTGGGGATTTAAAGAGGCAGAGTCTGTTCCTGCATTTCCAGCAAGAGATTTTTTTTTTGGTGCTGGAGGTGATGGCTTGTGGGGTTTTTGTCTGTTTGCTTTCTGATTAATTGGGCACATTACCTGCACGTTCTGCATGAGGGCTCGTTGCTGCACTGGCCTCGCTCTGCCCTGCTCCAGGCTCGTCCCTTTGTGCCTGGTGCTGCCCCCGGGGTGCTGCCCCTGAGCCCGGGAGATGTGGCTCCTGCTGGGTCCCCATGTGTCCCCAGTCTCTGGGTGCTATGACACCCATGGGTGGCCATCTACCCATTCTACTGCTGTTCCCCCCACCTCCTGATTAATCATTGACTGGTGCACTGGCTCTGCAGCCACGGTGGAGCTGTTTGCCCTTATCAGCACAGGGCACTTGCCACCCCCTGCCAGTTCCAGGCTGAGTAAACGTTAACGGCTGGTGCTGGGAACAGCTTTAACAGCTCAGGGGACCTTCCTGGGGCTCAGTCAGTCAGCATCCCACTGCACCAGAGGCACATGGAATCCTAAGATCATTCAGGTTGGAAGGGACCTTACAGATCATCCAGTTCCATCCCCCTGCCATGTCCAGCCTGAGTTGCTTTGCTGTCCCATGGCCGAGCTAAGTTGTCCTTTCTGTGTCTGCCTCACAGGTCCCAATGAGCCATCCTGGTCTGTGAGGAATTGGACAAGGGGCTACCAAAACCTCTTGACCAGGCTGTGGTTTGGCATCACAGCTTGTGTGTGTGGGACAGAGTCCCTGAGCCCCCCCAGATGCAGAGCAGCAGCCCCTGGGCCCCCCAGCTCTGACCCTGCCAGCTGCCCTGGGGGGACCCAGCCAGGACTGCAGTGTCACAGCCTGGGGACTGCACGTGGGACAAGGCTGGGGAGGAGGTCAGGATAAGTCCTGGCACAGCTGGCTTCTGGCATGGTGAACATCTGGATTTCCATGGGCACTGCAGCCAAGGCTTGGGCATCCCATTGCTTAACTGGCAGCAGGAGCTGCAGCTCCTCCTGAGCCGTCCCAGCACTGAACCCGAGAGGGCCCAGTGCACCCCAGCCTGGCTGAGCTGGGGGATTTCCTGCCCTGCGGGCAGAGAGGACAAGAAAGAGGGCATTGAAAGGAAAACCGAAATAGAAAGTAAAAGGAATGAAGAGGAGGAGGCTTTGCTGAGAGTGCTGGGCTGAAGGCTGGTCTGGGAGGGAGAGGGAGCAGTTCCAGGGCTGTAGGTGGGGGTTTGCTCCTGGGGGCTCGTGAGGGTTGGCTGGGGGTTGGTTTCCTCTGCTGCTCCTGGTGACACTGGAACTGGCCATGGGCAGTGGCAGGCAGAGGTGTCATGAGGCTGTGGGACAGTGCCCACAGCAGTGACACAGAGAGCACTTGACCTCATTTCATCAGTGTTGTTGGGCAAGAGCAGGATGTCTGGGCAGCCAGAGCCGGTGTTCCAGCTCGGTTTTCCCAGGCAGAGGATCGCCCCAGGGCCCCTGGACACCTTTCTGAGCAAACCCCAGGGTGGCTGTTCCCCGGTGAGAGCCACTGGCACCACACTGGTGGCTGTGTGGTTTCTCCTGGGATGAAGTCCTGGGGGCTGTGGTGCTGCTGTCTTGGGAGCAGCAAGGATGTAGGAAGCAGTGGTTCTTCCCCACCTAAAAATAATGGGCTTCTGAAAAACAAACCCAAATATTTGGAGGAGTTACCTGCTTACCCCAAGACACAGGGTGGCACTGGGAGTGCTGGGCAGTGCCACTGGTTTGTCCAGCAGACATTGTTGAGGATTTCAGCTGCTGAACATGGAGATGTCCATCCTTTGAACTGCCACCGTTTGTTGGCCCTGTGCGTGGTCTCCTCTCCCTTAGCACCTTTCCTGTGGGCATCTCCAGAGGACGTGGGTACCAAAACACCTTCTCAATCTCTGGTTTTCCCTGCATGGCTCGTCTCTGCAGAGCCAGAGGAACAGCCCTGCTCTCTGGACCCTCTCTGGCCATGGCAGAATCGTCCATCTCTCTGCTGTGGAGCTGTCCCAGGCACTTGTTTCCCTCGCTGGGATAGCTGCGGTTGGGGCAGGCTCTGCTCCACAGGGACCAGGGCTGGCTGCGCTGGAACCTCTGTACACGTGGTGAGAAACCAGGGGCAGGGCTGGAATCGCCTCTCCTCGAGGCAGGTGTGATGTCCTGCAGCCCCGGAGCCCTGGCTGCTGCTCGGGATGGCCCCTCGCCTCCCTCCAGGTGGCAGCTGACCCCGTGCGTCCCTTTCCCACGCCCAGCCTCGCACTCCACAGTCCCTTCCCGAGCCGCCGCTGCTGCTCCGACAAATCCCAACCGCAGCAGGCGCTGGGGGCGTTTTGCAGCTGTTGAATTGGATCAAACCACGTTGTGCCTCGTGGCTGAAAGCCCTGAGTGCCTGTTTTCTAAAGGGACTTTCAGAGAGGTGTTGGGGGCCAGTGAAACAGGAAGCGCTTTGGTTGTGTCCTTGGCCTTGCTCCTGCCTTGGCTTCAGGAGAGGCTCTGCCTCAGCATCCTCCTTCGGACAGGGAGAATGGAATCACCTTCTCTGTAGCTGTGACCTGGGAGTGCACAGGGACCCTGCCGGATCTTGGCACGGAGTTTATTTATTGTCCTGCCTCGTGGGGGTTCCTCTCCAGCAGCCCTGGCAGTGCTGGTGCCCTCACGGTGCCCATGGAGGGACCAGAGAGGGTAAGGTGTCCCCTCTCCACACTGGGCTGTCAGCTTTGGGCTGTGCCTGACTGAGTGTTCTGAGGCAGCTGCCTCTCCACAGTCTGGATTTCCTCGACTTATCTTTTTTTTTCTTGTGCCTTGTGTTGGGACATGGGTGTGAGGGCAACGTTTGTGCTTCCTAAGCCTCCATATGCTGCCCTGCTGGACTGGAGCAGCTGCAGCTCTGGGCCAGCACAAGGCAGGGGCTGTGGGGGGCTGTGGGGGGCTGCATCACTGGGGCAGCCCATCCCTGCCCATTTGGGAAGCTGGGGAGCTGTGTTTGCAGCTGCTGGAGATCCCAGCCCACCTCCTGAGGGACCCTGGGAGGGGAGGGGGCACTGATGCACCCCATGCACCCCTTGAAGAAGGGGTTGGGATGGGGAGGGCTGGCACAGGTGCAGCCCCCCGGCCCCCCCGGTGATGCAGGACCTCCAACAATGCCAACAGCTGTGAATTCCTGCTCTGCTCGATGGCTCTGGGAATTGAGCCAGTGCTTTTGTGGAACCCAGAGTGGGTTCCCACCTCTGAACCCCTTTTTGGGGTCCTGGACTTTCCTTGCCAGACAGAGAGTTTGTGTGTGGATTCTGGACTTTGTGCCACTTTTGCTCAGGACCTGGCATTGCTGCAGGACCTGCCTCTGGCAGGAGGCTCCTCTTGTGTCACCAATCTGGAGCCCAGATGCCTCAAAATTCCCAGAGGCATGCAGTGACTGCATTTGCAGGCAGGGGAGAAAGGGTTAAAGTTGCTTTGCAATGTAATTTTTTTTTAAAAAAGCCATTTCCTTCATGTCCAGAGACAGTTTATTTTCTGGGCATTCTTCAGGATGCAGGGAGGTGCCTTTTTCTTTAAGGCACTTCCTGTAAGCAAGTTTATATTTGGCCTGGGGAGGGTGGGGAGAGGAGGTGGGTGCTGGGGAGCGTCGCAGCCGAGCCGGGTGACCTCAGCGTTTGGCTCCCTGTCCCGAGTTGTGGAGGTGGCAGCTGCGGGAGCTGCGGGACCAGCAGCTGTCACAGCAGGAGGAGCAGCATCCCAAGGGTCCTGTGTGTGCCCCTTGCGCTGTTGCCCCCGTGGTGGGGCTGAGCTGGCACCCACGGGGTGTCCAGGATGCTCTCAGAACATCCCTTCCATTACTTCTAAGATGATGAAGATCAGGAGCTGCTGGACCCCATATCCTGCTGCTCAGTCTGATTCTTTTCCCTCCCCCAGGGTGGGTTTGATTTCCATTGAAAAGACAAACAAACAAACAAACATGGTAATATACCAGATCATCAGAGCTCACTGTGGCCCTGGTGTCTGTGGTGCAGATTTGACTCTTTCCCCATGCATGTTTGATCAGACCTTGATCCTGGGGCAGGAGCTGCAGCTGGACCCTGACTCTGCAGGCTGGGCTCCCCCAGGCAGCACTGGGGCTCAAGCCATTCCCCCTTTGTTCCTCATGCCAGGTTTCTTCTCCCCCATTCTGTTTTCTTTTTATTACCGTGATTTCCTAACATCGGAAGAGGCAAGTTATGAAACTGGAGTTATCCAAACACGTCTTGTTTGAAGATAGCGTTTCATCCAGCAGATGCAGCTTCCTGCCCTGTAAATGGTTCCCATTGTTCCACCTTGGCTCCTGGCCCTGGCAGTGCTGGGGTGTCACTCCGCTCCACAGCCCGAGAAATGGTGGGGTCCCAGCCATGGGACGGCTGAACTGGGAGCACTGGGGTTGTGTACACAGCCTGTGAAAGCACTGGGGAGGCTCCCTGGGGCTGCCTCACTCCGGTGAGAGGCACCAAACCTGCTGGCAGGGTGCTGGCTGTGCCAGCTGCTGCTCCAGCCAGGGATGCTCGGCTTTTCCACTCTGTGTCCACTCTTCCCACGAGGGTTTTTTGGAGGGAACCAGTTGGTGCCATTTCTGATTGAAGTCCCCCAGGTGTGTGCTCCAAATACCCACCTTGATGACACTCAGCCCCGGGATCCCAGGTGTTTGAAAGGGATTCAGAGCATGAGGCTGTGACCAGATTCCTGCTGTTGAACCGCAGCCAAGATGCAGCACAGAGCAGTCACACCACGGCACTGCTCCTGCAAACATCACCTGCAAACTGGGATCATTGTGTGCTGTGCCAGGACAAAGGTAGCTCTGGGCTGGTGGCTGCTGTCCGGATGGCAGGAGGGGGGAAGAGGGGATAGATAAGATGAGGTGGTGCTGCTTGGTGTGGCAAGCTCTGTTCCCAGCACAACAGAACCAGAACACATTTTTAATTTTAAATTTAAATTTTTTTAGTGTTCAAATGCAGGGAGGGGATTTGGAGATGACCCTCAGGCACTGCTGAGGCACTGGGAAGAAATTCTTCCCAGTGAGGGTGGACAGGCCCTGGCACAGGTTGGGCAGAGAAGCTGTGGCTGCCCCATCCCTGGAAGTGTCCAAGGCCAGGCTGGACAGGGCTTGGAGCACCGTGGGCTGGTGGGAGGTGTCCCTGCCTGTGGCAGAGGTAGAATGAGATGAGCTTTAAGGTCAGTTCCAACCCAAACCATTCTGTGATCCCTGTGGTGGTGGCAGGAATGTCGTGTGGGGTTGAAGTGGTAACAAAGAGGGCAGTCAGAGTGTGCTGGTGAGCCAGAGCTTCGTGCCTCACGCTGCTCGCTGGGCACATGGGTGCTGTCAGCCTGACCTTGGGCAGCGGCTCCGGCCGGCTGCGGGTGCCTGGAGGATCCTGAGCACTGAGAGGTGCAGCAGGAGCAGGCTGGTACCCAGCAAGTTTTGGTTGGATCACCTTTCCCTGTCTGTGGAGCCTGCAGTGAGAGCAGCTGGGTGTGTCCAGACCTCTGCCAGAGGAAGCCATGCTGGGGTCATGCTGTCCCCAGAGCCTTGGCACGGCCATCCTGCTGCTGCTGCAGCTGCATTGTGCTGCTGCCTCTCCTGTTCTCCACAGCTTTCCCACCTGCTTAAGCAGCAGAGATTGTTTTTTAATTAATTTTTTGTTTCTGTGAATGCTCTTGCAGGCTGGGGAGCCGCAGCTGTTGGCTCATTAAAGCAGTTCTGCAGAACTGTGCCCGGAAGCAGCACTGGGCCCTTGGCTGAGCTCTGTGGTTTGACGCTTTTCCTTCCTGCCCTTCTCAGAGGCACAAATCCGTGCAAGCCCTTTGATGCACTGAGACAGCCCCACCTCGGTCCCTGCTCCCCTTCTGCTTTGCGATGGCTCTTCTTGTTTTGAGGGGTGAGGTGAAGTCCCCCAGGTCCCTCTCATGTCTCTCTTCCTTTGGCCACAGCCGCTGGAGATGGCAGGGGATAACGAGGTCAGGGGTTTCAATGATTAGTGTTTGATAAGATTCACTGATATTTTATCTGTGGTCTTCATAGAGAGGAGGAAACGTGGTATGTTAAGAACGTCTGTCTTGGCAGGGCCAGGCCCCCCAGGTGCCTGGTATTGGCTCAGGATGGGACCTGAATCCTCAGAGATCCCAGTCTCTCCTTACTGCCTTTGCCCATGGAGGTCTTGGCTGTCCTTGGGCTGCTCTCTGGCTGTGCTGGCAGAACCAGTCACCTGCCTGGCTGCTTCACGTGGGAGTTTCCTGCTCTCAGGTGGTTCGTGCCGCTCCTTGAGCAGGAGCTGTGCCGTGAAGGGCTCCTGGCAGCGTGCAAGATGTGCCTTGCCCTTGTGTAGGGCTGTGTTCCATGGACTATTGAGTGCTTTCTTTCTTGGCCAGGTTCCTCAGCCCATCAGGGCACTGAATGAGGCACTGGTGGCTTTGCCAGTGCTTTCTCTGTTTTTCCAGCCCTTCTGCCCTTCAGCTCATCTCCAGCTCTGCTGGGCCCTGGGGTGGGGATGGGCACAGGGGTGCCTTGCAGTGGATGTGGGAGGAGACACTGTGTCCCATGGCTCTCTCTGGGAATGCTCTGGAGACGCAGGGAGAGCAAAGATCGGCTCCTCTGGCCTCGCTTGGTGCTCTCAGCCCAGAGGCACCTTGTGACACTCTGCAGTCCTGTGGGCAGGTGGGAGTGGAACCCTCAGTGAGCAGAGAGTGGCGAGTCCTTTTGCGCGGCTGTCACGGGTCAGTGTCACTGGTCACGTGCCAGGCAGGGCACTGGAGTGTTCCAGCGTGTGCCCGTGGCTGTGGCTGTGCCCAGGGCTGTGGCTGTGGCTGTGCCCGTGGCTGTGGCTGTGGCTGTGCCCAGGGCTGTGGCTCACTCAGGCAGGCATTGGGGGAGCAGCCATGAAAACCACATGTCCAGGCACTTGGACTCGTGGGTTTTGGGCAAAAGCAAGGTATGGGCTGTCTCAGATGGGACTGGTCAGGGAGTGGACGTGGGGGCTGGGGCAGGTGCCTCTCATCCCTGAAGATGCTGAGGTTGCTGAGCTGTGCTGGGCTTTGGGTCCCTTCCAAAAACGTGCATGTGAGTCAAAAATTAGTGACATAAAAATAGACACAGCAAAGTTCTAGAAGGGTGTGAGCTGATTGACCACAAACACATCAGCCTGCTGAGGCAAAACCTTCCTTAGAAACACCATTGGGGCAACTGCTGCACACTGTGGGACTGGGAAAGAACTCTTACTTGGGAGGAGATGAGCATTTTAGAGTGTTTTTCTGAAGGACACAACACTGTCTGCTTGGGACATTTCCACATGTAAAATACTGCTGTGCAAAGTGTAGGACTGAGACAGCCCGGGGGGGCTCCAGGGTGGGCAGTTCCTCTGGGATGCAGGGCCTGACAGGGTCCCTCACTCTGACACGTGGACAGACAAGCTTTGAGCCCTGTGGAGGCTCCTCCTGGCTGGTTTCCATTAGCCAGAGAGCCCCAGGACAGCCTCCACTCCTTCCTCCTGCCCTGAGGCTGTGGGCAGAGCGGGGCTCCCCTGCCATGCATACCCACTGCAGCACAGGTCTGGTTGGAGAGGTTCCTCCCTGTGTCATCATGGTGGGTATTCCAGAATGACACTCTTTAGGGCAAAGTGTTCCCAGTATCACCCCTGGAAAGCACTGGAAGTGAGCTGGAGCCTTTGCCAGCCCTGGCATCAGCCTGCCATCAGGAGGGGATCTGCCTCCCTTGAGCAGCTCCATCCTCACCGTGTGTGGCTTTGGGCACCTGTGAGGCCGTGATGCTGTCGGGGCTGGGTGAGAAAACCCCAAGCAGGTCTTGCTGTGACAAATCTTTTCCTTACAGAGGGGATTTCACACGGAAAAGGGAAACTGGAACAAACATGCCCGTTCCTGCCAAAGGTGCTGCTCTGCCAGTAACTGGCCTCTGTTTTCTAATGCAAGAGGTTGGTGTGTGGAACTGGGGCTTCCTGCTGCCTCCTGACCTCTGGGCTTCTCCTCGGGCTGACCCCAGGAGCTGTTCCTCTGCTCCTGACCCTGCTGTTGGCAGCCACTGCTCCAGCTCCAATGCCTTTGGCGTCGTAACTTCCCGTGAGCCGGAAGAGCTGCGTGAGGGGGTGTGACCTCCTGTGCCTGGAAATCCCTCGGAAGGCCGGGAAGGGCTTGGTTAATTAACAGGACTGAAGAAAAGTAGTTTGAACCACCTCTTTTCCTCATTGTTTACAGCAAAGGTCTGGGATTCATGACTTTTGGCCATGGATCAGCCTAGTTCCCTTCATGCATCCTTGGATCCTCCCTGGTCTGTGGCTCCTCACTGTGTCCTTGCTTGCCTCAGCTCCTCAGAAAGGCCACGTTCTGTGGGAAGGGCTCTGCTTTGGGCTGTGTACAGGGCGGGCTTGGCTGTGGGAAGGGGCACAGGGATGGCTGGCAGAGCTGGCAGTGCTGGGTTCTCTGGTGGGAGACAGGGCCATGGGACCATGTAAACTGTCTCTGCCATTTCCATGGTTGGGCTTCCGTCGGGATTCAGCATCTTGACTGTCAGGCCAGTGTCTGAGTCTCTAATATTGCTAGAGACCAGCTTTTGTATCCTGTTTTGTAATATTCCCTGACATTCCCCACATTCCTGGCAAGGAGACTTCTGTATTTTTTGAAATGTTCCTTTGTCTCTTTGCAAAACTATGACATCCTTTAAGATTTCTCCAAAAGGCCATTGTCCTGTTGTCCCAGCATCTCCATAAAGAATGGGGGCCCTTGAGCTTCAGCTCCAGCCTCTCCTTCCAGTGGGGAGAAAGGAGCGAGGCAGGTCATGGGCTCCTGTTTGGCTTGGTGAGCTCCCTAACCTGAGGTCCCTGCTGTTTGCTTCCACCCCTGTCCTCAGGTTTCACTGCCCCCCCATGTTTTTGTGATGACACTTGGGGCCATTGTCTGAGCTTCCATTGCTGCCACAGCCCATTGGACAGCGTGGTCTGGGGGGGCCTGGGTTTGCAGAAGGCACCACAGTGGCCCTCTGGTCTGTATCCTGCTTTTTCCTGCTCTCTTCTGTCAGACCTGCCAGGTGTAAGGAAGCTGAGGGGCAGGCAGGATGCTTTCCAATGCCATATCCCTGGATAGGGATACTCAAACCACTGCCTGTGATCTCCAGCTGAGGCTCCTCTCAGCTGCCAGCCCCTGCCCAGGAACCCAGCTTTCCATGTGCCAGGGCAGGTGGGGCAAACTGGGTTGAGCATAACTGGGAATTTGTAGGGAATTGGATGATTGGGTCTGGATTTTTCAGATAGCAGACACTCCTGTTGTTGTCCCTGAGCCATCTTTTTGAGCTTTTAGTCCTTTTTGGTATCTTGAGAGTCTGGGAAATTTATGATGGATCAGCCTTGGCTTTCCGTTTTCCCAGCCTTCCCATCCCTGGCACATGGAAAGCTGGGTTCCTGGGCAGGGGCTGGCAGCTGAGAGGAGCCTCAGCTGGAGATCACAGGCAGTGGTTTGAGTATTCAGTGTCTGATGGGATGGGAAAGGGGACTTTGGGGCTCTCTTCCCTCCTGGAGTGCTTTGGGCAGTGCCGCGCTCCCAGCCAGCCCTGCTCGCAGCGCCTGGAGCTGGCACGATGTCTCCCTGCGGGAAGCTTCGCTCTGGGAATGCAAAGCTGCAGCTCACCTGGCTGGACCGGGCAGCCCATGCGGGGCAGGACAGCCGCGGGTGTCCCGGGGCAGGAGCGCGGGGCTGGCCCGCACTCGGGCGGGTGTCCCGGGGCTGGCCCGCACTCGGGCGGGTGTCCCACACTCGGGCGGGTGTCCCGGGGCTGGCCCGCACTCGGGCGGGTGTCCCGGGACTGGGAGCGGCTGGTCGGTGCCGCGGCGGTCACTGACCCTCCGGGTGGAGCCCTCCCCGCTGCTCCCACCCCCGCTCGGGGCACAGCCCTGCGCGCCGGGATGTCCTGTTTGCTCGTGACTGGAGCGCGGCAGCTGCGGGGCAGGACGGGCGCGCCGGATCCGCTCGGCACAGCGGGCAGGAGTCGGAGCTCTCCCCTGGAGTGCCCGTGGGAAGGGCTTTAACCACTGGCGGACGGTGCTGGGTGGCCAAGGAGGGGATGAAGGAGGCCGGGGGTCACGCTGATACTTTTTTCCTGCATTTAATCCACGTTTTCCAATGAACAAAGCAGGGATTAACAGCTCCTGCCATGGTGAGTCTGCTCGTGTCCAGGCTCTGTTTGGATTGCGAGGCTCCATCCAGCAAACGCTCTCGGGGGAGGTGGGAAAGGCTGTAAAATGACCTTTTCTCTTGTCAGAGATTTCTTGGAAGCAGCATTTCCTCTGCAGCAGGGTGGTTCCCTCTGGCTTTTGCACAGTGGGGCGAGGGAAGGGTTCGGAGGAGTTGTTTCTGTCGTTAAAGTGGTGGTGTTTTTATCTTTTCTTAAAAAACAGATTTTCCTTTGCCTTTTTTTCCCCTAGAAGTGAACTGTAACTACTGCCCTGCGGGGGTGTGTGCCCGGAGAGGGGCTGCAGGGGGTCGTGCAGCTCCGCGGTGGGACACGGTGTGTGGGACAGGGATGGAATGAGAGAGCATGGGCTGGTCTCAGTCACACCATGTGGGGCTTTTCCTCCCCCTCTGCTCCTCAGGGAAGGTGCAGCCTTGGTCGTACCGGGCTTTATTTCCGACAGAGCCAGCTGAGCTGGTGAGAGCGCGGTGGGTGCCGTGTGCCCACTCCTCCTGATCTCTGTGTTCTTTCTTGGGCCTGATCCAAAATGCCTTTCTGTGAGCCTGACCTCCACCTCCTGCCAGGCAGTGAGGGCAGTGAGAGGGCAGCTGACATGCTTGGGAGTGTGATGGTGCCAGTACCAGCCATGCTGTGGGATGTGGCATCACCCACTGACACCAGTTCATGGACTTGAAAGCAGTTTTAAGAAAGAGGAGAGGAGAGAATGAGAAGGTTTGGCTTTGGAGCTGTGTGGGGAGGAAAATGCCCCCCAAAGCCTTGGTGAGTGATGCCTGAGCGGTGCCAGTAGACACTGGGCACAGGAGGAGCAGGTCCTGATGGGAGACCCTCATGGGCAGGTAACAGTCCTGCCTTGGCACACACAGGCAAAGCTGTCCTTGTCTGCCTTGTGAAACTCATGTTTGGGGTTTTTTGTTGTTTTGTGCTGTGGTGTGTGGTTGTGCCTGGAGGAGTCCCCGCATCGAGGGGGAGGTTCTGTCCCTGTGCCTCCTGGGTGCCATCAGTGGGCCAAGGAGGAGAGGGATGTTGTTCTTGGCTGTGCACCCAGAACTCCCTGGGGTTAAAATCCTGAATTTTGCCAGTGAGGAGCACGTGCAGGCACCTGTTGCTCTCCCTGGACAGCAGGGACCAGTTGATAAACCAAAGCCAAGGCTGGGGGGCAGTGGTCATGACCAGGAGGAAGGTGGCTTTGGGGTCACACTGCAGGGGGCAATGGGGAAGGCAGGGGAGGAGGCAGGTTATTGCACAGAGCAGGGAAATACTTGATTTGGGGTTATGTTTGTGTTGCGGCCTTCAAAAAGGGAAGAAGAGAGCCCTAAAGTAATCCCTCTTGCCCCTGCTGGGAACTCAGTGCCCGTTTCTTCCTGCCAGGGCACATTTCCATTCCCAGGCTGTGGCTGTGCCCACTGGCCAGGTGTGACATCCGTGGTTTGGGCTCTCTGTCCCTGGGGGCTTGCAGGGCTCCCACCAAAGCCACCAGAGCCTGAGTATTCCTCAGCTGGGAATGGAGTGGGTTTGTGATTCTGTACAGCATGGAAAAAGCTGCAGCAAGACCACGAGGGAATTCCATGAGGGAATGCAGCTCCCTGGGTTCCTCTGGTAACACACAAGTGTTTGTGCTAAATAAGTACATAACAGTAGGAGGGAATTCCCTCATGTATTAATCAAAGAACTGGTTTTTGGTGCCTGGATTTAGCAGTAAGAGCTGGGGGTTGCTCCTTGGTGTGGGATGCAGGAGAGCAACTGCAGCAGGACAGGCAAATATGCATCTGCTGCGATTGGAGCTAAATGTTCCCTGCAAAGCCAGAGCTGCTGCTGGGTCTGGTGTTTTAGCAGAACTGTTGGTGTTTTCCGTTGTCTTGGTCTTCCTTGGCCTTTGGTGGTGGCTGGTGTTGAGTGCTGTGCCAAAAGCAGCACCAGGATGCAGAACTCCAGCTGTGCTGGAGGCAGAATAGGCTGGGGGGGTTGTGCTGTCTGTGCTGGGTCTAACACTCTTCCAAGCAGCGAAAACTGGACTTTTGTTGTTGTCCATGTAAAGAAATGAGTGATACAATCTCTGCTCATCAGGGAAGTGTGGTTTGGCCAGTACCTGCCGTTGGTGATGGATGCCATGCCCAGCACAGCCAAAGCTCTGGCACCACTGGCTGTCCCCGGAGGGACGGCGTCCAGTAGTCCAAACAAAATGTGTGTGAGACCCATGGGATGGTCAACAGGAAAGCACAGGGCAATTTTAGAAAGGGTGGGATACAGGATGGGCAAGGTGGATTAATTTTTTCAGCATCTGAGGAGCTGTTTTCATCTTGCTCCTTGTGAATGTTCCATCCCTGAAAGTGTCCAAGGCCAGGTTAGACAGGGCTTGGAGCAACCTGGGATAGTGGAAGGTGCTCCTGCCCATGGCAGAGATGTAGGGCCAGATGATTTCTAGGTCCCTTCCAACCCAAACTATTCAGGGATTCTCTTCTGGGTTTCTCTTTCTGGGCTCAGCGAATGCCAGCCTGGATCCCATGAGGGGAATAATGAAGCAGTGCCAAAGAGAAGGCAGAAATTCACCCCAAGGGGATAGGTCTGACAGAGGTGTCCAGCAGCTGTGCTGGCACTGACAGAGACCTTCTTAGGGTGGTGCATGGGGTGGGCTGGAGCCAGAAACCCTCTCTTCCATGAGATTGTTTCGCTGTTGCCTCTTCTGAGATGGAAGCCCAGGTTCTTCCTGAGCTTCCCCTTGGGCATGGCGAGGCTGCTGCTGCTGCTTCTGTGCTCCCCAGCACAGGGGAACTGTCCTGCCCTCTCAGTTGTTCCTCTGGGGTCAGAGCAGCTGCAGAAACGCAGGTGGAGAAGGCAAGGACGGATCAGGGTTCTCACCTTCCTGGCCCTTTGTTTCTGTTCCTCTCTCTTTCCATCCCTTGTTCCCCCCAGACATCTGCTCTGCAGCTGCAGCGCTCACAGTGGGACCCGTAACCCCTGAGCTGCTGCAGCACTCCTGCTCCTGGGCTCTCTGGAGCTGAGGGCTGGGAGGGGGTGTCCTGTGGGAGCAGGAATCTGTAAGACCCTGTGGGACTCTCCCACGGCCATCATGGCAGTGCCACATTCATCTCTGCCACACCACCGTGTCCTGCTGCCCTGTCCATGGAATGGTGTGTCCCACAGCCCTCTGGATCCTTCCCTCCTGGTGCACCCTGTGGCCCTGAGTGTGGCCATCTGCTCTTCAGCCCTGTTGTGTGGGGTCTGTGAAGGTGTGTTGGTGTGAAGAGGGGACATGGGCTAGTGGTGGCCTTGGCAGTGCTGAACTGGATGATCTTAGAGGGCTTTCCCAGCTTAAACCATTCCATGGTTCCATGATCCTAAGCCTGATTTGTTTGGGGCTGATGTGGCTGTTCATGGCTTCCTTCCCATCTTTATTAAGGACAGAACAGACTGCAAACCTGAATTGAAGTTGCTCCAAGTGATGTTTGGGTAAGCAGTGGTGTTCCCTGTGCAGATGGGATTCAGCTCCTGTCCCAGGTGCCAACCTGTGAGGGCAGGAGCTGCTTTTTGGCTGGGCATGGTGCTCCAGCACCACCTGGGTTTCCTTGCAGCTGTGTTCCTGCACCACAAAGCATGAGGGTCTGGTGCTTTGGGGGCTGGTTTGAGCTTTTAGAACACAATAAAGCAGATCTGAGGCTGCTGTTGGGCTCGTTTGAGGAGAGGAAACCAGAGCTGCCTCATCCGTCCAGTTGATAAGGGCAGCTCAGTTCCAGGCAGTCCTGAGGCTGAGCTGAGGGGTGAGCAGGGCAGAGATAAGGCAGGGGGAGCACTCTGGGGGCTGCAGTGGTGCTGCTGGGGGGCTCCACACCCATCCTGCATGGATTCTGGTCTGGGTCTGAGCCAGAAACACAATGGCTCCAGTCTCCCTGCCCTGCGGTGGCCAGAGGGATTCCTATCCAGGTTGTACCAGTCAGTGCTCAGGTACTGGCCCCACACAGGCACCATCCAGCAATTTCTGTGCTGCATCTGGGATCATTTTTACCCCTGGATGTCCCTCATATTCATCTGCACCACACAGAAGCTCTCTGGGACTGGGGCTGGGTGCCAGAGGGCTCTGGTGCCCCCAGGGTGCCATCCCCCCGCCAGGTGCCATCCCCAGGGAGTGTTGCCCTTGGACCAGACATTTCAGAGCTAGAGGTGATGGAGGCATTTGAGTAACTCCTGGTTGGTGACATAGCAAGGAGAAGTCCCCAAAAGTTATGAGATCTATTTACTGCCTGAAGGTTAATTATGGAAACATGCCGTGTCTGGGAGAACATCCAGCAGCATTCCTCATTGCTGTCTGTGTGCCCTGTCCATGTCTGTGCTGGCAGCTCTGAAATCTGCACTTTGCTGGATGGTGCTGGGAGCAGGAACCAGATAACTGGTGTTCATCAGTGCCATGTGCCAAGCTGCACAGGGATGAGGTGCCCATGGCTGTGGGAAGCTCTGTCTGCCTCCTGCTCGGAGAGCCCAGCTGGGTGGGCAGTGAGCCCCAGCCATGCCCAGTGCCCAGAGGGGAGTGTGGGGGTTTCTTCCCAAGCACTTTGGAAGGTGACAGGTATCTCCAGTGGGCACAGGGGGGCTGAGTTTGGCCCTTGGCTGTGTTTGAGTGATGCCCCATTCAGGGAGGCAGCTCTGAATTTTGGAGGCACAGCACTGGGTGCTGCAGGCAGGGTCAGTCCCTCTTTCCCTGGCCTTGCTGGCCCCCAGAACCTTCAGCAGCAATAGGATACATACACCTTTCTCATGAGAAACCTGCTTCAGCTCCTGACATTTCCAAGCAGTGAGGGCACATCCCCCTGGTTTGGGAGAGGCGTTGGGAGTTTCTGTCATTCCTGTAAAAATCAGGCAAGAACTTCGGGTTACAGCTGTGAAGGGAAGTCCCTGTTGTAGGCAGAGATTTATTTTCAGGCAGGATGGAAAGAAATCCCACCAAAAGAAAAGACAAAGCAGCAATTTTCCCCCACTGGTGCTGGCGTTAGAGCTGCCCCCGCAGTGCTGGGCAGCTGCTCCCAGCTTTCCATGAGGTAATGTGCGGGCCATTTTGTGGCGGGGTTTTCTCCTCACACACTAATTGGCTGTGTGGGATGTTTTGTGGGGATCTGGAGCCTTGCTGAGGGAAGCTGGCAGCCTGGGCTGGGCTTTCTCCTGTCTTAGTTTTGATTGTTGAAGTGCAGAGCTGGGGTCCTGCCTGCAGTTCTAGTGGCCTCCAGCGTTGCACGTTGCTGGTTTCAGAGTTTTATGGTGTGTCCTGGGCTTTTCCCTGTCCACGCCTGATCCAGGCCAGGGTGGGGTGAATGGAACCCCAAAAGCACTTGGGGCAGAGGTGTCAGACTCCAGGCACCCCACAGCCAGAACCATTCCTGTTGGAGCCACCAGCGGGTTGTGTCCAGCAGTGCAGTGACTGCTGGAGGAATTCTCTGGTTGCTCATGGGGATTGTGCACCATTGGAGCCTTTTCCAGTGAGGGCATTGGTGCTGGTTCCCTCCATGGGGTTGTCCAGATGTTTCTCAAGGGCTCATCTTGCAAGCAGAACTTCCTCGGGATCATGAGACATACTGGGATCACTGGTCTCTACTCCCTGCCTGCAGTCAGGAAGCTGGTGGGATTTATTCCCTTGTTTCTCAGGGATGTGTGGGCTCTGCTGGGCGTGTTTCCGTGCCTGTCTGACGGTGCCTGTGACTGCTCCTCCCGTGATGCAACTTGAATGGGAGAATTTCCGGCCCATTTAAACTGCAGACCTCAAAGATACTGAGTTGCTGCAAGCTCCTGGAAATCCAGCAAGACCCTCTTTGTGCCCTGCTGAGGCTGGGTGTAGTGTTTGATGGGCCTGTGTTAGATATCAGAGAATGCCCACTGGAACCCTTTCTGTCGCTGCTGCCCGGGCTCAGGCTGAGACGGTGGAGGGTCTCCAGGCAGCATTCCCTGGGGTCAGGCTGCCTTCCCACGGGAGACTGCAGCCAGGGATGAGTTCTGGGCTCACGTCCCACCACCCTGCCCTGGCGGTGAGGCTCCCACGAGGTGGCAGGGAGGGCTGGGAACACGGCTGGAATGGGTAACCCTGTGCCCGGTGTCCGGCTGTGCCCCCGTGGCAGGAGCATTTGCCTGCCCGGCCCTTCCTGCGCCTCCCTGGGAAAGCACGTCTGGGAAGGGCAGGAGGAGAGGAGGAAGCTGGCTGCTGGCTCCCTCTGCGACAGGACACTTGGAAACCTTTCCTGTGCCAGCACTTCGACGTGGGGAGGGCTCAGCCTGGGCTGGGCAGAGCAGCGCTGCCCACGGGGGACTGCTCCCTGCTCGGGGGGCTCTGGGGGTTGCAGGACCCACCACAGTGGGCAAGCCGGGACTGTGGCTCCCATAGCGGGTGAGGAGAGCGGGCAGTGCGGGGTCCTGGCCCCCTGCCAGCCCCTGGGTGGGGAGGCAGCAGAGGGGAAGGAAATGTCGTGCTCTGACTCTGCGTTTGCACCGGAGCGATGGGCGGCCGAGCCCAGCCCCGCGTGAACATCCTGCTGCAGCCCTGGGCACTGGCTGCCCCCAGCCCGGGGGCATGGTGGCTGTCCCCAGGTCCCTGTGCCCTGTCTGTGCCCAGCCATGCCCTTCTGCCAGCTCAGCCCCACTGTGGGCATGGGGAAGCTTGGCTGGGCTCTGCTCCTGCTGCCCTTCCCTCCACCAGCTCTCCATGGGAGATGCCAGACTCCTCCCTGGGGCAGGATCCATGGGGCAGTGGCAGGAGGGAGGTTGGTGTTACTACCCGTGGCTGGAGGGCACCTGGAACTGTAGACATTGGTTGGGGTGACCCCATGGAAATTCCATTGGGAGCAAAGGGGGAGCAGAGATGAAAAGGAACAAGGGCTGGCAGGTCCATTGGCTGGGGGTGTGGGAAATGCCCATCCCTGAGTCCTGTTTGACCCATGGGTATGAGAGGGATCTGCTTCCAGAGCTGGCATGGCCATAAAGCATTCACAGGGACCATCAGTCTTGGTGC
This sequence comes from Hafferia zeledoni, assembly GCA_035583235.1. Taxonomy (NCBI): domain Eukaryota; kingdom Metazoa; phylum Chordata; class Aves; order Passeriformes; family Thamnophilidae; genus Hafferia; species Hafferia zeledoni. The sequence continues at coordinate 6,377,866 of JAWWEV010000152.1, read as the reverse complement.
CCTCCTGCTGGACAGCCTCAGCCATGGGATGCCTTTCCCAAGGGTCTTTGGGATGGATACAGTGCTCCATACAGACCAGCTGACCCAGGGCAGGTCCAGGGCTGAGTTCTCCACTGGGATTGGTGGGTGTGAGCCCTGCTGGGGGCAGGAGGGGTCAGCCCCAGGTTTTGGCTGGGCTCACGGCACAGCTCGGCACAGCTGTGTGGTTTGGACCCAGATGTGGATGCTTGTTCCAAAACTCCTTCCCAAAACTTCCCAAGTATTTGAGTCCAGGGTTTTAGCTTGGTCCTGTCCTGAACTGAGCTGCCTGTTTGGAGATTTTTTTTCCCTGCTGTAGGTTTGGACTTGGGAATGCAAAATGGAGTCAGAGCTCTGGGCCGAGGCAGTGGGAGGATGGGGATAGAACTGGGGTGTTCCAGTGCTGGGGGGTCTGGCCTCAGTCCACTCTGTGCCTGGTGGTGCCTCTGGGAGACACAGGACAGACCCTGAAGATAAAGGCATTTGCTACCCTTGAGTCAAACATTGTCACCCTCAGCAGTAAAAATGCCATTGAACCAGTGGTGCCAACCCCTGGCAATGACTTGCTATGGCTGTGGGATCTTTGGTCTGTTTTCCCTCAAGTTCTCTAAATTTGAGAAGTTTCCCAGGAGATAATGCTGCTTGCTGGATGAGTTCATGTGGGTCATGGCTGATCCTTTGTGAGAGGTGGGAACTGACTGGGTGAGAGGGATAGAACCCCACTGGGGGGGGTTGGTGCACACTGGAACAAACAGCAGCTTGAAAGAAGTGGTGGGGAGGGCCAGGCAGTGGGAAGGAGGGTGGGGAGGAAGGGCTTCTTTGGCAGGATCTTCTGGAGGATGTTTGCAGAAGTGACCAGCCCTGAGCTTTGATGAGCTCTGAACTCATTATTACAAATAAAGAGCTTCCTTGTTTGGCTTGATGGGTTCAGAAACAAAACATTTCATTGGAAGGTAAAATTGTGTCTTGTGGCTCCGTCACTGCTGTCACCTCCTCCTTGCCTGGTGCTGTTGGAGAGCTGCAGCCGAGCTGTGTCTGCCCGAGACCCCTCTCTGTGCCCGTGGGGCCCCTCACTCCAAGTTCTGCAGTGGGGCATCTCCTCTGCTCTGGGCACATGGAACATGGGTTGGTGCTGGGCATCTGGGGGGGCAGGCTGTGATCCAGGGAGCGTTGCTGCTGCCACCAGGATGTTCAGGCTGGTTCTTTGCTTTCTTCCAGAAGCCGAAGCCAAGAAAGCTTGTGACTGGCTGAGGGCAGCAGGATTCCCCCAGTATGCCCAGCTGTATGAAGGTGAGAGCTGCCTCCTCCCACTGCCCCCTGCTCTGTACCTGGGCTCAGAGCCCATGGCTCATCCAGACTCCAAGGAGAGCTGCAGGGAGAGTGCCTGCAGCTCCAGGAAGAGGAGGGGGTGGAGAGGATTGTTCACTAATTATATGACCATGTGTAAAACTTGGCTGTGGCCTTGGCTGTGGCCTGGAGAGCCAGCCACAGTTAACCTCCCTGCATTCCTGAACTTTTCCCCTTCAGGCAGGGCTATGAGGAGTCCTGGGGTGGGTGTTCCAGCCAAGGGTAACCAGGCTTTGGAGAGCCCTTGGCTCGAGAGAGGTTCAGTGAGTGTCGGCTATGGGTGGGAGTGCAGGGGCAGCCAGTGTAGGTAACCCGGAGAGCAAATGTGCCTTCCCTCCTTCCCTCACTCCTGCAGCCCCTGCCCTGCTCCAGCCTGCCCTTCCTGAGTGCTCAGTGAGCCCAGCCCGGAGTGACCCCCAGTGTTCCTGTTGCCAACTGCTGTGCCTGACCCAGGGCTGCTCCCAGGCTGGCTGTGCCGGTGGGTCTCACCTCAGGCTCAGCAGTGTTCCCTTGGAAGCCAGGGTGGTGCCCGCCGGGGCCGGTGCGAGGAGCGCGGCTGAGCCCGCCCGGCTGCCGGACAATAGCGGGAAGCAGGATCTGCCGGCTGCGGCCCTGGCTATTGTCTGGCTGGGCACTTCCAGCACCCCCCGGTGCTCCTGGTGATGGCTTTACAGGCTGCCTGTTCGCTGCTGGGGTCTATCTGGGGGGGGGCAGGCCAGGTTCCTGCTGGGAGACCCCCAGCCCCATGTACTGTCCCCAGACAGTGCTCACAGCTGGGCACCGAGGGGCGGTGCTGGCACTGGAGTCTCTGAATGAACCAACCCCTCTGCAGCCTCTCCACAGAACTTCCCACATCCTCCAAGTGTTTCCCTCTGTTTCCCTTCCCTTGGTGATTGCACTCCATGCCTCAATGAACAGCTGGGTTGAGATCCTTGGGGTTGAGGGTCCAGGTCCTATATGCACGATCCCAGCAGAGCAGGGAACTGGACAGAGGCCCTCAGGCACCTGGTTGCCCTCACCTAATGTACCTGGGAGGAGCTGTGCCCAGGGACACTGGGCATGCACCACCTCCAGGTGGTCTCCAGCCACTCAGATCTCTCCTTCTCTTGCTCCTTGCAAACTCTCCCTCCTCCCATGCCCACTGCTGCCCTTTGTGCCTGATGGCACAGCCGGCTCAGGATCCACCACTGATGTCCCTCTTGCTTTCCTCCCCAGAATCGTCGTTCCCTGTTGACATCAGTGCTGTGAAGAAGGACCACAGCTTCCTGGACCAGGATTCCCTCAAATCCCTGTGCAGGTAACACTCCCTTGCACCCGTGCATAGTGCAGGCCATGGAACCAGCACAAGGACGTGCCCCAAGCAAGAGCCAGGGCAGCTGCCCTGGGCTGACAGGGTGGGGGTGCTGCAGGGTGCCCACCTTGTCCCTCATCTGGGCTCGGAGCCTGCTCTGGTGCTGTTGCTCCCTCTGCAGTGAGGACTCTGGATGTGTCAGTTGGATTGGGCAGCGCTGCTGGCGTTGGGTGGTTCCAGGGAAACAACAGCTTTTTTATGAACATCCAGAGCTGCTGGAGAATGGAAACATTTCCCAGCAATAATTCTTCTCTTTGTGGGGCTTTTGTGCTGTGCTTTACTGTCAAGCTTGGGTAACCAAGCTGTAGAGGTTGATTAGAATTGCGTTGGTCAGAGCTGAGCTGTCTAAGCCAGCAGAGCTGTGCTGTCCCAGCTGTCCTGCTCCCCTGCCCACTCCCACCACCCCAAGGTGGCATCTTTTGGGAGCGATCCCCAGGGCAGGGAACCATGTCCACCCAGGCCCTCTCCCCCAGAGAGTCATAGAATCATTTATGTTGTAAAGGACCTTTAAGATCATTAAATCCGACCATTGCCCAGCACTACCAGGGCTGTTTTGCAAGGATGCTGCGTCACATCTCAGAGAAATAAAGCCTGGTGTGGAAGCCAGGTCTGTGCATCAGAGAGGGGATTGTGCCTTGTGATGAGGAACCAGGGGGGTCCTGGTGGGGTGGGAGTGGTGGCTCACACAGGGGTTTGCCCAGTGCAGGTGGGTCTGTGCCGGTGGGACCCTCCATCTCTGGGACACTGCACTACCAGCTGCCCTGAGCGAGGGTTTCCACCTTCCCAAGTGTTCTCTGGTGCCACGTGACGACACCCAGTGTGATGTTGGTTGTCCTTGTGCCAGGCAGCACAGCCCAGCCAGGCGTGTTCCACCAGGACATGGTGCTGCTGGAGCAGTGGGGCTGCAGAGAGCTGAGGGAGGTGCGGTGGGTGTGCTGTGCAGGGAGTGGTGTGTGCTGGGGGGACTCTGCCAGTGCCAAAGCTGACACCCAGAGGGGAGGGACTGACTGGATGGCCTGTCTGTCGGGATGGGCTGTGTGTCACCCGCTTTGGTGGGTGACTCAGCCCTGCCTTGGCCCTCGGGACACATCATCTCACCCGTGCCCCCGCGATGACTCCACGCTGTCCCTCCCACCCAGAGCAGACAAGAGGCGGGAACAGGGTCTGGTACTTGTTTTCCCGACAGAGAGGCTGCTGTGCTGGGCAGGAGGGGAGCCCCACAGGGCTTCCCGGGTCTGAGTGTTTGGGTCTTTTAGTCATTTCCTGGCCTGGCCACAGGTGCTTCTGAGCTGGTTTTGCTCTGATAACCTGGAGCAAGTCATCCTTGCCCACTCACAAGACCAGTGGCCCCAGCAGCTGGCATGTGTGTGGCCCAGCTTGGGCTACCATCTGCTGGCATTGTCCCTGCAGTAGCTGGGGGTCCCTCTGGCCCCTGGAGCCACAGCTGTGGTTGACAGGTGACAGGCACAGCCAGGACTCTGAGGCAGGAAAAGGAAAAGAAGCCAAAGTGGGGCTGAGACTGGGGCTGGGACCAGAGTAAAGCCTCCGTTTCTTGCAGGAGGCTGATGACCCTGAACACTTGTGCCTCCATGAAGCTGGATGTTCACTTTCAGCGTAAGCAGGTCAGTCCTGGGCACTGAGGGCAAGTGAGGGGGCTGAAAGGTGTGGGGGATCATGTGCTCGGTGTGGGGCAGTGACCTGAGGTGCTACCTGGGGTGATGGTCCTGGACACAGAGTGGCTCCTGGAGCCCTCTGCTGCCGAGGGGGAGTGGAACTGGTTTAAGGGGGTGAACACACCTCTCTCCTCGCCATCTGGGGCCGTGCTGGTGGCTGTGCCCCTGTCTGGGGTGCTTGTCCCGTGGGCAGGGGGACACGCTGGCCCTCTGTGGCTCCAACCAATTGATCATCCCCTGTTCTCAACCACCCACAGAATGAAGACTCTGAGGAGGAAGACCTGTGTGCCATCAGCAACCGGTGGGCTTTCCAGAGGGACAGCAAGAGGTGGTCCCGGGTAGGGTCCGCGGACGTCCTGTCGCAGGGCTCGGAGGACATGCGGCCGGTGTCCAGCCGGGAGAGCGTCCTCACGGACCTCAGCACCAACCCAGAGGCCGCATCTCTGCACAGCACGGGCAGCGTGGGTGGCACGGGTGGCATGCTGGGCACTGCAGCTGTGCCATCTGAGCCCCTGTCCCCGCTCCGTGCCGCTGCCAGCACCACCAGCTGCAGCCGGAGCGAGCATTCCTCGCTGGAGCAGCCCCCGAGCCGCACGGAGGGCTCCAAGGAGAAGCCAAAGAAGCGACGGTCTCGCAGCTTCCTGAAGCGGATCGAGTCCCTGCGGAGGAAGGACAAGGAGAAAGCCAGCCCAGACAGGAGGGTGGCCCTGCACAGCAGCAACACTCTCCCACCAGGATGGAGCTCCCTGAAGAGCAACGGGGACCTCACACCCACCAGGACCAGCTCCTCCAGCAGAGGGGTACCTGCCTCCTTCCATGGCAAAAAGCACTTCTCGGTATCGTACAGGACTAACGGCCTGCTTGGCGCCAGGGGCACCGAGGAAGGCTCTGACCTGAAATGCAGCGGAGCCTCCCTGGAGGACTTTGCCACAGCCACCACAGCTGGCAGCGCCTGGGCTGCCTCAGACTGCCAGCACCGGCAGACTCGCCGGGGGGACTGCCTGGTCTACATTCCCTGTGACCACAAGCCCGGCACCTTCCCCAAATCCCTCTCCATCGAGAGCTTGTGTCCCCTGGGCGGCAGCAGCTCCCGGACCCACTGGGACCCGGGGAGCGTGTCCATGGGTCTGGGGGCAGGGGGCAGGGGTGTTGGCAGCAGCAGCAGCACGGAGGGCTTGTCCTCCCCCCGGGGCTGTGCCCGCCGGCGTCGGGGCTCCTGCAGCTCCCTGGGCAGCCGCGTCAGCGTCTACGACAACGTGCCGGACTTCGGCAGCAGCGAGGACTTGTGCAATGACGGGGAGGTCACCTATGAGAACCTCGACGACATCCTGCAGCACATGTGGGGGCTGCAGCAGAAGGTGAAGCTCTGGTGTGAAGCCATTGCCCCCGGCCTGGATGGGGAGGAAGGGGGTGAGGAAGAGGAGGATGAGGAGGAGTCGGACTCCGGAGGGGAACCCTCCAACCTGCACTTCGAAGAGCGATCCATGTCGGATGTTGGCACCTCTGCCAGTGACTTTGACAGCACAGGGAACTCCCTCAACGAGGCTGAAGAGATTGAGACAAGAGAGCGCCGAGATTCGGGTGTGGGAGCGTCACTCACAAGGCCTTGCAGGTATCCCAGAATCCCGAGACGGTTTGGGTGGGAAGGGACAGAGACCATGTCGCTCCAACCCCCGCCACGGGAAGGGACAACTTCCACTGGACCGGGTTGCTCCAAGTTCGGTCCAGCCTGGCCTTGAACGCTTCCAGGGAATGGGGCAGCTGCAGCGGGGAGGGGTGCACAGTCCGTGGCTCGGAGGAGCAGCACCGGCTCCCTTCGGGGGCTGGATGAGCGCCCCTTCCCGGGCGGCAGGAGCCGGCGGAGGGGCGGGAATGCCGCTGGAGCGGGCGGAGAGCGGAGCGGGGGTGCGCTCTGGTGGCCGCAGGACACCACTGCCACCGCTGCCGGCTCTGCGGCTGCACAGACTCGTGATTAAAAGGTTTTTCATTAACTAAAAATGAGCGTTAATGCAGGAGGCCCGTCCCTCGCCTGTGCCAGTGCTCCCTGGGGCTTTCCCTGGGAGAACTCCAGCCGTTGCTGAGTTCTGTGGCACTTTTTGCCCTTGCTTAGTGGTGCTGGAGAGTGATGTGCTTGCACCTGTGGAGGGGTACCGAGCAGGAGGGGTTTTCTTAGCTGAGAATGTCCCTTGTGTCCTTCTGGGCTTGGGGGTGCTCTGGTGCACCTGGACAGGAGCATTCCTGGACCAGCATAGGCTTGGGCAGGGTTTGAGGAGGCTCCCAGGGAGCACTGAGAGCCCTGGTGGGTCTGTTCTTCCTGAGAAGGTGGCTGTTGATGTCCCACAGATGCAGCATCGCTCCATGGGGTGATCCTGCAGGGGTGTGTCACCTGGAGCTCTGCCCAGGGCTCTGGCAGGGCTGCAGCACAGAGTCAGGGAATCACAGGATTGTTTGGGTGGGAAGAGACCTTAAACCCCATCTCATTCCACAGCCAGGGGTGCCCTGGGCAGGGAGATGCCCTTCCCTGGGCTCACCAGCTCTCACACCAGCCTTTTCCATCCAGAAAGCTGCGATGGCACAGCTTCCAGAACTCACACCGGCCCAGCCTGAACTCGGCCTCGCTGGAGATCAACCGTCAGTCCTCGGCCCAGCTCAACCTGCTCCAGAAGTGCTCCCTGCTCCGGCTCACTGCCATCATGGAGAAGTACTCTGTGCCCCACAAGCAAGCCTGGACGTGGTGAGCTGACAGGGAGGGGGCCAGGATTCTGCCCACAGGCTGCAGTTCACACTGTGCTGGGCACTGCCCCCAGCCTGGGAAACGTCAGTGTGTGGAGATGGTGGAGAGGAAGGGGGGGAAGAACCAAAACAAGGGATGGCTTTGCTCTGGGAAATGTGAGCTGGGGCTGACCCCCAGGCTCCTGGCATTGTCTGCATCCAGGGGAGGCTCCTGGCATCATTTGCAGCCAAGGGGGCTGCAGGCATTCGTGGGGCATAAAAAATGCTGCAGCAGCATAAGAGAGTGAGACAGAGATTTGCTTTGATAGCCAAGTATCATTTTGGCCATTCCTGCTGGAAAGCTGCCTTGCTCATATTCCAACCATGGCAGAAGTGTGTGTGTGTATTTGTGTGTTCCTGGGGTCCCACTCCCCCTGCGAGGAGGTGTTGGGGGCACTGATTGTTGCACTGATTTCTCTCTGCTCCACTCCACAGGACCGTCCCCAAGTTCATGAAGAGGACTAAAGTCCCCGACTACAGGGACAAGATGGTTTTTGGGGTGCCGCCCCTCGTCAATGTGCAGCGCACGGGACAGCCCCTGCCCCAGAGCATCCAGCAGGCCATGCGCTACCTGCGCAGCCAGTGCCTGGACCAGGTGATGCTGCGGCCACTGGGCAGCAGCGCTGCCATCTGGGCACAAAAACATACCTTTGGGGGTCCTTCTGTGTGTGGTGAAGTGGGAGGGTGGGATTGTCAGTGGGAACCCCACACCGAGTGGTATCCCCTTGGCCATCCCTCACTCAGTGTCTCCTCTGGGTCTGGGGAGGAACCTTTTGGGGCAGGGGTGCCTTTGCCTATCCCATGGGTGCCCACCCAGGCGGGTGCCCGCTCACTGCCCGCTCTGCCTCGGCAGGTTGGCATTTTCCGTAAGTCCGGGGTGAAGTCGCGGATCCAGGCGCTCCGGCACATGAACGAGGCCAGCCCCGAGCACGTGAGCTACGCGGGGCAGTCGGCGTACGACGTGGCCGACCTGCTCAAGCAGTACTTCCGCGACCTGCCCGAGCCCATCTTCACCAGCAAACTGACAGACACCTTCCTGCAGATCTACCAGTGTAAGGGCTGGGCCGGGGGACGTTGGGGTCTCCCAGAGAGGAGGGGTCCCTCTGTTCCTCTGGATGGAGGTGGTGGAGCAGGCCCGGCCCTGCTGAGCGCCGGCATTGCCCTGTGCCCACAGTCGTGTCCAAGGAGCAGCGGCTGCAGGCGGTGCAGGCTGCCATCATCCTCATGCCGGATGAGAACCGAGAGGTGCTGCAGACCCTGCTCTACTTCCTGAGCGACATCGCCTCGGCCGAGGAGAACCAGATGACTGCTGGGAACCTGGCTGTGTGCCTGGCCCCCTCCATCTTCCACCTCAATGTGTGCAAGAAGGAAAGCACCTCACCCAGGTAAGCACTGGACAAGCCCCAACCTCCCCATCGCCCCTTCCCTGCCCGCTGCAGGAGCAGTTCAGAGGAGTGGGGTGATGGTAGGACACAGATCCTCTTGGCACAGCCTCATCGCTCTGCCCTGCAGCGTGGGGGTCCCTGCTCTGTGACACAAATCAGAGCCATGTGGGGCCAGAGGCGTGAGGTGCCCACCGGCCCCAGCACCACCTGCTCCCCACAGGGCCATACACAAGAGGGGCACCATGGGGAAGCCAGACCAGAAGGACCTTAACGAGAACATGGCTGCGACACAGGGGCTCTCCCACATGATCACCGACTGCAAGAAGCTCTTCCAGGTGGGTGGCAGTGGTGTCCAGCCCAGCACTGGCCCGTGGGAGGTGTGACCTTGCTGGTGGATGCCAGTCCTGGGGTGAGATGAGGGCACCCATCCCTCAGCAGGGTGAATGCCACTGTCTGGTCACCCCAGGGGCAGTGCCCAGTGGCATCTCCTGGTGGTGCAGCCTGTGTGTCCACAGGGGCTGTGTCCATCCTCCCCACTCCTTGGTGGGATGAGTTTTGGTTCTTTAGCTGCCCAGGACACTGACAAAGTCCCTGCAGGATTCCTCTGGCTCACTGAAGATCTGTGTGGTCTTGGTTTGTAGGTCTCCCATGACATCCTGTTGCAGCTGAGCAGCACCTACATGGCTGCAGATGCTTATCCACACCCCCTGACTGACCTGGTATGCCAGGGGGAGAGCAAGGATCTACACTCCTACTTTGAGCAGAGTGTCCAAAATCTGCTCAAAGAGTCATCAGAGAAATTCAAGGGGTGGCTGAGCACCCCGGGGCCCCTGAACACGGAGCTGTCCTGCAAAAAGGTAAATGCCACTGTGTGAAGGGACTTGGGAAAATGGGGAAAACATTTATGGGGTGACCACTGACACCTACGGACCTGCTGGCAACCCCCTGGTGCTTGTTCTCTTGTGCAAGGTGGGATCAGCAACCCTTTCCCTGGCCAGGGGGGGCTGAAGGATGGAGGGTGCTCTGTGCCCAGCAGTCCTGGCAGAGAGCCCCCACACTAGCAGAGAAGCTGGCTGCTGCCATCCAGTGCTTCTCCAGCAGCCTAAGCAGCTCCCATCCCATCACTAGTCAGCCTGCCTGATGCCCACACTGTCCCCTCAGGTTGGGGATGGGAACCCTCTGCGCCTGTGGAAGGTCTCCACGGACGTCGAGGCTCCTCCTGCCGCGGTGCTGCACCGGGTGCTGCGGGAGCGTCACCTGTGGGACGAGGACCTGCTGCAGAGCAAGGTGGTGGAGGCCCTGGACAAGGACATGGAGGTGTATCACTACGTGACGGACAGCATGGCCCCCCACCCGCGCCGGGACTGCATGGTGCTCCGGTGAGGGCGGGCGGGGGTCCCGGGAGGGTTTGCTCTTGGTCTGGTGGATCCCACATGTTCCAGCCCCATCTCCTCTCCGGGCTGTGGGGGCCTCTCCACCCCTCTGGTCCCACTGAACCCCCTGTGGGCAGAGAGTGACCCTTGGCCCGTCCCGCAGGCGCTGGCGCTCGGACCTGCCGCGGGGAGCCTGCCTGCTCATGGCGCTCTCGGTGGAGCACGACAAGGTGCCGGTGGAGGGAGGTGTCAAGGCCGTTGTGCTGACATCCCAGTACCTCATCGAGCCCAGTGCCATGGGCCGCTCCCGAGTGACCCACATCTGCAGGGCTGACCTCAGGTAACGGGGTCCTGGCACCGCTGGGGAGGGGATGGAACAGCAGGTCACAGAGGGGCACCAGAGCTGCTCACCCCTCCGTGTGCCTGGCCCTGGGCAGGGTGGCAGCTCCTGCACCACTGTGCCTGCCTGCCCCGAGGGGAGGGATGCTGGCCTAGGGCCAGGGTTTACCAACCACTGGACAAGGAGCCACCCGCTTGGTCAGTGCTGGCAATTCCTCCCATGGCTCCGAGGCGGCAGCAAGTCCCTGGAAGCTTCTGCAGAAAACTTGGGTTTCCCTGCGAGTCTGGAGCATGGTCTTGGTGCTGCTGAGCTGTGCTGGGGTTCAGGGTGCGAGGGTGGGCTGATGGAAGGGGTGGCCTGGTTGAGTCACAGATATTCCCCCACTTTGCCCCACCATGTGTCTGCAGTGGGGACAGGGGAGGCAGGTCCCTGTCCTGGCACACAGTGCTCGTTCATCACCTCATTGTCCCCTCTCCAAGGGAGCTGTGCCGAGTGCCTGTCCCCAGGCAAGGAGCACTGTGCTGCTCTGGGACAGGTGCCAGCATCCCTCCTGCCTCCTCATCCCTCTCCTGCCTCTCCCCTTCTTCAGGGGCCGGTCTCCCGAGTGGTACAACAGAGTCTTCGGCCACCTCTGTGCCATGGAGCTGGTGAGGATCCGTGACTCCTTCCCAGCCCTGAGTCCCAGCGGCCCTGAGACGAAGATCTGAGCACCAGGAAGATGCTCTGTCTGTCTAACATGGACTCACTGGTGGATCTGGACTGGTGCTCTTGGCAGGGAGCACAGTGTGGGCAGTGCCCATGGAGGGGGAGGCAGAGGCACATATTTATAAATGTCCTTTCACCCCGGGCTGGGCAGTCCCTGTCCCACCAGCCCTGAAGTGCTGTGGGGCAGAGGGTCCACAGAGGCAAAGCCATGCAGCCCATGTCCTGCAGGAGGAGTGGGAGAGCAGAGGGAAAGAAGGGCTGTGGGGTGACCCCTGGGAAGGCAGCCCATGGCAGGAGTTGGGTCCCCCAAAAGCATCTGGGAGCAGCGGTGGGGGCGAAGGAGTGTGGAGCAAGGTGGGAGGACACGGTGAGATCGAGCAGAGAGGATGGGGCCATGTCTGCAGGTTGCAGCACTGTGTCAGGAGGTGAAGGGTGGGCATCAGCGGGTGGAGTGGGTTTGTGGTGTCACCCAGCAGGGACAGCCAGGGAGTCACGGGTTGGTAGTGGAAGAGGCTGCTGTTTTGGGAGGAGGGGGCTCCCTACAGACAGATAGGTACAGCTCAAGTGGCAGCCCCTGTCGAGGGACAGAGGGAACCTATTGCAGCTTTGGTGCTGAATTCATGGACAAAGCAGCCCTGTATGCCTGGGCCTTGGCTAAAAACCCTCTTGTGCACTGGATTTCAGTGGGACTGGATGAACAAGGTTCCAAGTCAAGCTGAATCCTCTAAACCAGCCAATGTTTGGATAGGGCAGGACATCTCTGGAGCCCCAGAGCAGCTGCCCCTGAGTGGGCTTCAAGAGGAAGGGGCAATGCCTGGAAGGAGGACCGAGGGAGGGGAAGGAGGGCCCCCCCCCAACAGCAGCTCCCCATGGTTTGCTGCCATCAGGGCTCAGGGCCATGCCTTGAGAGAGGAGAGGGGCAGAGCAGCACCGGCTGCTCCACAGCAGTGCGTGGGGCTGAAGGCACCGTGAGGATGGTGCAGCAGAGCGTGGTTGCCCAGGCTGGGTCACCCCAGCCAGCACCCCTGGGTCACCCTGTGCCAGCTCTGTCCCCTCCTGCCCGCCAGGGTGGTGGGAGGGGAGCTGACCCTCTTCAGGCAGCCACAGGGGCAGAGCTCGTGCCCCTCTCGCTTCTGCAAACATGTCCATTCCCCTTCCCATGTCTCCCTTCCCTCCGTGGAGAAACTGTCCACCAGAGCTGTCAACACATGGGAGATGACCTGGTTTCTCCATTCAGGAAGGGACTCCAATTCCCAGATGTCGTTCCTACTGGAAGGCAACGCGACCCACGCACTGGGACCCCCAGTGTCAGTTTGGCCCTAACTTGCCATGTGTGTCTGTCTGTCTTTTGATGAAAAAAGCACAAATCAGCCTCTGGTCTGTGTGTTTATATATATGTATTTTATATATACATATATATATAAATAGAACTAACATTTGGGGCAGTGAATTTTCTCCTGGTATTTTTTTAAAGTGTTTTTTTTTCTTTCTATGAATACTTGTACAGGTGGAATATTAATATATAACTGGTGGCAGAGCTCAGCACCAGGTGATGCTCACTTAGAGCCAGATATTTTGTATTTAAGGGACATTTTTTGTATCATATGAAATTTCAGCAATTGTTTGACTTGGATGGGGGCTGCTCTTCCCATCTATGCAATTAATAAAGTACTAACGAGATCTGCTGGCTGATAAAGAAACCTTCATGCTCAGGGGTTCTCCAGCACTGGAGCAGCCCAGGGCTGAGCAATGCACGTCCTTGGGGGTGCCCAGGCTTGGGTGATGGGACCCAAACCAGCAGCTGCCCCATCCAGCTGTGCTCCAGGGCCTTGCCGAGGGTTGGGGTGCACCTGGCATTGCCACCTGCAGCAGGGAGAGCAGCCTGAGGAGGAAGATGAGCATCCAGCATCGATCAAACATCAGCAATGATGATGAAGAACCACGTTGTGCTGGTGGCATCACTGGGGCAGAGGCCTCTCCTCTGTTTTGGAAGCAGCGATGTAGAACGTGCCGGGATAGATGAAAATGATGGTGATGAAGGCTGTGAGATTCAAGCCTAGAGAGGAAGAAATCTTTCTCTGAGCATGGCCAAGGTGTGGGATAGCAGCAGTGGGACTGCTCTGGCTTGTAGCAGTGTGGGCAGTGCCTGCTCGCCTGGAATCCAGCCCAGCAATGCCCATGGCATCTCCCTCCCAACCCTGGATGGAGAACAGAGCTGGCACCTCATCTTGCCGAGTCCCAGCAGGATGGCAGCACCCCGGGGACCCACCCAGGCATCCCCCTGACAGAGGTGTGAGGGCTCTCTGGGCACCCTCACTCCCACAGGGAACCCTGTTCTGCCCCACACTGTCTCCATTCCTCGGTCCCAAGTCCCCAGCATGGTTGAACAAAGGGGCTCTCCCCTCCCCTCAGTGCTGCACTGGGTACAGGACACCCAAGAGCCTCTGCAAAGTGAGCTGGAGGCATCCCAGGCCTTTGGGCTCACATACCCCAGCCATGCTCTCAAATCCACCTCTGCTCGGCACCGACAGCTGATCAGCCCAAGAGCCTGATCAGCTCCAACCCCTGATTTGCACAAACTAACATTTAAAAATCGATGCCTTCTTGAAATCCTCCAAGTTCCATTAACACAGATCCACACTTTCCCCCTGTATATTATTTCAGATTAATCTTTCCAAGCCTTCTAAAAGCCAACCCCTACAACTTAGCAAACCTCTGCACTGGGAAATGACTGCAGAACGGTGATGCCAGGCTCAGTTTGGCTTAATTAGAGATAAAAGAAGAGAAAATCATTCCTTATTAGTCAGTCAGGTAGAAGCTGTACTGTATTTAGAGAGCAAACAGCCCAATTACCGGAAGGAAGACACACAGTTGTCTTTCATTACAGGGACTTAAAAATGTGTCTCTGGAGAAAACTACTGAATTTTTTTCATTCCAGAGAGAAGCTCCTTCCTTCATTCCAAGGTTTTATTCCTGGCAGGTTGCTCCTGCTTGGCTGTAAACACATCCCAGCAGATGTCCCTCCTTGCCTCTGCTCCCCCAACACTCTTGTCCCCTCTTCCCTTCTGTATTTCTTCCCAAACTATTCAGGAGTTTTACTGTAATCAAATCCCTGTTTGTCCCCTGGTGTAAGCTTATCATCTTCATTATTTTATAGCACAAAACCCCCCAGTATCACCACCTCTGGTTCTGACTGTGGTATCTCCATAGAGCACAGCCCCTCCCTGGAAAACCTGCTTTTCCCAGAAACGTCCCTGGCAGCCCAGCCCTAACTCCACATGTGGAAGCAATGTTTGCAATAATAATCAAACCTTTAGCAAACATCATTAGAACCAACTTACCAACGAGCACAAATAATTATCTGGTAATTGCTCTGTGGACAGCCAAGCAGGAAACTCGGAAACAGCGTTTTCTCCATGTTAAACAGGGAAACACAAGTAGGGAAGAGAAGCACTGAAGGACAAAAGTTCCTACTTAAGCCACAAAATGAGAGGAACGTCCATTCTGCTCCCACTCCCCTCCCCTGCTGCTTGGCTGGCTTTGTAGAGGGGTCTGAACCCCCAGCCCTGGGAGCTTCCACATTCCCAGTGCTGGCTGTGTTTGTCCTGTGGCTCGGCCCCTGCTCCTGGTGTCCTGCCCGGAGCAGGACTGGCACCTGCTGCTGCCCTGGCTGGGCTCGGGCACCCGCACCGGGCTGCTCCGGAGCACCACCCCAGGAATGCCCAGGTGCTGATGGATTACCCACCCAACCCAGTGCTGGTGCTTTAACCACTTCATCTGCAGCCCCCCGAGTTACTAAAAGCAAGCCAGGGATTTTCCCCTTTCCCCACTGAACTTCCACTCTCCCTGCACATTCCCGTCCCGCCTTGGCTGTGCCAGCAGGTCCCACAGGTGGGCAGCGTCCTCTGGGGGGCAAAACCAGGCACAAGAAACTGGTGGCAGTTCCGAGCGCTGCAGGGAGCGGATTATGCAAATGAGGATATCCGCTTTAATGGCATTCCAACATTTTTAGTCAAATTTAATTACCTTCCGCCTTCCCCCTCTCTGTGCCTGTCCCTGATCAAATTAAAACAAACAACCCCCAGCAGAGTGTTTGTGACAGGAATCGTGTCGGAGACTAATTAAAACCTGACGATCGTCACTGAGATGAACCCGGCAGCCGCCTGTGCCAGGCAGAGGAGGAGCAGGGCAGGTGGCACGGGGACAGGGCAGGTGGCACGGGGACAGGGCAGGTGGCACGGCACACTCGGCATTGGGGGCTCCCCACGGCTCCTCATTACCCGCACGCTGCCGATCCCAGGAACGGCTCCTGCCCGTGCACGGCCGGCTGGGAGGCAGCTGGAGGTGTAACTCGTGGGTCTCAATTAACTTCAGCAATAATTTAATGAACTAATTAATAAACCCATGCGGCACCTTCTCCGGGATGCTGCGGAGGGTGGTGAGGCAAGGTCTGTGTGAGGGCTGCCATCTGCCACGGCACTGGGAGCTGGGGAGGGGGCAGCTGGTCTGAGCACCCTCTCACATGTCTGCCCCCATCTGAGAGGTGGCCTTTGGCACACAGCAGCTCAGGTTCGCTCTTCCAGCCCTTCCCACCCCATCCCGGCTCCCCCTGCCCCAGCCCGGCTCCCCCTGCCCCAGCCCAGCTCCTCCCGCCCCAGCCCAGCTCCTCCCGCCCCATCCCAGCTCCTCCCACCCCATCCCAGCTCCCCCTGCCCCAGCCCAGTGCAGTCCTCATGCTCCTGCTCCATTTCCCGTCTCCTGCATTCCTCCAGGTCTGCCTTTGGTGTGAGCAACCCACACTGTGTCCTCTCAGGGTTTTGCCTTTTCCCCTATTATTTCCAGTGCCTGTGTGCCCCCAGTGCCCACTGAAGTGTCCTGGCAGCTCTGCCTGCCCGTCTCCCTGGCCACAGGGAGGGCAGATGGATGTTTGCAGGCACTGCAGGGCTGAGCAGACAGGGGAACAATCCCCATGTGATGAACTGGCCGTGACCTGACCCCTCTCAGCCTCTCCCGTCCTCAGGGGTGTCCTTGTTACGGCATCGATGAAGTCACTAAGTGATTCCTTGTTCATATTCCCATAAATCAATGGGTCCTGGCGCTGTCACACACTGACTGGTTCCAGTATTTTAGTTGGGAGAGTCCTCAAGGGGAGCTGGGCTCGTTAATTAAATCCATCTAATCAATCTGGCCTGTAAGGGCACCAGTTATTTATTCATCAGAGGCTGCACTGTGCAGCCCAGGCGATCTGAAAGGCAGTAAATAAACATGGAAATGGAAAGCTGAGGCAGCAGAGTTTGCCTGGGCCTGAGAGACTTTAGAGCCAGGTCAGATGATATGGGATCATACATTTCATTTAACAAAATCCAATAAAAAGTGTATCTGGATTGAACAACACCCCTGCCATGGGGAGCTGCTGGGGGACAAGCCCTCTGGGGTCAGGGTGGGCAGTACTGTGGGGGTGCTGTGGGACCAGGCTTGCCCCACATGGATGGAGCTACCAAAGCCCATCCCAGCTCCCTGCAGACTGACCTGCTCACCCACCTCCACAGCCGGGGACCTCACAGTACCATGGGGCTCACACCCTCCTGGGAAGCTGATTACAAGGAGAGCCTTTCAGGAATTAGGGAAGAGGAAAGATTCAGGTGATGGATGGGAAAACTAAGGAGGCTGATATTTTCAGCTCATTGTTTGCAGAACTGTTCTCTCCTCTAGTGTAAAATGCCAAAACTGAGCTGTCAGGGATCAGATGAGCTCCCTCCTGGCCTGCCTACGCCTGGCTTTGCCATTCCTCTAAGCCAGAGTCACTGCAGGATTGTTTTGAAGGCAGAGACTTGCACATTGACACAAAATAAAACATCACTGGTCTGAATGGGGCATTTCTGAACCCTTGATCCCACAGACTTGCTGTCTCTCACAGCTTGGAAGAGCAGATACATCCCTTCTCCCATCTCAGCTTTCACCCCCAAGAAGCTGGATTAACTGCCCGCAGCTCCCAGCGCTCTCTCCCAGCTCATCTGGCGCAGCAGCATCACCCCCAGTGATGGGCAGTGCGGGGACAGGACCCTGCAGAGCCAGGGCAGGGCACTGGGATCCCCCTGGGGGGCTTTGCCAGGGGGGCAGAATCCAGACCTGCCCGACCCCCATCCCCTCTCCCAGCTCCTGCATCCCCCGGGGCTGGGATGGCTCCTGCAGGTTTCCCCTCCCACTCTCCCAAAGTTTGCCCTGGAGCTCTAATGACAGGAACACAAACTGTTAAGAACAAAGAAGAGGTTCACATCCAGGTTTGGTTTAATCCAGTGTTTTCCCGAGCTGGTTTCTCCTCGCTGTGTCCCAGACTCTTGGTGATTCACTACGACCTCGTTACTTCTGGGTTAACACAACACACTTGGCTGCTGGTTGATGTTTTATTAATTCTGGGCTCATGGTCATGAAGATCTGTCCTATCCAGAAACAAAAGGTTTTTATCATGTGTCCCAAGTTTCTGGCCAAATCTTTGGTCTCCAAGCTTGCCTGGAATGAGGGCAAGAACACAAAGAGCAATAAATCCAATCTTTCAGACATTTTTCCTCCAAGGATCCCAAAGCCCAGGCACACCTGGCTGAAGGACACCCTGGGCAGGGGATGGGGAGGAGCTGGTCCATCGGTGTCACCTGTTACACAGCAAGGCACAAGAGCTCTGTCACTGGGATGAGCCCCAGATGCAGTGCATTCCCCAAATCCCTGAATGGAAAATCCATAGGCCTGGAAATGAAGGCATTTGTTCTCTCCCTGTCTCCATCGTTATCTGAAGGAGTTTGCCTTCGCCAGGGGCTGCAGTGGGAAGACAGATGGTGAGAGTGGCTCCAGCTGTCAGTCCCTGAGGATGTGTGGAGGAATCAGTGTTTGGCATCTGATTTAGCTCTGCTGCCTCCTCAAGTCACCACTGTCCCTGGCTCTGAAAGATGTGTGTGCTTCTGAGACAGATAAATTAAACCTTGCACATGCTCGTCCCCTCTGAAGTGTCAGCTGGCAGCTCGTCATGAGGATCCAGTGGATGTGGGCTCCCTCCCTGGAATCTGGATGTCTGTCTCCTTCCCTTCCAGGGCAGAGTTACACTGGCCCCACAGCCAACCCAGGCAGGCAGAGCTGGGGCCTGCAGGGAGGAGCAGCTGCTGGAAAAGGGGAGTCTTTGGGGACCATCCCCTTTTCGGTGCTGGCTCTAGAGCTGGGGGCAGGCCAAAGGAGCCTGGCTTAGGGGACAGCTCTGTTATCCAGGCAGGGGACACCTGAGAAGCAGAAACACTGGAGAGGAGGAGGAGGAGGAGGAGGAGGAGGCAGACATTCCATGAGAATCCCCATATGCAGGGAGAGGGAGGGTGGTCCAGGGCTGTAACACATCCCAGATGAGGTAGGAAGGCTCAGCAGAGCATGAGTCACTACAGTGGAGGGGAGAGCAGCACTCTGATAAGAGGTGAAACAACTTCCCATGGCTGTTTAATCTTCATTCACTGACTGTGCCAGCTTGAATCTTGCACAAGGGTCTCCTGGGGACCCTGGCATTCAACTCCCTCCCTTGGCTGCTGGACAATCCTTGTATCCTTCCTGGGCACACGGCAGTGAGGTCCTGGTGCCCACAAAGGGTGTGGCAGGGAGAGATTGGCAGCTGCCTGCGGGGCCACCCCAGATGAGGCTGGCTCTGAACACTCCAGGAGATCCCATTCCCAGCAGACAGGACCCATCCCATCCCTACTGACATGAGTAGCTGAAGGTAAAGGACCTGGGCAAATACCCTGTTGGTACAAGCCCCAAAGCTCATGACTTTGAAGGTGATTACATCCCATCCAACAGAATCATGGAATCACAGGATAGTTTGGGTTGGGAAGGGACCTTAAAGATCATCTATTCCTGCCATGGGCAGGGACACCTTCCAGTAGACCAGGTGGCTCCAAGCCCTATCCACTTGGCCATGAACACTTCCAGCGATGGGGCAGCCACAGCTTCTCTGGGCAATCTGTGCCAGGGCCTCTCAACACTGAACAGTCTCAGTCTTCTCTCTTGAACAAATTTTCCCCAATGGTTCAGCATTTCCTTCTGATCCTTCCCATCGTTCTTCCCTGCCTGTGTCCCTCGTCTGTCTCAAACTGCTGTGGATCCACCTGTGGGTCCTTCATGGGTGCAAGGCCGTCTGTGGGTCTGTCTGTGGGTCCGTCCGTGGGTCTGTCCGTGGTGCGTGTCCGTGCGCGGAGCCGCCGCGCGGGGGCAGGCGGAGACCGCGGGAGGCGCGTGGGGCAGGGCTGTCGGTCCTGCGGGAATCCCTGCGGGATGGACGGCAATCCTGGAGCAGGGGCAGCCCCGCGGGCTGCGCCGCCCTCGGCGGGGTCCGAAGGCTCTGCGGGGAGCGGTGGCACAACGAGCTCTGAAACAGAACCGATACGGGACTAAAGGGAACGAATCCATCAGGATCGGCCTCCCGAGCGCAGGGGCGAAAGGGTGAAGCGGGAGCGTGACGGGAACGGGAGGCGCAGGCAGAGGATGCGCCCCAGGAGGTGGGAGGGCACGAGGGGGTGCAGAGAGGAACCTGCACTGGGCCCAGGTTCCCAGGCTGCTCCCAGACTCCCCTCTCCGAGCTGGGGTTCCTCTGTGTCCGTGCCGGAGCTGGAACTGGGCCATGGGCATGGATGTCCTCGATGCACATCCCACAGACAGACACCGCCAGGGTCACTCCTGTGGGTGCTGCCTGGGGCCAGCGCCTGCTGCTTCCTCGAGCATCCCCCCCAAAAGCTGCTGTGCCCCATGCTGGGTTTGTTGCCAGTCTCCCTCCCTCCCTCCCTCCTTCCCTCCGGGCTGTCTCGCTGGAGCCGCCCGTGGCAAAGCGGGATCTTTGTTCAGGGTGCGGGGCCGGCGCACGCCCCACCTGCCACCACCATCCCCTCCTGGGCTGCCGCGGTTGCCGGGGCGATGGAAATGATGTAATAAACAGAGGGAAATGGGGATGACGGCAGCTGGGAAGGGGCAGAATGGATTTTATTTCACGTTTATTGAAGCACAAATTGCCCTAAGAACCAAGTTCCTCGTGAGCCAACAAGGGTAGCCGAGACCCTCTGGGCTGCGTGGGTCTCCCTGGGCTCCAAGGCAGCCTTTCAGCCAACAGCCCTGACCTGCTGCTGGAGCCGAGCTGTGGGTTTTCCATGGAAAAGTCGGTTTACATTTGGAGACAGATCTCGGGGTGTTTGGGAAGGCTCTGCTGGCAAACACGAGTCTGGGATGGCCACAGCAGGACGCTGTGCTGGGAGCTGCTCCCCTCTCTGGGATGCCCCACCAGGAGGTGGGGAAGGAGCCCTGACCCCTGGGGGGACAGGAGAGCTCTGCCATCTCTGACCAAGCTAGGAGGAGGCTACAGGAGAGATTATGGCCAATCTAACAGCAAATAAGGAAAAACGAATCCCAGATTTTGCATTTATGTTCTGCACAAACGCTGGGGGTTGATGTATTTCCATCTCTTTTTCCCACCTTCCTGGGCTGCAGGATGTAGAGCTGGAGAGACAAGAAGGACACTGAGGGGTTGGAGCATGTCTAGAGAAGGGAATGGAATGGGGAAGGGGCTGGAGCAGCAGGAGCAGCTGAGAGAGCTGGGGGGGCTCAGCCTGGAGAAAAGGAGTCTTAGGGGGGACCTTCTTGCTCTCTGAACCCCCTGCCAGGAGGGGGGAGCCGGGGGGGTCGGGCTCTGCTCCGGGGAACAGAGACAGGAGAAGAGGGAACAGCCTCAGGCTGGGCCAGGGGAGGTTGAGGTTGAATATTATGGAAACCTTTTTCCTACAAAGGGTGGTGAGGCACTGGAAGAGGCTCCCCAGGGCAGTGGTGGAGTCACCATCCCTGGAGGGATTTAACAGATGTCCCCTGGAAGAGTTATAGCAAAGGAGTTTAGGGAAGATTGAGTACCTCGGAGATGGATTTCCATCTGTAGGTAACAGTACCCACCACGGGCTGGTGCTCTCTGTGTGTCCCTGTGTGTCCCCAGCACAGCCCCTGCCATACAGATGGTTTCTGGCTGGAGCTGCAGCTCAGGAGCAGGGATGATCTGGCAGTGGTAACGTTATCCTCACTGCAGATGGAATTGCATTTACTGATTTTCAGACCCAGGGGGGCCCATGTACAACTGTCTGGTCTGATGTGCAGGGAGGGGATGGCTGCTCCAAGTGGAAAGGCCAGTGGAAAAACGAGCCAAAGAATGCTGATTTATACAAAGCCTTCCCAGATACCCCACTCCTCATGGCTCCTGCTGTCCTGCTTCCAGGCCATCCCACTGTGGGTGAAATGGAGAAGCCCTCAAGGAATTTTAAAGTGTCTACAGGAAATACCTGAAACAGGAAATTGAAGTGGAGGAGTTTGAGTGGCCACGAGGGCCGGGACACCAGCCTGGAGCATCCTCAGGCTGCAGTGGCTGCAGCTGAGCATGTGAAGGGAAGGGGACCATCCATAGGGGACAGATCCTCTGCTCCCCCTCACAAAGTCCCTGGTTGGATAATCCCCTGAGGAGAGGGGAGATGTGCTGCTAGTGCTGATGTGGATCATTTAGGGGTGAAACTATTGGTGATTTGTGTTCTGGACAAGGGCAAAGAGAGACTGAAACAGAAGCCACAGACACTGCTGTGAACCTCTCACCATGTCCTGCTTTGCAAGGCTCTTTTCCCACTGTTCTGAACTCAAGTGTTCTCTCCATCCATCCCAATGGATGGAGGAGCTCAGAAGTGGCTCCAGCTTGCCCAGGGCGTGTCCCACAGTCAGGACAGACAGGATCCCACCTCCAGAGATGTCCAGACTTCTGGTTCCCTGACCCACCCGAGGCCTTCTGGGGAGAAGAGACGGGGGATGTTCTGATAAGCGCCTCGGGTAGAGAAGGAAGAAGAAGAGGAGGAACAGGAGGAGGAGGATGAGGAGGAGGATGAGGAGGCAGAAGGAGCAGGGTGAGGACACACATCTGCTGTCGGGAGCCTGTTGGGAGCCGAGTGTTACCCCTCGCCCTCTGGTCTCCTCATCAGTGACGAACACGTGCACCAAGGGCCACCGCAATGAAATATATACTTAAAACAATCAGCATTATTATTCTTTCACCAATTTTCTCTCCCGTGGATGGAGCCTGGCAGAGACTTCAGAGCAGGCAGAACTGCTAAAGCAGAAAGTAATGGTGCCCCCAGGACGAATAAACGGAGCACTTCAAACCAGCAGATGCTGCAGAAAGCCCCAGCACAGGAAATATCTGCGGAATGAATCGGAAGGTTTATGGAGCTGGTGCTGGAGGGCTGTAGGAAAGTTTCACCAGCCCAGAAGGGGAAGGGAAATGAGGGAGGACCAGCAGCTGGCACCTTGGGATGTGGGTACCGGTGCCTTGGGCCATGGGTACTGGTATGGGGTGGCATCCCTTGGTGATTTAGGAGTTGGACGTCAGCCCTGATAGGAAACACAGACAGTTCCCTGCCCATGGGTTCCCAAAAGTGCCTGTGCAGGAACCAGTGCCTCAGTGAAACCCCAGGAAGAGCTGAGGGGTCCCAGGTGGGCACAGGGACGCTCAGTCCTGGGGAAGGAGGGAGAGGGCTCTGACAGGTGAAGGGACAGGAGCTGAGGAGCAATAACTGCAGGCAGCATCCTCGTGGGGAATGGGAGGGCCCTGCCTCTTGCCCTCCTCACACTTCCCAGCTCCGCCTATACCCACTCTCCGTGCTCTCTGTGTGCCTGGTTTGGGGAGCCCTGGGCAGCACCTCAGGAGGTGGGACCCAGAGGACAGATGGCATCACTGACTGTGCAGCCACAGCCACCACAGCTCCCTCGTGCCAGGGAAAAATCAGTAAGCCAAGAAAACAGAGTTCCTGTCCTGAAAAGCCTTCAAACTCTGCTGGGAAGAGCTCAGGTAGTCCAGCAACAGCTGGGACAAAGGCATTCCTGCATGTGCTGCTGAGGTTTGGCACGTGTCTCCTAGTTCCAGGTTGTTGGGGTTTTTACAGTATATCATAAAATAATGTTCTATATTCTATATATTTTTATGGCCAGCAGGAGAGCAGTAGAGGGCAGGGACCGCAGAAGGCTGGCCAGGAGGAGGGAGGCTTTGGGGAAGGAGTCTCCAGAGGAGCACCAAGACAGGCAGGTACCCTGGGAGCGGGGCTGGGGTGGGCAGGCAGTGAGGGGCAGTGCCTGGATGCCTGCAGGGGGGATTGCTTGGGGCACAGCATGGCCAGAGCAGAGTGGGGAAGGGGGTGGGGCTGGAGTCAGGGTGCAGCCCTGCTTGGCTTTGCCCAGGGGCACGTGGGAGGAAATCCCACACTGTGGGCTGGGCAATCCTGTGGCAAGACATAGTACATGTAAGGACTTTTTGTCCACTCACAGATGCTGTGCTGTAACAGCAAGAAAAGTGGGGAGGGATGGAATGTTCTGACAAATTGCTCTCAGCCTGGCCCTCAGGTCCCTCTGGACAGAGGTGATGGTGATGGCACCACGGCACAGAGGGGATGGCACCATGGACAAGCCCTTGGCTTTAGCCTGAGGGTGCAGGGCACTGACCTTACCGGCTCCATCCCCACAGACCCAGTCCCGAGTGGGTGCTGTGGGATTCAGTAGCAGAGCCTGGCTGAGCCGTCTGCTGTGCTGGGAAGGGCACAGTGTGGAGCCAGCGCCAAGCTGGCACCCAGCCCTTGGCTGCACGAGGGGGACCATTAGATGCTTAATTTTTAAGATGTTCACTAACTTTATGGGCTCTTTCTTTGCCAAGTGTGGAAACTTGCCTGTGGTGTCTGGTGGCGTCTGTGGGCTGGGGCTGCCAGGGGGAGCGTGCCAGGACCTGTGGCCGCTGTGGGTGGTGGGGTGGGAGCGCCGGGCCATGGCCCCGAGCCCACCGCCTGTGCCAGGCGTGTTCCTGCAGCCCTTGGGGGCCATCCTGCCGGAGCAGCAGGTCCATGGACCAGAGCCCACCTGCCTGTGCACGTTCCTGCAGCCCTTGGGGGCCATCCCACTGAGCAGCAGGTCCGTGGACCAGAGCCCACCTGCCTGTACATGTTCCTGCAGCTCTTGGGGGCCATCCCACTGAGCAGCAGGTCCACAGACCAGAGCCCACCTGCCTGGGCGTGTTCCTGCAGCCCTTGGGGGCCAACCGGCCGGAGCAGGAGGTCCA
>JAWWEV010000152.1:6318423-6335751 GCA_035583235.1 Hafferia zeledoni | reverse complement strand
TGGGAACCAGAGCCATGGAGCTGCTCATTCCCTGGGAACCAGAGCCATGGAGCTGCTCATTCCCTGGGAACCAGAGCCATGGAGCTCTCCATCCCCTGAGGAACACAGCCATGGAGCTGCTCATTCCATGGGAACCAGAGCCATGGAGCTGCCCACCCTGTGGGGACCACAACAATGAGGAGAAGTGAGGAGGGCCCTGGTGTGTGTTCCTCTCACCCTGGGCTGGGGTGCTGCTCTCACTGGAGTTCCTCTCATCTGGTTGCTGCTCCACTTCCCACATTGTGACAATTCACCAGGAAAAAATAAAAAATCAATTAGCTATAACCAAACCCTGAAACAATTATTTGTCCACCTCCCAACCTCATTTGGGAAACATAAACCCACACATTCACTGCCGGCTGACGTGCAAAGGCACATGCTGACTGCGTTTCCATGACTGATTTCATCTGCACCCAGAAGGCCCCTCCCCTTCACCCTTTCCCACCTCCAGCTGTTCCCCACACCCTGGGTCGCAGCAGCAAAACCACGAAAAACTACAGAAAAAAGGAGGAAATATTGGGAACTGCCGTGGGCTGTTCTTGCACCCAGGACCACCTTCCCTCCGGGTCTCACAAGACCTGATCAGAAAATGCCCCGTGGGTTTGTGTTCCTGCCCTGCTCCTGGGGGAGGATGGAGGACAAGAAGCCCTGGCAGCTCTCTGTGTCCACTCGCCTCATCCCCTGCAATTCTCTGTGTCTTCAGCTGGCCCAAAGCTTGACAGCATTTCCAGTGTCATTTTATTCCCTTAGCAAGGGTGCCCTGGGCAGGAGTGCCCTTGCACAGGAGTCCCACTCCCATTTCCAGGGATCAGTGGCAAGGTGAGCTCCCCCTCCCTCCTCCCTCCCCTCAGCAGCCCCCTCTCCATCAGCATTCCTGGAGCACGGGCTCCCACAGCTGCTGCTCCTGGGACCTTCAGCAAACAGGCTGAGGCACAGCCCCTCGGGCTGAGGGGCAGCACAAGATCTGCCAGAGATACCCCGTGTTTGTACAGAGTTTCCTTTCCCTTGATCACTCTTGGATTTTTAACTGCACTCTTCCTGCAGTTTTTCTTCATGTCAGCAATTAATCCATTGCCCCTCGTGAGGAAACATGAATTTCCCTGGGAAGAAAGTGAGTTGGTTGTGTCACGTGTGAACAGGGCAGGAGCACATGTGGGATGTGAGGGGCCGGTGGCAGGGAGAGTCCCCAGGGATCCTGAGGAGCACAGAAACCACCTGTGGGATCCATGTGACCATGAGGGTTAAGACAGGGGACTGTGATGCCGCAGGTGTTCAGAGATGCAGGTCCTTGCGTGGTCAGACACCTATCAGTGACAGTAGATTTAAGTGTTTTTGTGGCTGTTTAATAACTGGCCCCTGCAGAAAGAAAACTTTTAGGGTGTGCTGTCTAGTGGTGGGTGCTCAGAGGGGGATGCCAGCCCTGCCCATCCTCCCTCCCTAGAGAGAGCGGGTTGCATTCCCCAGGTCTCAGAAGGGGTTGAGCAGTGGAAGAGTGGAACAAGGAAAGGCAGGGCTGGCTTGGCTGGAGCCAGGCTGTGCTGCCAGCTCCACTCCCTGCCAGCCCAGGCAGCCCCACAGTGCCCCCACTATGGCACAGATGCAGCCACTCAGCCAGTGCCTGACGCGGCTCCTTCAGCCCCTGCACGAGCCCTCGCTGGAAACTGCTGATCCCAGCTTGGATACCAAGTCAGCATCAATGGCAAGACTATTTGTGAGTCTTCTCCTGGCAGCAGCAGCAACAACAACAAGAGTCTCTCTGCAAGGAGCTGAAAAGCTGCCAGGCAGATTCTCGAGTGAAAAGATGGCAATGAAAGGGCCCTGGCCATGGCACAGCCCTCACCACACAGCTGCAGTGAGTCCTCAGGGCTTGTCTCTGCAGAGCTCTGGGCCTCTTTCTTGCACCCTCAGCCCATCTCCTTTCAGTGATGTTTCTGAGCCATGGCAGTGGTGAGGGATGGCACCTGGGCACCTTCCTCCCAGTCCTGCTGCAGCTCATGGCTGAGAACGGGATCAGATGTGCCAGGAGAGCCACCAGGAATGGAACACCCTGGAGAGAACCCCCCTCCACAGGGTTTAGACCCTTTCCTGAGTGAATGGAAAGCTCTGCCTTGGCTTTATTGCCAGAGCACACATGCTCCCAGGTCCCCAGCACTCTGCTTCCATCAAACAGTGAGAATCATTAAATCCCAGAAAGGTTTGGCTTGGAAGGGACCTTGAAGCCCAACTTGTTCCACCCCCTGCCATGGGCAGGGACACCTCCCACCAGCCCAGGTTGCTCCAAGCCCCATCCAACCTGGCCTTGGACACTTTGAGGGATGGAGGAGCCACAGCTTCTGTGGGCAACCTGTGCCAGGGCCTCAGCACCCTCCCAAGGAAGAATTTCTTCCCAAAGCCTCATCTAAACCTCTTCTCTTCCTGGTGCAGGTTGTTCCCTGGGAACTGGTACCCACTGCCCTGCTCTGGTATCGTGAGGCTCAGTGGCTCTGCTGCACACTTGGGCTGTTTCCAGGGAGATCTCCCAGGTAGGATCCCCTGATAAAATCAGGGTGCTCCCACAAAGGACAGAGGCTGTCCTGGTTTGAGTGAAAGCCCCTGTCACCAGGAACCTGGCAAACAGCATTTGGAGCTCTGCAGCAAAACCAAAACAGACTCAGACAGCACATATTTTCCTTCCTTTGAAAGGGAAAACACAAAGTTAAAGGATTTAAACCTTCCTCCCCCTCCCCTTTTTTGGGGGGGAGGGAGGAGGGGGAATTAAAGCAAAAATTCCCATCTGGAATGACAACTCCTAACCCTACCCTGTACCCCCAAATTAATCAGGGCCTGTAATGGAAATGCTGACAGACTCATAACTCCAACCTTTCAAACACAGATCTGGTGTCAAACTGCCCCTGCAGCTTTTCCAGGAGGGGACTTGAGTGACACAGGGGTAGCATTGTGGGGCTGGTGTTGGGGGCTGGTCCCCTCTGCCCAGCCAGGGCCACCCTCTGCCCCTCTGCCGGGCACTGAGCCCATGGCACCGCATGCACGGGCACTTCTGTGCCCTCAGACCCCTCTCCCCAGCTCCTGTCCCGGGTGCAGGCAGCGGGCACAGCTCGTCCCCTGGTGCCCAGGCCGTGCCCACCCCTGTCCCTGGGGCAGCCCCAGCCCCCCGTGCCGCACCCTGAGCTCCAGTGCCGGGGCTTTCGGCACCCCCGCGGGGGGCTCAGCACACGCTGACTGTGCTAACCCGGCGTGTTCTTCCCTGCAGAGCTGCTGCTCCCTCGCAATTGTCTAAACTTTGGGAGCATTAAGGTACAAGCTGTAAAAATAGGGCCTGACGCCAAGAGCCCCGTCGCACCCGGCTCGGGAGCCGCAGCCGCAGCCGCAGCCCGAGTGGGGGCTCCGAGCCCGAGAGGGGTGGCAGGATGGGGACACGGACTCAGCCGTTGGCAGCAGGGGGGAGGTGAGCCCAGCTGGGCACCATGCCCACCTCCAGGAGCTGGCTGAGGGCTGACCGAGGTGCAGGAGGGAAGGGGGGGTGTCTGGGAAAGGAATCCGTGAGGGGGTGGGATGGAACAGAAGCCTTGGGAAGAGCCAGCGTTGGTGCAGACAGCTGGTGTCAGGGATGCTCCAGAAAATACCTTGGCTTTTGCTGTGCCAGGAGAGCCCCTCGCCCCCATGGCAGCTTTGCCAAGCTCCTGATCCCTTTCCAAATGGCAACTTCTGCCAAGGCAGGAGATGGTGCAATCTGCGAGGGCTCAGGTTTTCCATCTCTCCCTGGAACAGGTTCCTGACGGTGCTGACAGGACCTCACGCATTGGTGACAGTGGCTTTAGGGTGACAGTGCCTTTAGGGTGACAGTGGCTTTAGACTGACAGTGCCTTTAGGGTGACAGTGGCTTTAGGGTGATGGGTAGTTTTGAGTGTCCACATCCCAGCCTGGAGAGGAGGGCTGGGGGGACATGTGGGGACCCAGCTGGGGACAGACATGGGGCTTAGTGATGCTGGCAGTGCCAGGAGCTCTGGTCCTGCAGCGAGATGATGGGGGGACAGCAGCATCCCCCCTGCTCAGTTCTAGGATGGATAAACATCCCCAGCCTCCCAGCTGATGGACCTGGGGACTGAGATGGGGGGTGCAGCTCTCCCTACCCCTCAGTGAGGGGGGGCTTTGCCCAAGGGTTCCTGTCCCACCCTCACCCAGCTGGGGGGTCCCAGGGCTGCCGAGGCACAAGAGCAGCCCCCAACCCACGGGGAGAGCGACTGGGCTGGTGTGAGGGGCTGGAAGTAGAAACCTCTATTGTTTTCCCACCTGTCTGAGTTACAAAGGGCCAAATGGATTTTCATGAAATGTTATTAAAAAATGAAAAGGGTTTGGCTTCCGGGCCAAGGCCCCGAGTGCCAAATCCGCCCCAGGCAGAGTTTTATGACTAAGTCTGTAATAAAAGCCTTTGAAAGAGGGGCTTATAACTGGAGTCTCCACAGACCTCTCCACTCAAGGGCAGCACGTGGGGGATTGCAATGTGTTCATATCCTGCTCGGCCTCTTCTGAAAGCTTTTTTCTGCGTCAGGGATAATGTTCCCCTCTGGAGCATTCCAGCTCTGCTGCCCGTGTCCTGCTGGAGGCGGCGCCCAGGCAGGCAGGGACCCTTCCCCTGGGGGAATGTGGCTGGAGGGAGCATCAGGGGACGAGGGGCAGAGGGAACAGTTCCAGACACATCCCAGGACAAACCAGCTCCCAACGAGTCCTGTCCTTGACGCATGGAGAGGAGCCTGTGTGCCCTGCAGGAAGGTGGTGCCCTGGGGCATCATCCCATGCCCCAGGTGATGTTCCAGCCTTGGAAGGGTGTAAGAGGCGTCTCCAGAGGTTTGTCTGAGGGCTGGAAGGGTGTGAGCTCCCAATGGCTTGGGAAGGTGTGTGGGCAGTGAACCTGCACTGGTCCAGGTGAGTCCCAGCCGGACCTGAGTGCCACACACTGCGTGGCACACACACTCCCTGCAAACGTGCTCCAGCTGCACAGAATGCTGGCTGCAAGGCTTGGCTTTGAATAGTTGGTAAATAATGTTGTCATTACTTTGCTAGCTCTAATTAGGACAAAGGGAGGAGAAATGAAGTGTTTAGGCTGACTCCCAGGGACACTGCATAGAGCAGCTCCATGGGCTTCAGAGCAGTATCCTAAGGGAGGGATGGAAACCTTGAGCTGTTTAAATTTAGGTTGGGGAAGCCCTGGGGGTTAATGCATGGGCCTGTATTGGCCCAGGGAGGGGAGGTGAGAGAGAAAAGGGCCTTTTTCCTTGCTCTCCAAGGCACTCCAGTGAAGGGCAGACTGCAGATCTCCCTTCTGTGCCACACATCGTTCCTCAGGCTGCAATCTCAGGCTCTGCTCTTTTGTGATCAGGGTTTAAATTGGCATTTAACATGATCAGTGTGGCAGAGCAATGAGACATCATTCAGAGCTGCAAACCCTGGGCTGTGTGTGTCAGTTGATGGCTTTGCTGCCACCATTGCTGTGTTTGCTGTCACTCAGGGGCTGAGCAGGCTCTGAGCTCCAACGTGAGGGATGGAAGAGTGAGTGGAGGCTCAGGGTGTTCTCTGAAGTTAATTACCACAGGGGAGTGACAGGAGCTGCTGTTGGCTGGGGGTGATGCCTGCAGAGCCACTGGCAGTGGAAGGGCAGGTGGGTGTGGATTCCTGGGCCAAGGCAGGTCGAGATCAGGGGCTGTCATGAGATCCTGCAGGGCTGCTCAGGGTCATGGCTGGGCTCAACAGAGTCACAGGTTCCCAAATAAACCTCCTGTGTTTTGGCTTCCACATGATGTCTGATAGATGAACCCTCCAGCTTCTCGTGCCTTCTGCTTTGCCTGCAGAATAATCAGACTTTGGGTGGCAGAAATAGCTGTGAAAGTAGAAAACTCCTGTGCCCCACAGACAGGTGAGCACTCCCTGGGAGCTGCAATCCTCCTTGTTCATCCAGACTGCTGCTTTTCCCCCCAGACACTGGGATGCAGCTCCTGTGCAGGGAAATCCTGTGGATTCGAGCAGGTGAGAGGTGTCTGGCAGGGTCAGGGGATGGTGTGACATTGGTGACCAGTGCCAGTGCCAGTGCCAGCCAGGGCACCCCCACAGCCCTGGCACTGTGCCACAGCCCTTGCAGAGGGACAGTGGGCAATTCCAAAGGAGGAATGGAATGTGTAATTCCCCCCTCCTGTAGCTGGAGGGGGGGTGCAGGTGGGGCACGTGGGGCTGGCCATGCCGGAGGGGCAGCCCCACTCTGAGCTGCAGGAGAAGGAAGGCGAGTGTTTAGGATTGTTTGGTGCAGAAGGGAATGAGCTGAAGACAATGTCAAGCTCTGTAAATATTTATCAGATGAATGGGAGCAGGGCTTGAAACGTTAGACAGCTGAGAAATGGCTGTTTTAATAATTCTCCTGATAAATTAAATCCCATCCGGGGGGACAGGGAGCAGGTCAGGGGGGAGGGGATTTGCTTAGAGATTCGGGGCTTGAGAAGCTGCTCTGGGCTGAGATGGGGCTGTGAGCACAGGCCTTCATCCTGGGGATGAGGATGAGGAGCAGGGTGCCTCCTGAGCTGCTGGGGCAGCCCTGCAGGCCCCAGGCTCTGCTGTCCCCCATGGTCACAGTGTGGCTTTAGGGGGGACACAGGGGAGGCAGATGGGGATGCAGGAGGGAAAAAGACCCAATTCTCATTTTTTTCAGACCTAAAATTCATGCTGCAGTGGAGCACTGCAAGCAGAGCATCCAAGTCTCCTTTTTTTCTCAGTCAAGCATCCAAAGCTCTGTACCTAAGGAATGCAGGACCAGAGCAGCTCCCACCTTGGAATGTTCCTCTGCACGTCCTGGAGTGGTGCCTGGGCCAGGCCCTGGGTCTGCCTCACTGGCTCGGGGAGGCTCCATCTGCTCCTGTGCAGGGACTCCTGAAATCCCAGAGCTGGGCTGGCAGGTGAGCAGGGGGAGCTCAGCTCCACGGGCTTTGCTTTCAGATGTGTGTGCGAGCTCAGAGCCTGCACGTAGAGCTGATTAATTGCTGGCCATCTTGGAAGGGCTGTAATTTTTTTAAAATAGTGTTATTTTAAACAAAACTTTGCTGTTCCCCTTTAAAGGAGACATCTGGGCTCAATGTGGCAGGCAGAGGAGAGGCAGGAGAGCGAGGATGAGTGTAGGGAGAGGCACGTGCAGGAAAAACACTGTCCTTCAGTGGAACCCACGAGCTCTCCCCTGTGCCAGGCTGGGCGCTGCCCAGGACATGCCCACCCTCCTGGGAGCTGTGCCTGGAGGCTTGGTGGGCTGGGGGCTCCTTTGGCCAGGGCCCCCTGTTTTGTTGCAGGGAGATGAGCTGAGGTGAGATCCAACTTGTCAGTGATTTCCAGGTGAGAACACTTTGGAGATGAACCCCATGGGATCACTGGGAATAGCTTGCTCTGGATCCACTGGGAACTCTTGTGCTGCTGCTGGGCAAGCAACAGGAGAGAAACATGGGGGAGACAACCCTTCCTCCCTCAGCTCCTAAAGCCCCCCCGACTCCCTGGGCCTGTGTGAGGATGTCTCACCTGGGCAGGTTCCCCCTTCAATGTCCTTTGTGTTGTGCCTCAGGCCTCTCCTCCAGCCCCTGCCCGTGGGCACTGGGGACATTGGGGTGTTCAGGGCATGAACTCTGGTCTGGCCCTTTACCCACCACGAACTCATGGGCTCCCTCTTCCCAAGCTTAGGCAAGCTGGAGCACAGCTGAGACCGAGGAACAAAGCCGGGCTTTTGTATTTATGTGTCTTTTACTGCCCTGCCATATTCACCTGCCAGGACATTTCCTCTGCCTGTGCACACTCGGGCCCCACGTGCTTCACTCTCCTCTGCAGCTCTCACAGCTGGGGCAGTGAAAGCTCTGCTGGAGGGCTCAGTCCTGGCACAGCCCCCCTTGCCCACGCAGGGTGTCCGTGCCCGCAGCTCTCAGACCCTGGCACAGCCCAGGCTGGCATGGGGCCCCGGGGCAGGGCTGCCTCTCCACCGGGGTGCTGCCTGGGCACAGGGGCAACCCCTCCTCCAGGGGGTCTGTTCAGAGCTGGATGGCTCTGCCAGGGCTGCCAGGAACTCGCCTGTGGCCACCAAGGGCTGGCACTGCCCTGGGCCAGGGGACAGGATGATGCCACCCCTTGGGTGCTGCAGGGCCAAGCAGGAACTCGCACCCAGCACTGCACCCAAAAGCTGTTTGGAGAGCTCCAGCTGATTGGCCCACACTGCACCCAAAAGCTGTTTGGAGAGCTCCAGCTGATTGGCCCACATTGTTCCATCAGCTGCAAAGCCTCCAGAGCCATTTTCCCCCATAAAGGGTCCTGGGAAGCAGAAATCCCTTCCAGGTTCTCCTCACTCCAGCCAACTTCTCAGCTCCCACTGTGAGAAATGTGTGTTTTTAGTTAATGAAAGCTGAGATTAACTCATGACCCCGAAGTCTGGGAGATGGCACTTTAATAAAGCTGATAAATAGCAGTTTTCTGATAAAAATCACTTTTTTAAAATGCAACACGATTGTTTTCCCTTCCTCCCCACGGCCCCCCAGGCTCAGGCGTAGCCTGGGAGGCCCTGAGGGCACAGGGAGGGTGTGAAACAAGAAGGTTGGGGGTGTGTTCCCCAGCAGAATTTGCCTGTGGTTTGCTCCAGGGCTGGCAGGTGCTCCGAGCTGAGGCTCCCGCTCTTAAATGGGCTCCCTGGATTAGCAGCAAACCCTGTTATACTTTATTCCTGGAGATCCTGTTGATATCTCATGAAAATGATTTTGGCTGCACTCATGGTTCAGTCTGGGAGCTCTGACATATGAGGGCAGATCCTGTTTTCTGCCAAGCAGAGACTGGAAGTCTTTGGGCTGCCAAGCCCCCTCCGGGCTCTCCCTCCTCCGGCCTCTGGGAAGGCACTGCAGGGCTTGGCCGGGCTGGAATTGCTTTTTCTGCACCCACATCCCCAGCCAGGCAGGGCTTGGATGGCAGAGGTGGGGGTGGTGACGGGGCTCCTCCTCTGCAGTGTCCCCCAGCAGGGCTCAGGCTCCTCCTGGCTGCAGATTGAGCCCAGTGCTCAGTGATACCCTGCTCTGACTGCCTTCATCCCCTTCTCCTCCTCTTCCTCCCAAGCAATGCTCTTTTCTCCGGGCTCCCCCAGCTGTCCCCGTTTCCAAATCCACCCCCGTGTTCCAGCTGACCTGGGATGCTCAGAGAGGGCTGACTCTGCAAACCAGCCCTGGTGGTACCCTCCCCTCTGCTCCAGGGTTTGATCCATCTGGGATAACCACAGAGCTCTTGGGGGGAAGGAGCTATTTTTATTTCAGTTCTTACACCAACTCAAGTGCATTTCTGCTGGCACAAAACAAATTCCACGTGGAAGAGAATTGAAGTGGCCCCAGAGCTGTGCTGGGAACAATACAGACACAGCAAAGGAACGAAGCCATTGCCATGAAGATGCCTTGGAGTAGGAAAACACTCACTGGCAAGAAAAGCTGTCACTATGGTTTGTACAGGTGTTTGTCCTGCCTCGTGGCAGGAGAGAGAAGGGGAGCAGGGGCATTTCGGGGGGCTGTTTTAGCCACCCCCAGACACAGCAGGTCACAGCCACGATTCAGCAGCCCAGCCCCACCCCAGGGAGCCCACACACCCCTCAGGGTCCCCTGCCCATCCTGGCTCTGTGCCCCCTGTGCTGCTGGAGGGGAGGGGGCACAAGCAGGACGCTCCGTCCTGGGCATGACGAGTCCCGCTGTCCCCGTCCCCACCACTGTGCCTGCAGCAAGATCAGCAGAAGATTGGGGAAGTAATTTTCTAACAGCACAAATCAATATTTATTATAATGGAAAGGAGAGATTGATATCAGGAAGGGTGATAATAATAAAAAAAACATGTCTAAACTTATTATTTGTATGTACAGCCCAGGCTGAAAAAAACATCCCCAAACACAGGCTTTGTTGGCTTCTTTTCCTTTGTAGGAACAGATTCCTCTCATATTCTCCCTCAGATGCTCCCGGGCACCCTGCTGAGGTTTTGATGTTTGGCTTGCATCCAGAATATCGAGCATGAAATCCAAACATTCTTCCTGGTGGCAGCTGATGGAGACACAGTGAGGGATAACAGAGGGCACGAAGGGGGCCTGGGCCATTCCCTGGGGGAGGAGGAGCTCCTGAAGGAACCCAAGGGGGCTTGGGAAACACAGAGCTGTGAGGGCTCCTGGGAGGGCAGAGCACCAACCAGATACCAGTTTGAACTACTTTGGGGTGGGGGTTTTATGTTAGGGTTGCAAACATCGAGCCAGGGCTCTGCTGCTTTGCTGACTGACTCGCTGGGCAGGGCTGTGTCCTGTGGAGGCAGCAGCCCACCAGTTAGAGCAGAGTGATCTCATAACATGTGAACCACAGACAACCTGGCCATGACATTGTGTGGTCACTTCCCAGAGCCACCTCGAGCTGCCCTGAATCCAGACCAGCTGGGGCAAGAGGATGCTGCTGGAGAATGGGTTGGGAGAATGGTTCCCAGCCTGTGGAAAGAACTTCCCCAGAATCTCAGGGACCATGCCAAAGCTCAGCACCTTCTCACCAGCAGTGGCTTCTCAGAGGGCAAGTTCTCCAGCTCCATCCTCAGAGTACATGTGGTTAAAGCAGAATTATATGGAAACAAGTGCTCTGGTGCCTGTGAAACTTCTCGTGGGGTGAAGACAAGGGAGAGAGTGCAGAGTTTTGCTTAACCAGCTGCTGGAAGGTTCCCATGTGAGGTGGTGAAGGTGAGACCCTGTGTGAGACCGTGCAGAGCTGTAAAGGAGATTCCTGCATAGGAGGCAGCAGTTTTCCAGGTAATCTGTTGGGGGGGATGGGGAAACCCTGGGGCAGAAAGAACAAGGCAGCTTTCAGGATGGTGGTGTGGCAATGGGACTCACAGGATGCTCACCAAGTTCTTGTTGCTGTGCTGGTTCCCCGAGATCCTGCTCCCCAAATTCCTGCCCTTTCCCCAGCTGGCAGTGAGGGAGAGCAGGCACCAGGCAGGAAGGACCTTCCTGCTTGGCAAAGCGAACGCTGGTGGGAGTGGGAAGCTTTCTGAGCAATCAATAAGTCAATTTTGTGTTCATGAAATCACTGTTCCCTGTCTGTAATGACTGCCATTAACTAATTGATCCTGCCGGGTGCTGTGCCCGGCTCTTTGGTGCTGTTCTGAGTGACACTCTGCTCTCCTGGCACTGCCATGAGTACGTTCACTTGGCCATTTCCAGCCACTTCAGCAGCAGTTCAGAAGATAAACAGCATTTGGGCATCAGGAACCTCCCTGATCAGGTCTGGGATATGGGTTAGGGATTCCTGGCACTTTGGTGTGATTCACCTGCTCTCATTGTCACCCCTTTGCCTCTCGTGCTCCTCTGCTGGGCTCACCCACCCCAGGGGCCCAGGAGAGGCTTCCCCTCTGTCTCCCAGTCCCAGCTTCTCATTTCCCAAACCTGCCACCTGTAACTGCTCCTCTCAGTGACTTTCCTTCCTTTGCATAACTCATCCCTGTTCAATTTTCTCTTCTGAAATGCTCTAAAGCTCCCGAGTTTGCTCCTTCAAAGAACTCAGAGCTCTTCTCTCTTTCTCAGAGATTAATTATAGCTTCTAACACCTGCAGTAACTTCCTTCAATTACTGTGATCCTGCTCAGGAACTTCTTGATGATTTAAACTTCTCCTGCCTTTCATTTGACAAAGTCTTGCACTGAGCCAGGCCCAGCTCCAGCAGCAGTTACAGCTAAAGCAGCCACCAGTCTGGGTTAATCTGCATAAAGCCCTGCAGTGTGTGGAGAAGGGCTGTTTTCCTGTCTCAGAAGGATCCTGACCATGGAAGGGTTGTTTTCCTGCAATCTTGAAATGGATCTGAAAGCCAAATCCTTTATTCCTGCTCACCCATCACCACTTAAGTGCCCATTTTTGTTCTTCATCTCCTAAATTGCAGCTTCCCTGAGCCAGGCAGGGTTGTGGCAGGAGGTAAAAGGGTCAGGCATGTGAGTCGAGCCAGGGGCTCCTGTGCTGGAGCTGGGAGGGGCAGGTGTGGGCACAGCAGCACCACGGATGGCACTGGCTCCTCCAGAGGCCCTGCAAGGTTGGAATTCATGGCTGTTACCCAAGAGGATGCCCAACTCTGCTGCAATAGAAACCTCCACTGTTCTGTGGGATGGAGAAGAGAAAAGGGGATGGAGGAGCAGGGAGTGAAGGTTCACTGAAGGTGATACAGGTCACACTCTGCCCTGGGATGCTGCTCTGCCCCCTCCCTGCTGCCTGCAGGAGGATGGAGGAGCCCAAGGCATGTCCTTACTGGGACCTGCTCTCCACTTTGCTGCCTTTCCCTTTCACAGGGGTGAATCGTAGGGGCCCCACATTTTTTCTCCTCATCCAGGCACTGAAGGAGCCCTGGAATTATTGGACTGGTATTTGCAGAGACAGTGAGAGGACAACACTGACTGACAAACTGCTTGTTTCTCTCCAGCTCTTTTTTATTTTTGTAATGCAGCATTCCATGAGCCTTCCTCAGAGGATGTTCTGGGGGGTTGTCTGGGCTCGCTGGCCCAGCACGTGGTGGGTGCTGTGAACATGCACCCCCAAGCTCTTTCTGGGGAGGGAGGATGAAATTTATATCATCCCAGTGAACTGATCCTCTTATCTGCATTGTCTGCTCAGCATCTAATGAACTAATGAAATATGCAACAATTCAGCTCTAGAACAGACCTCGCTTTTAAATTAGCACTAATTAGAGATAATTATCTTGGCTGGTTTGATGTTTTTGTGTAATGAGCTTGGGTTTTCTTTTGTTAAGAATTGGTGTAGTCAAATATACGAAGCGAGACACTGAATTTCCACAAGTGTCTCTCATTCCTGACTTGCTCTAACATCTCCAAAGGGTCTGCTCCTCTTCTCCTGCCATTCCATCCTCTGCCTTGTTGCTGCCCCTCCCGGATGGTGGGAAGGGATGTGAGGGAACAGCCAGCTAAAGGTACTGCAATCCCTGCAGCTCCCACACTCCAGCCCCTGGATTTGCTCCCCCAGAATGAAGCACTGAGGAAGGGGTAGGACTGACACTCAGCTCCTGCTGGCACTGCCACCACTGAGTTGTGGCACTGGTGGTCAAAAGTTCCCCTTCCCTGTTCCCATCCTATTCCCTTCTTGTTTCCAATCACCATCCTCGTCCCCTTCCCAAGCAGAAGGACCAAGCACAGCCTGAGGACAGTGGGGCCCAGGGGATGAGACGCTGCGTGGGGCTGAGTTGTGGCTGGGGTTAAACCACAACACCACAACACTATTCTATAAACAGTAATTAGCCATGAACCTGTCAGTTTTCAAGGCTGGTGACAAACTGCCAGGGCAAAATGCTGTAATGTGTGACAAAGTCACACATCCCTCTATCACCTGCTTTCCTGTGCTCTGTAACAGGGAGCTGTGAGGCCATGGCAGCTCTGAGGGACGTGGGGCAGGACAGCCCAGCAAAGCAGGGCCACCCAGTCAGCCCCAGGCTGCTGCCTCCAGCCTGTCCAATAATTCTGTCAGCACCTGCTTTATGGGCCTGAAACAGGGAAAAGCGAAAGGCACTGGTTGTGTTCCGTTAGTGGGGAACAGGCAGGAGGCCCAAAATAACTCGTGCACAACATTCCCTGCTAACAAAATGGGGTGTCTGCCCCCCAGACCCCTCTCTCCCCCTGGCACAGCCAAGCCAGGGCTCAGTCAAGGCTCAGTTTCCCCCCCACCCCACCTTGCCATGGGTTGAGCAGCAAATGCCACGTGGGCTCCCTCCATTTAAGCAGAGGGATGTAGGGCAGGCAGTGCCCTGGCAGCTGAGCTCATTCCAGCTGAGCAGTCCTCAAGGAGTCCTGGACAGTGCCGAGAAATCCTGGGGTGGTGGCTGTAGCTCATGAGGGCAGGTCCTCGGGGAGCTCTGGCAATCCCTGAGGTGTTTAAGCCCTCCCTGGCAGAGCTTGGCCACCCTTCCCTCACTGTCATGTCCACGGGGAGGGCTGGGGGGCACATCCCACCCACCCTGGGTGTGGTGGGGCAGGGCTGGATGCTGACAGGGGGCCCTGCAGGAGCTGGAGGAGGGGCAGTGGGGCAGCCTTGGGGGGCTGGAGAGGAAGGAGCTCCACTGCTCACCACCTTGGACCCCACGGGCACCACAACACCTCTTTATTAGCAGCCATTTCCCTTTTGTTAGGATTTATTTCCCTTTCCCATTTATTATGATTAACACTTGGAGGTTGGGTGCAATCAAGTATGGGCTCCTGCAGAACATTTTTATAAACACACGTATCTAGAGCTATGTATCAACTCGCACATGTACACAGAGGTTTTTCTTCCCAGAAACTCTTCCCAGACTTCCCCTCTACCCCAGTGTGCGCTCAGAGCAGACCCAGTGCTGGAGGAGCCATTCCCTGCTTGTCCATGGCCAGGGCAAGTGCAGGGCCAAGGGCCTGGGTTCCTGGAACAGAGATGGTGAAGCTCCCAGGGATTTCTCTCTGCTGGCCCCAGGCCCCCGAGGCATGGGAAGGGCTCATGAATCCCTAAAGCTGAGGGGCTTCCCTGGTGTGGGAAGGGCTGATGAATCCCTAAAGCTGAGGGGCTTCCCTGGTGTGGGAAGGGCTCATGAATCCCTAAAGCTGAGGGGCTTCCCTGGTGTGGGAAGGGCTCATGAATCCCTAAAGCTGAGGGGCTTTGCTGGATCCTGCCGAGCTCCATCATGGGCAGCACCGTGTGCCCTGTGGCTACAGGAAAATGGTCTGGGCCAGGTTTGCATGAAACCACTTATGAGCAGGAGCAGCTGACTGAGGGCCCTCCCAACCAGCCATGGGTGCTGGGAGGCATCGAGGCTCTGCAGAGCAGCTCTGCAAGTGCTTGTGAAGAGAAGAGGGGTTTGCAGCCTCTGACACCACACGACCTGTGAGGGGGAGGCTGCAGGAACCCCTGGGATGGGCTCCTTTGCACAACAAGGCTCATTGCCGCCTGTCTCAGACCTGGCCCTCCCCGCTGTCGGCAAAGGAGAGCACAGCAAGAGCAGCCGGGGGAGCACAGAAGCCCCGAGGCCCCTTCCAGGCAGTGCATGCGCTCGCAGGGGGAGCAGGACCCGGGCGGGCAGAGCGAGAGGAGCACGATGTGCAGAGGAGCTCAATGCCTGAGGCTGCTCCAGCCTGCCCACAGACACAGCAGAGCTCCCAGCCCTCTCCCTCTCTCCACAGAACACCAGAGGAGCAGGGCTGGGGGCAGCCTGGGCGGTTCTTCCTCAGCAGGAGGTGGAGGAAGAGCAGCAGACACGAGGGCGTTGGCAGCATCACCTGTGCAGCAGCTTCTTCCCTCTGCTCTGCTTCATAGCCAGGCACCTTCTGCCTCCACAGCTGCTCCAGACACCTCCTCTGCCTCCCCTGCAGGGAGAGGGACAAGTGAGTAGGAGCCAGTTCAGAGGGATCAGAGAGAACCTGCACTGATCTGCTGGGAATGGTCAAAATCATCTGTCATTGTTATTTTTGCAGCTATCTGGAGAACAGCTTGTTCCTGCTGGGAGCAGAGTCAACACTCCTGGGATCGCTGGGATCTCTGGCCCCAGAGGCAGGGATTTTACCTCTCCAAGTTGAAAAATAAGTCAGCATTCATGGATGGCCCCCAAGCAGCTGGAAGGGCCGAGGCAGAGGCAGCCTGTGCTCAGCTGTCCCGAGGATGATGTCAGGCTGGATTTGAACTCAGCTGGTGGAGGATCTGTGAGCCATGAACTTCCTGGACATGCCAGAGCATCCAATGTTGTGAATGAAAGGGCAAAACGCCCATGGGCAGAGCTGGCTCCTCTACCACGAGCTGGCCTGCCAAGTGTGTGATACTCACCCAGGGCAGGGGGCTGAGGAGGGTCCTGCTGCCTTGCCAGCTTCCCACCTGTGCAGCTCCAGGGCCATTCCAGTGTCCAAACCCACGGGTTTCCCTGGCCAGGCTCCTCTGGCTGGGAGCTGGGGGTCCAATCTGAGCCCACCCCATGGCTCTGGGAGGCTGTGGGGGAGCTCGGGGCTGCAGCACCTGGATGAGAGGGAGGTTTAAAGTGTGAAGGAGGAGGCAGAAACAGAGAAGGGCAGGTTTGCAGGTAAGAGCACAGGCAGAGCATCCCTGCTCCAGCCCAGCACGGGGCTGGAACACACAGCTGGTTCCAGCCCTCCCGCACAGCTCCGTCCTGGCCTCTGGGAGCACCTCGGGAAGGTGCTCTGATCTTGCCCGCTTGGCTGACAAAAGGCTTTTGAGCCTTGTTGAGGAGGAGGAGCAGCTGATTAACCTCGTTAAGAGCCTCACACCCCCTGATCTCACAGCTTCACCTTCCTCTGAGGGCAGGTGATGGTGGAGAGACACCCCTGGAAGGAGAGGCAGATGCTCTGGGCATCTGGCACATCCCTCTGGGAATGAACCTCCCAACGCTGGTGCTGCTGCAGATGGAGCATCCACACCCCAGTGAGGCTCCTTCACCTGCCCCCCTTGGACTGCACCAGAGATCAGCTTGGAAATGGGAGAATCAGCCCACTGTTCGTTGCTTATTTCCTTTTCCAGCTCCTCCCCAGGCACCCTGGAGGCAGCACGGGCTGTGGGGGTCAGGAGCAGGGAACACTGGGAGAGGAAGAAAGCAAGAGAAGAAGGTGCTGGAATATCATAAGAGAGCAATGGGGTTTCATTATCCTGACCTAGAGGTGCCTCCTTTTAAGAAAAAAAGCGTGAAATTAATGTCTTTTAAACAAGAGCAAAGAGGAGACACAGCGAGTGAGCGGCTCTTCCCGCCTTCCCAACATCTGTCTCCCATCGTCCTGCTAATTTCAAGTTACTCCAAACTCCTTTAATTCCCTGCCAGGTCTTTCAAAATATTTTTTTTTTGTTTTAACCACAGGCTAGCCAGCTCCACAGCCTGGAATTAAACATGCAAGGGAGCAATGAGAACAGGAATTTAAAGAAAGGAAGGTCAGGCTGTGTTCACAAGGCGCAGGAGCTGCTGCCCAGCAGGAGGAGAAGGGGGGGAACAGCCTCCTCAGTGATGTGCTGGCCCAGCCTGCTGGACCCTGAGGATCCAGGGGCAAGGGAGATGGGAACCCATCAGGAATCAGTGGAGAACAGCCCATTTCCTCTGCCTTCTCCACAAGCACCTGCTGGTCACAAGGCAGGGTGAGGGGAGCAGTCCCATGTGATGCAGCTCAGGGTCAGGGATGCTCTGGTCCTGCCTAGGCTGGCTCAGCCAGACCAGACCAGACCACCCCCATTCCAGTTCTCCTCCTCCTCAGCAACCCCAGCATCTGCCTGGGTCTCCCTTTT
>JAWWEV010000152.1:6232465-6305452 GCA_035583235.1 Hafferia zeledoni | reverse complement strand
GATGTGTGTGGGGTGTGTGTGTGGGGTGTGTGTGGGATGTGTGTGGGATGGGTGTGGGATGTGTGTGGGGTGTGGGTGGGCTGTGTGTGGGGTGTGTCTGGGATGTGTGTGGGGGGTGTGTGGGATGTGTGTGGGGGGGGTGTGTGGGATGTGTGTCCGCAGCCCTCACGCACACACCTGTACACAGGTAGGAGCACACACGGACGGGGAGCAGCAGTGCCGGGGCTGTCCCTGGTCCTGGTGGGTGCCACGGGGCTGTGCTGCCCCTCCAGGCCTTTCCCTGGCTGTGCCCCCGCAGAGCTGTGCCCCCGCAATGCTGTGCCCCCGGGTGGGTGCTGAGCGGTGCTGAGCCCCCTCTGCGGGCGCTGTGCCCGCCGGGAGCGCTGTCCGGGGGCAGGGGCCGCCCCTCTCCCTTTGTCTCCTCTCCCCCTGAGTGGGGCATTTCGCATCCCTATTGACAACGTGTTGGGGACATTCCGACATCGAAGTGACAGCGGCATTTCCGTGACCCGAAAGCGGAGCCGGGGCCGTGCGGGCTTTGAGCAGCTCCGCTGTCCAGACTCATGAGCTCGACTCTGTCGGGCTGTTCAAGCGCCGTGATGGGAACAGCAAGTGACAAAGTGTTTCTGCAGAGCGCGATCCGGCCTGGCAGGGCTCATCTCCTCCAGCCCTTGGAATCTGCAATATTCATTAGGAGTTGGGAAAAAATGAGCTTCCTTCTGAATGATGCAAATCGTGGAAGGGACCCGTTCTCACGCGTGTGCCCCGGGGCGCTCCGGGGAGGAGGGGAGCAATTAACCCCCTTGCAGCCCGTTAGGGGCTGTGTTCATTAGCGCCGTGCTGGCGGTGCCAGGGCAGGGCTGGCACTGCTGCGGGAAGCAGAATGGCAGGGCTGGGGTGTGCTCCCTGCACCTCGTCCTCTGCCTCCTGAGGGAAAGGTTGGCGACCACTGCGGTGGGCACGGAGGAGCCCCCTGTTCATGTGGCTCTTGGCAGAGGCTGGTCAGGGATGGTCACTGGTGTGTGTGGCAGCAGCTGTGCCGTGGCAGCCCCAGCTGGTGGCAGGCAGGGAGCCCTGAGCCCCCACACTTGGCTCGGTTATGGCCCTGTGATGTACCACACCGTGTCGCTCCATGGGGCACCACAGCACTCCGTGGTGGGCACTCCACAGGGCACCATGCCGTGCCTTGGGGGACCATGTCATGCCACACAGCAGACTCCATGCCACAGCCTGTAGGACCATGCCGTGCCATGATACTTCACACCAGGTGGGATTGTGCCACACCACGTGGCACCTTCTCAAAGCACAGACTTTGCTTCTGCAGAGTTTTGTCACCCCTGGTCCCAAGTGTCCCCACAGCCACCGTCCATGCTCCCTCCCCAGGCCATGGGCAGAGCTGGTAACCACAGGGCCCAGTGTCTTGCTCCAGCCCAGGGTGGCACTGGTGCCTGGCTGGCCCTGTGGAATGGCCCTGTGGAGAAGCTGGTGGTGAGATTCAGGATGTTCCCCAGTCTCCAGGGCTTCTTTCCCCTCTCCTTCCCAGGGTTAAAAGCACATCAGCTGGTGGTTACTGGGGACTTTGAAGGCCGTAGTGACACCTGAGGGTCCCCCAGGGATGCTGCCAGCAGTGCCTGATGGGCAGGAACAAGCTGGGGGGGTGTTTGGAGGGCAGCAACCTCCCT
Organism: Hafferia zeledoni; assembly: GCA_035583235.1. Classification (NCBI taxonomy): domain Eukaryota; kingdom Metazoa; phylum Chordata; class Aves; order Passeriformes; family Thamnophilidae; genus Hafferia; species Hafferia zeledoni. Next base: position 6,303,770 of record JAWWEV010000152.1, on the reverse strand, counting down.
GTCCCAGTCCTGCCCCACTGGTGGAACTCCGAGCCCGGGAGCCCAACAGTCCAGCTGGGAGCGGAGAGGGAAGTGCTGGCCAGGAGACTGGGACCGTCTGGAGCCTCTGGGAGCTGCTGTATAAACATGCACAGCCCAGGCCCATCTGTCAGGGCTCAGTGTAAACACCCCTGAGTGGGAGCAGTGAGCCCCTTTCCTGGGGGCATGGCTTTGGGGGATGGCAACTCCTCTGGAATCTTCCCCATGGGACCATGGGAGCTGCCTGCAGACACCCCAACCCTCATGGGCACCATGGGAGCTGCCTGCAGACACCCCAACCCTCCCCATGGGCACCATGGGAGCTGCCTGCAGACACCCCAACCCTCCCCATGGGCATCATGGGAGCTGCCTGCAGACATCCCAACCCTTCTCATGGATCCAGCACTGGACAGCTGGCTGTCCTTGGGAGGGCCACAGGGAGCTTAGACATTCAGAGAGCCACGGAATCACAGGATCTCTACGACTGGAAAAGGGCTCTGAGTTCATAAAGTCCTTCCATTTCCCCAGCACTGCCAAGGCCACATCCACAGGTTTTTTGAACACTTCCAGGGATGGCTGTGGAGCAGCTGATTAGGACCATTTGGTCTCTTCACCACCCAGCTTCCTCTGCTCCATTAGTTCAGGATTCCTGTGTAATTAACTGTAATTTGGGTTTAATGCTGCCCACTGCCACTGGAGCTGCAGTGAGCACCCAGCCCCACTCAGGGCTTGGCTCGGCATCCCCTCCCACTCCTCTCCCACAGGAATGAGGGCAGGAAAGAGCGAAGGGACCACACTGGGTGCCTGCAGAGATGGGTACTGGGTGGGCCACCAGGGCACTGCTGAGGGCTCTGCAGTGCCCTGTGTGTGTGGGGGTGCAGCCACCTTGGGGAATTAATGCTGTAAGGACAAGGACAGGCATTTTGATGGTGGCATTATAATTGTCTCCTTGACTTACTGCATGATTTCCAAGTTTCTGTCCTGATTTGATAAAAACAAGCTGGTGATAAAGCCTGGGAGAGGGTTTGGGCCGAGCACGAGGCACACGGGGGCCCAGGGCTGGCACAGGCACCTCCCTGCTCTGCCTGGAACCCTTCGGTGGGTGGCCAGCAGGGAAGGGGTTAACTTAACCAGTTCTCATGGGGTTTTGGAGAGTTCCCTTTTTCCAGGAGGCTGCCTGACAGGCTGTGACAGGGCCCTTTGAGCGCACACAAAGGCGGTGCTCTGCCAGTGCCCTCTGCCCGCTCCCACCCGCCGCAGAGCCGCTATAATCTCACTAGCAGCGGCTTTCACCGCTGTCACTTCGAGCCTCCCTCTCCGTGTGAGTGCCTCAGATCTCCAGCAACGCAAAAAAGCTAATGAACGAGTCAGAAACAAGTGTAGCCAAGCAGAAAGGCTGCACAGGGGAACATCTGAGCCAGCCCTGCTGCTGGGCCAGCTCCCAGACACCACGGCCAAAACCAGAGCTGCAATGAAAAACTCTGATCTTCCTTGGTATCCACAGACAAAGTAGGGGAGGATGTGCAGAGAGGTGACAGGGAGGGAAAGGCACGGAGGAAACAGAAATGGAAGGAGAGAAAGAGGAAAGAGCAGAGAGAAGGAAGGGTGGTAGGAGAGTGCATGAGGTGGGTGGATGGCACAGGGGGAAGGGGTCCTGGAGTACCTATCCCTGCCAGGTTTGCTCCCCTTCCTCCTCCTGAGTGGGGAAGAAGAGCTGGAGGAGCATCCCCCTTGCTGAGCTGTGGTGTTCCAGGAGGTGTGTGCAGTGATCCTGCTTTCTGCAACCCAGAGCCAGGATCCTGCTGGGAGCTCCAGGCTGGCCCTGCCAGGGGGCAGAGTTCCCTGGGCCATCACTTCTTCCCCTGCTGCCTCCCCATCCCCAGGGTATTCAAGGCTGGCTGTGCCATGGGGCACAGCTCCCTGGCCCATCTCTTCCCCCTGCTGCCTCTTCATCCTGGGGGAAGCCTGTCCTGTGTGTGCCACCACACCAGCACAGCCCATGGGCAGCAGGGACCTGGTTCTCTGGCTCCTTGTCCTTCCTCTGGGGAGCAGTGCTGCTACGAGCTGCCACTGTGACCATTCAGATTTTCCCCTGTCTCATTAAAAAGAAAGGGAAGAAATGCAGCTTTTTTTGTAAAAAAATAAGAAAAAGAAAAGCCAAGGCCTGTTAAAGTCATGGCTGTTAATCTCTTACTCATGAGAGCCTTCGGGAGCCAAGGACCAGCACAGACCTCAGGGTTAATGTTCTGTCACTGAGCCAGGCTCTGTTCCTCAGCTGTCCCCAAAAAGGCCATTTGTCTGGCAGAGAAGGGACAGCTGGGACCACCCAGCCTCCACCAGCCCTGCTGAGCTCTGGGTGTTGAGCTGCACCCCAAAGCAGGGTGAGGAAACCCTAAATCCACCTGGTGTGCTCTAGAAATGATGGATTAATGCTACTTAAGAGAGCAGCTCCAACCACTGGCAGTTACCACATCATTTTCCTTTGTGCCAATGTTAAAACTCCTGGCCAGAGCAGTGTGACAGACCAAGTGAAACTCCAGGAGATGTTATGAGGAATGACAACTTCATACCTTGGGATGAAGTCACAGGTCACCATTTTTTTCTCCTAATTTCCAGAGTTTAAAGAAAATAATCACAGCCCTCTTGTTCTTTCTGGTCAAAAGTCATAAGAGCAGTAAATGAACAGCATCAAAGATCGGGGGAAAAAAACAGCCCTACATAAAAGCAAGTGTTCAATTTGGAGCCCTGGGAGGAGAGCCCAGGGCCGATCCAGCAGGGCCCAGAGCCTGAAATGTCTCCATTGTTCCTTTGAAGAAAATCATTGAAGTCAATGGACTCACTTAACTGTTGGAAATGAGATGTGTGATTAAGCCCCTTGCTGAAGGGAGGCCTTGAAAGTTAAATTGTCTTTACAACCATAGCAGTGCAGCAGTCTTGGGGATGGGGAATATTCTCTGCCCCACTGTAGAGAGCCCCACTCTGGGTTTTGGGGGGCAGCCTGAAGAGAGCTTTGCCCTCCAGCTCCAGCCCCCCTGAGCCCACACCATGGAGACACCATCCCTTCTCGCCTCTTTTCCCGTCTCTTCCCTAATTGACAACTTTTAGACCCCCACGTTACCATCACCAGGAGCAATTTTAGGATGTATTCTTTCACCTGGAAGCGCTGCCTCTCCTGCCTGGTCCTGTCCTGCACATCTGTCCAACAGCTGCCAGAGGGGAGAGGAGACAATCACAGAGGTGCAGTGGCTGTTTACAGAGTGGGTTAATAAACTCAGCTCAGTGCAGGAGCAGGAGCTGGTTCCTGCAAGCTTTGTTATTTGAACCTGGAAACATCTATCAGAGCCTCAAACAAAAGGAGACAAAGAGTATATTGCATTTGGTATTTCTTCTCCGGATTGATTTATCACTGTCACGTCTGCTCTTTCCTTCCCTCTGCATTCCTGTCTCCTGGTAATGCCGTAATATCTTTTATTACAGGACATTATATAATGCAGTCTATCGCTGTGAATATGGTTATTCTGAGACCAGACTTCTTTATTCAAACCCAATTCTGCAATCAGTGGAATCTCCTGCTCTGGCTTTGAGGCAGAGCCCTGAAGAGATATCTGCACTTTGTCCATGAAGGAAAAGGAAAAGCCTTATGGTTTAAGATGTCCTAATCTGAGGATTAGTCCAGTCAAGCTGCCTTAGGAGCTCTGCAGTTGCCCCCCAAAACCAACAGGAAATGGCAATGTTTCTACTGAAAGTGGATTTTTAGGTGGGTTCTGGAATTCGTGTTGTTTTTTCCTCCTGTCTGTGGTGGCTCTTGGATCTGGGTCCCCCAGGCCAGTCCCCGTGGCTGCAGTGGCCGGAGGTGCTGGTGACTCTGTGGGAATGTGCCACTCTGGTGGGAGCAGGGTCGCACACTGTGGTTGTGATGGGCAGAACTGTGGGCACATAAATGTGCCCCTTTATCCCTGGGCTCTGCTCAGGGGTGTATTTAGCCCAAAATTAGACACTCCAGCCTTTCAATTTACAGAGCAAAAATAGGCTGGGCAGCATTTCCTTGAAGAACTGACACACTGAGTGATGTGTCCGTCTGCAACCAAGCCTGGAGAGCAAGGAAAGCTCTCTGTGCCATCTCCAGGAAACCACTGACACCCTGTTAATGCCACTCTTCCAAGCTGGAGCCCTGAGAAGTCAGGCAGGGTATCAACTGGGATCCTCACTGAACATCTCACCATCTTCAGCACCTCACTGCACAGCCCGGGGTCTGGGGCCGGTCACCCTGACAACAGGAGCTAAAAAGACCCTCCTGAGGAGAAAAACATGACAAAAAGGCACAAGCAATAAACATGAGAGGGTCCTTTTGTCTAATTCCTGGTGTCTGGGTATTTATAATCCCAATCTGACCCACTGACTTCCAAGTATTGCAGGTTTTGAACACTGTCAAGGGGGAATGGCTTCAAACTGACAAAGGGGAGATTTAGACAACATGTTGGGAAGAAATTCCTCCCTGTGAGGGTGGTGAGGCCCTGGCAAAGGTTGCCCAGAAAAGCTGTGGCTGCTCCATCTCTGAAGTGTCCAAGGCCACATTGGAGCAACCTGGGCTAGTGGAAAGTGTCCCTGCCCATGGTGGGTGGTGGAATGAGATGAGCCTCGGGGTCCCTCCCAACTCAAACTATTCAGGGATTCTGTGGTTTACTTTTCTTCTTTAAACTGGAACATCCCAGGCTGATACTTGTGAATCATTGTGGCACAATTTCCTGGGAAAGTGATGTGTCCCTGGTGCACCAGGACAATGCCAGCAGGGTGACCCGCTGTTCCTGTGCTGGAGGCAGCACAGAGCCCTCCCCTGCTGCTTTGGCCACAAGAACTGCCTGTGGCTCCCCAGTGCCACAGCCACTGAACATCATTCCAGTGGTGGGTATTGGATGCTGAAGCAGTGAATGCACAGGGATAACACATTTTGGGATTCTTCTTGAAGTCTCCATTCTCTTCTGAAGTCACCACGGATGTTAAATGGCAGAAAGGCTGACACTGAGGAGGGACTGGCCAGTCCCACATTATTCATGGCCACGAGGCAGGGCAGTAGCCAAAGGTATTAGAGGGTTTCCAGAAGGGATTAGGCATCATCTTTGAAGGCAGGTCCAACAGGGTGATTAAGCAACTCCAGAAGTATAAACCATGGCCCAGTGGAACAGGGGGGGACACACAGGGAATAAAATCGCCCTGGACATGACTTATTTCTTGTCCTTTTCCTTGAGAAAGCCCATCTGGATGGGACTGGATCATCCTGAGCTCTTCATGCACTTTCTTTGGGGCTCGTATTTTTGTCTAACAGCTGAAATATCAGCAAAGGGTCTTTGGCGGGGGGGCAGGAGGGCTTTGGCAGGGGGGACAAGGGGCTGGGTGAGCTCTGACAACCCAGGCAGTGACTGGGGGGAGCCAGGGCATTGCTGCAGAGGGGATGGAACGCTGCAGGGGGATGGGGGTGGATGGCAGCACCAGCAGGGCTCCTGCTCACCGTGCCCAGGCTCACACACACTGTGGCCACCTCTGTGGTGGCTCCTGGGCACTGCCTGTCCAGGTCCCACCACCTTCCCTAGTTTGGCACAGGGAGGGCTCTGGTATGTGCTGTGAGACCAGAGGTTAACGTTTTATAGAACCCTGGAGAAGGGGGACCAGAGGAAGAAGGTTCTTGAGTGTCAACAAAAAAATTATCCTGTGCAAATAAACAGAAGATATGGATGATCCCGTGCTGTTTGTGCAGGGAATTGCTGGAATGTCTGCCTGCTGTGGTGCTCCCTGATGCTGCTGGGGGCCCGTGCTGCTTTCCACGGGGGGCTGGCTCCAGCCTGTCCCACTGTTTGCCTTGAGCTCATGGAAGGATCTGCCTCCAGGTCATATTCCCAGGCTGCTGTGTGTGCTGGCCACGTGCTGAGGCAGCTGGGGAGGGTTTATTCTTTTGTGTTGTGCACGTATCCATGGGCATCTTCTTCTCCTGATCTCTGGTCAACAGCACAACACAGACCTCCAGCATCCCTGCTTCCCTCCTCCTGCCTTCAGCCTTCCTTAAATCCCTTTTCTAGGAATAAAGGCTTAGATCAGAGTGAGATCTACTCAGGATGCACAAAGCCATGCAAGAGATAAAGAGCTAAATATAAATGTCACCTGTATCCTCCCCAAGCAGAGGATCTCCAAGCACTTCCCAGGCAGTCACTCATCACTGCAGTGTCAGGAGAGGGGTGGTGGTGGCACCCACAGCTTTGTCAGAGGACACATCCCAGAGGGCACATCACACCTGGAGCTCAGGGAGGTCCAGCCTTTCCATTTGAGGAGGCTTTTGTGATGCTGGAATGCCTGGGTGGATTGGGAATGCTGGAGCCCTGTGTGTCATGCCAGGGAAATCCCACGCCATGACAATTCCACTCTGTGACAATACACACCACAATGATCCCATGGCATGACGCCCCTGCCTTCTCTGCCATCCTGTTCCTGGTTCACCCACCTCCTCTGCTCTGGCCAGAAGGCATTTCCTCCATGCAGACCAGCTCCAGGCTCCCCAGCAAGGCAAACTTCTCTCCTTGCACATATTCCTCCACTCCTTCACAGCCACTTGGTACTGAGCGGGATGGACCAGCTGTCCTGGAGCCAGGGCTGGATTCCAACCTGCTTTGGCTCCACATTGGAACCCGCAGCCAGAGCTGAGCTGTGGCAGGTGCCAGGGGGCACATGTATCACCGGGTCCATCACTGTCTGCAGCTGGGGAGTGTTTCATGGGGCACACAATATTTTAAGGGGAACAGAGGTGTTTTAAGGGATACAGAGACTGTGTCCAGGCCCCTTCTGGTGTGGAACACCCAGACCAGTAGCACATGTGTCCCCAGAGACTCCTGTGCACACACATGGGCTGACACGGCCCAGCACACGCGTGTTGTGGAGGAGTCTGCACAGGGAGAAGCAAATCTTCTGGGTCCTTGGCTTTAATTTCCTCTGGATTAATACCTAGAAACTCCACATTTATGGGAACCCAAATACACACACACCTGCACATGTGGCAAATGACAGGTGAGCAAACACCGGTCCACTGTCAGCTGGCACAGCCAGCGAGGCACAGGCCAGAGCTGTGGAACTGCAAAGGAGCAGGAAGGCAGCCCCAGCTCATTTGTTTTTCGTGACATCATGGCCTCCTCTGGCTTTTTTCACAGTTTTCCTCTGTTGTATTTAATAGACTTAATGGATCACACAGCACTATAACAACAACAGAGCTTCAATGTTTTTATTAAAGCCATCCACAAAAATCCCTCTGTGCTGGAGCTTTCCTGCGGGTGACTCCGCTGAGATGCTGTTTCCATTAAGGACAATTGCAGAGAATAAAGAAGGAATGAGCAAACAAATGGAAAAAAGGAAGGGGAGGGAGTTGTGGAGCAGAGTGAGCTGCTGCTGGAAAGGGGGTGACGCTGGCTGTGTCCCCCTGCTCATGTTTGATTGGGGCTCCTGCCACCAGCCTGGCAGGGGGGTACAGCACCAGGGCCTCCTGGCAGAGCCAAAGGGGTTTGGTGAGTGGCTGCTGCCTTGGCTTCCCAGGGAGATCCCAGAGGGGAAGCCCCAGTCTCACACTTGTCAGGTGTGAATTATCCGCTGTCTCCATAAGGGCCATGAGCAATGTGGAGGGAAGGAGCTCTCCCTGCGTGGGGTGATGGATGTCACCACCCGGCCACTCTGGGTTACCAAGGATTAAACATTTCTATCTGCAGGGCTGCAAAGCATGGAGAGGGTGGCTGGACTGCTGTGCTGGAGCCACCAGAAACAGAGGAGCCATGGGCTTTGGTTGGCAAGTTGGCATTACATCCCTCTGCTCATGTGCTGGGGTGGAGCATGGGCACCAGGAAAAGCATCTCTCTGGCTCCGGTCATGCAGTGTCCATGTGGGATCTGGTACTGTGTGAGCATGGCAGGGGGACAGCAAGGGGGGTGTCACAGCCACTGAGATGCCATCAGAGACCCTCTTCTCTGCACTGTGACATGAAACACCAGCAGGGACATGTACCAGGCCAGAACAAGGGAGAGGTGTCCAGCCCTGGACCCAGAACCCCAGAGTGCAGCTGGACTCAGGAGCAGCAGGAAGAGACTCTGAGCCTGTGCAGTCCTGGTGCTGTTGGACCAGCATCTTTGTCACTGAGCTGGAAGCAGCTGGGTTTGTCCAGCACATCCCAGCCCAGTCCCTGCTGATGCCTGAGCTGGTGCCACTGCCTGGCTCAGATGATGCTCTGAGGGCGAGTGGTGCAGGAGCTGTGGTTGCAGCAAGGTGTGTGAGGCAGCTCGTGCTCACCCTCCCCCTGGCAGGGACATCCTCCTGCATCTGCCAAAAGACTCTCAGCTTTCCTTCTGCTGCTTTGATCCTTTTTCTTTCCCAAAACTGGTCATTGGGCATTTCATTTTCTGCACGTTCAGAGTTTAAAAATGTCTGGAGAAGCTCTTCTGCCCCTGCAGGACTCTGGCACTGTCCTCTGGCCTCAGCTATCACCAGCCCCCTGCCTGCTGTCCCAGACCGGACATGGTGCTCTCCTGCCCCGTGGGGTGGGGGAAATGAGGGACAGCCCGGAATGCCTTTGAAGAAGAGAGATCATTTTTTAACTAGAGTTTTGAACCTGCCTCTCAAATCTCAGGGAACCTGACCTGGCTGATCCCATCAGTCAGCACCCACAACTCCAACTCTGAAGTTTACTCTTCCATCCGTGCCACCATTCCAAGGAGCATGATGATAGATAAAGTCTGTCAGTCCTGCAGATATTTTGGTTGTGAGAGCAGCCTGGTCACCCAGGGTGACCAGAACATCAGATGTTGTGGTCTCTCTGTGTGGCAGGAAGGGAACCACAGAAACACCATGGGTAGGTTGTTGCTTTACAAGCTGGTCACTCCTTTACTACAAAGTTGTTGAAGACAGTTGGCCCACGAGTCCCTTGAGGACACAGCAGTGCTGAGCAGGAGCAGCTTCTCTCTGTGCCGCCCCAGGTGGCTGAGGGAAGGTTTTTGGAGCCCAGCCTTGAAGCACGTGCTGCAGGTTGGTGTCTGGGTTTTTATTTTCCCAAGGACTCTCTTTCCATGTCATTACTGCGTGTCTGTGCTCCGTTGTGTGTGCCCTCACACACCGAGCAGTTCTCCTCCAGGGTCAGACAGACACGGGCAGAGCTCTGATTTATGCCACTCTGACACTTGCTTGGCTGTACCACCCAGAGAAGCCCCTTGTACGTGCCCTGCCAGAGCCGCTCACTCCGCCCTAAATCGAGAGCCGGCTTCGCCTCCCCTTTCCTCGAACAGATCCCAAAGCGCTCCCATTTGTCCGCAGCCAGCCCGCTGTTGCCCGTAATGCGCTAAGCTCCCTGACATGATGTTTAGCACATGTTCCTCGCTCTGCCCCCCCGCTCAAAGGCAGCCTTATAGTTTGCAAATGGGATGAAACCACCGTGCGGCCCCGCGCCTTGGCTGCGCTCCCGCCCCGCGGCTGCCAGAACCTTCACCGCACCTTCCAAGTCATTATGTGTATTCAAAAGCCTGCCAGAAGGGCTGGGAGGATAAAAGAAAGAGGAAAAAAAATAAAGCAGAACAAACCCCGTCCTAATGCACGTGAAGGAGCAGCGGAGTTCAGCGAGGCATGTCCTCCATGGAGCACTGCCCGCTGCTCACCGGGCGCAGCCTGCGCGGGTGGGTCTCCTCCCACGTTGGCCTTCTGGGGAACAAAAGACGTGCTTGCTCGGGGAGGAGAGCTCCATCCCCCGTGGGTTTGTCTGGGCCGGCTGCCACCATCAACAAACCCAGATCAGTGCTGAGCAGCTCCGAGGGATGTGTCGGGGCAGGATGGGAAATGCGGAGATTGGGCTCGGCCCCTGCGCAGACACCGGACCCGTATCGTGGGCATCAGAAAACGCCTCAGAAGAGCTGCTGAGTGCGGATGCGAAGAGCTGTGGTTGCCTGTGTAAACAGGGAACCGCAGCCAGGAGAGGATCAAAGCCGGGACGCGGACCAAAGCCGCAGACCTCGGCACGCGGCTGAAGGAAAGCGCCGGTGCCCGCCCCGGGCTGCAGCGGGCACGGGGGGCACCGCCCGAGGGGTGCGACACAGGGACGAGCCACATCACCCTCCCACTCCTCTCGTGGTTACGGAGGTGGCAGCGGTGCCTGCGCTGGCCCCGGGCACCGAGGCAGAGCTGCTCAGGGGCAGAGCCAGCGCAGGGCACGGGAGGTACCGAGGCATCTGCGGGCATCGGCTGCGGGGATCGGCCCCCGCCATGTGGCAGAGGGGGCAGCGAGGCGGGAGGAAGTGAGATGGGCTGGGGGAAGAGGACAGGTGGAGAGAGATCATCAGACAGAGCCTCCACGCTCCTGCCGATGTAACCAGCCCTCCGAAACGACTGGTTGGTGTTTTCCCGACTCCCACCATCAGGCGAGGCTGTGCGCTCACCGGGGAGCTTCCCTCCCCCTCGCAGCCATGGGAACAGGGAATATCTCTGCCCATATTGGCACCTCCCTCTCCTTTTGTTTCTTTTCTCCGTGCGTTTGGGTTCTGACTGGGCTGGCTGCGGCATTTCGGGAAGGAGCAGGGCTGCGGGAAGGAGCAGGGAAACTGCCCTCCAGCCTGCTCTGCCCTGCTCGGATCAGGAGTGCTGTTTGCTGGCACTGCCCGTGGCTGTGGGTGACCGATGCTCCTGCCCCAGCTGCTGGATGCCAGTGGCTCCCAGCCACCCTTTGCTGGAGGTCCTGGACTTCTCCCAGTGACCTGGAGCTGCTTGCCATGTTCCTGCAGAAGACCTACATTTTAATGCCAACTGAGCAGCTGTATAAATGTTTCATGACATTTCAGAGACAGAATGGATCGTGTTGCTCAAACCTCCTCTTTCTCAGTGCATTCAAATTGTACCTTTTCAGCTTCAGGGAACTTCAGGGTTTATGATAATCTCAGTGGAGGCCATCAGCCAGCCAGGCTGCCTCAGTCCTCTCCTCCCAGGACATCCTGCAGGCAGTGCTCCCTTTTTCTCAACAGGGTGACCTCCACCATGCCTACACTCCTCTGCATTCAGAGCTTCCTGGAGGCTTCAAACTCTTCCCAGTTCTGGAGCAGCTCTTCTAGTTATTAACAGCCCTTTCTCGATGCACAGGAGCCTCACAGTGTGTGCCTGGCCCACGGGCTCTGGGCTACCCAAAAAAGAAAAGCAAAAAGCATCATCGAATTTGTTAATTGGCATAAACTGTAAAATTTCTCTGTGGAGATTGTGCCATCTTATTTTACGAGACTATTCCCTTGGCCTTGAGATTTAAGGGAAAGACCCCAGACATCTGATGTGCTTCATGAAAGCATGGCAAGTTAATAGAGCTGTGTGTCAACTGGGAAAATTAACTTTAGAATCAAGTTCTCTGCAGTAAAAAAAAGTGGTTTGAGTTCTATAAACACTCCCATGGGCCCAGTACACCCCGGAGAACCAGCCACAATGATCCCCGTGCAAGAGGGATGTACCCCAGCACTGGCACAGGTGCCCAGAGCAGCTGTGGCTGTGCCATCCCTGGAAGTGTCCAAGGCCAGGCTGGACAGGGCTTGGAGCACCCTGGGCTGGTGGGAGGTGTCCCTGCCCATGGCAGGAAGGTGGGACTGGATGATCTTTAAGATCCCTTCCAACCCAAACCATTCTGGGATTCCAGGATTCCAGGATAAGAGTGCTCTCGTCGCACCAAACCCACTGCTGTCACCTCCAGCTCCTCAGCTGGGAAGGCAAAGTAAATATTTCGGCATTTAACAGCCCTTTTTCTGTGCTTCAGAGCTTGAGGGGAGAATACATTTTCATAATTGCACTTCATAACATGAGGTTCTCTCTTACATTCGGTCTGGGCTAAAAGACAAACTCCCTTCCTGCCCTGTCCCACACAATAACTTCCAATTAGTGAGAAGTCTCCCTCCACCACTGGCCTCTGCTTGTTTAAAAACAAACAGTGCCTCACTTCTGATAAGGAGTTAAAACCAACTAAACAGAGGTTCCCTTTGGCATGAGAGTTACAAATTAAGTGCATTATGTGCACTCATAAAAGAGGCACAGATTGATCAAAATTTTCTTCCAGATCTGTGCAGACACGAGGACTGATGTGGCTGGATGAGGAGGCTGCTGAAGTGAGTGTGGGTTTCTCTCCCTCTGGCAGATACCGGCTTATTCTTTGCCCCAAACCCTCACAGTTCATTTTTTAAACCTCTTGAGCAACTTATCTTTCAGTATCTCTGTGTGGAGACTCCCATTCATCACGGCTAATTGTGGGCTGCCAGCGCCCAGAAAGGATTTTGCAGCGTGAGCTGGTGTTCCGGTCTGGTGGATGGCACGAAGGGAATGGCCGGGGCTGGGCTGGCATTTATCATCTGTGAGGAGAGTTGGCTTAGAAAAACAAAAAGGCAGGGGTTGGGTGGGTGAAACCCAGTCAGGAGCCCACACAACCTGTCTCCAGAGTCCTACCAGGGGAAGGGAGAGCCATGGGAGAGTTCATGGGGTCCCCACCAGTCCATCACCAGAGTCACAAGGACGAGTCTCAGGTACAGCAGGTGGGACAAGGAAGGTTTATCAGTGCACAGGAGGTGGTTTAGTCTCGTGCTTAAGCATGACTGTGTCCAGCTGAATTTTCCATCACTGACCTGCTCCACGGCATGAGCAGCATCACCCCAGCCCTGAGCTCCATCCAAACTCATCTCTGCATCCATGGCTGGGACTGGTCCTGGTGCTCAACCACCCAGCCCAGGTTGGCTGCTCTGTGTGTGAGAGCAGGTTGGGATTCATGGCACATCCACGGGAATGAAGAGGTTTCTCCCATCGGGTCTGGAGCGCCTGTCACTGTTCACAGCAGAGGGATCTCCTCCCCTGGGCTGGGCAGGGGGACCAGAGTCCAGAGCCAGGGCTGCCCCCACCAGCTGATGGCAACCAGAGCATGAGGCACAGCTGGGCAGGATGGAGGGGAGAGCCCCAAACCAGGCCAGAATAGCCAGCCTGGAGATAAAAACAGGCAAAACCCACAAAGCTGAAAGGCAAAGTGCAGAAAAAGAGTTACCAGGAGATTTTGAAACACAAAGCCAGAGCCAGCCCAGAAGGAATGTACACAGAATGCATGAAAATCTCTTCTCCTGCTCTGACAAAGAGCATTTTGCACAGCCTGAGCCCCAGCACTCAGCTTGTGCCTTCCCTCTCTTGTGGCTGGGGGGAGGCCGAGGGCAGGGCTGCAGGCGTGCCAGCTATTGATGTCTTCTCCAAAGGCACCACGAGCTTCTTTGCTGCTGAAAGCCCGAATCAGATTTCAGAGGTTCACCCAGTGCATCCTCAGTCAGAGGGAAAACAAAACGGGAGCCCCTGGGAGGAGCTGACACTAAGCCTCGGCCCCCCCAAAGCGGCACCTCCCTGTGCTCCCTCCACGGGGCCGTTCCTGGGATGCTCCCAGCAAGGGTTGGTCCCAGAGACAACCCGGGGCCATCCCCCGGGGCTGAGCTGCTGCTCAGGGCAGGGATGGGTGAAATCCCCACAGCCACAGCCCAGGGAAGGGGACAGCCAGAGGTGTCACTTCTGTCCAAGGAGTCAAACCTGCCCTCTGAGCCCACAGCGAACCCCAGGCACTTCATGCCCAGTGAGAACACCAAACCTCCTCATTTCTACCTATTTCTCCACATCTGAGGGCACCTGGCGATCTGAGCAATGATTGGTGAGGCACTGGGAGTAAACCATGGGGGCTCTTCTGCAGCTGGTTATTTCCTGAGCTGTCCTTGTGTTCTAGATGGGAAGTAATTCTGTCCTTGTGCCAGGAGAGAGGGAGATTTCTGAGCTATTCACTGACTTAACGTCTGTGGGACCAGTCCTGGTGCCGTGCCACAGACAGCAAGAGCCACTTCCCCCTGAGAGCACAGTTTGTGCCTCCTCAGATCCCTGGACAGGCTGTTTCCAGTGTTCATTGTGTCCTCCAGCTGGGAAATTTTACCATCACAGCCTGAGGTTACAGAGAAAAAGACCCTGGAGATTTGGGGCTCTGAAAGCTGAGTGATTTGTAGCTGAGGAACAGATCCCAGTAATTTTGGGGGATGCCACAGCTCACCCAGCTCCTTCTTGGCACCCCAAAGGCATTTCCCAGTTGGGCTGAGGGTGAGCCAGTGCACAAATTTTAGGAAAGTGAGGTTGTTAATTATAGATTGCTGCTGCAAAGCTTTGGGATGTGAGAACTCCAGCAGGCCCTGATGGTTTATCAGGGTGAGCTCTCTGGATGCTGCACCATCCCTAAACCAGCCAGGTGTTTCCTGCTGCTTGGCTGTCCCTGTCCCCTGTGCCAAGGGCCCAGCACCCATCTGGCTTCTCTGCCCCCCACTGTGGTGCTTTCACTCCCCTCCTCACATCTATAAAGGAAAAGCCAAACTCCACCGTCCCAGGCAGGCCATAACTCTGTATGACATTTCATTCTAAGCAGCATTATGAGTTGATAACAATCCTAATCCATCTCCTTGGTGCTAACTTCCAGCATCTCCCTCCCTTAACATTCCCTGAAGGCCACTCACAGGCACAGAACTGATGCCATCTTCCCATTGTCTGACCACAGCAAAGACTTAAAAGCTGTTATGAAACATTTCATCAAAAAAAGAACATTATTAACAGTAAGATGATAAGACTTGCAGGTTTCAAAGGCAGGAGACATGAATGATTCCTTTTCCTAAAGAATTAAGCCCAGTGAAAATGCAACATCTCCTTCAGAAGCAAGAGCTCCCTCTCAGCAAAAAGGAGGACAGAGAACAGCACATGCTGCAGATCATTCAGAGGGATCAGGAGAATGTTACCCACATCCCTGCACAGAGGGGCTGCACTGGAGCCCCTTGATCCTCCCCTCTGGAAGCACAGGGAGACCGACATTGTGGAGGGAGCCTGATGGATTTTTGTTTGCCAGAAGGCCATTAGTATAAAAGGAAAATCCCCATTAGTAGAAGTTACGAATTTCCAAAAGTCAATCTATTGGCACAGGCTGGGGGAGCAGTGCTAATTATTACTGATTATGTTGAGTTACTGCTCCCTCCCTGTGCTTCCTCTGAGATGTGTGTGGGGAGGAGATGCCCAGGGGAACACGGAGCAGGGACTTCTCTTCCCAGGCCACCCCCAGGGCTGGTGGCACTGTGCCCAGGGCAGTGGGCAGAGCCCACCTCCCTGCAGTTGTGTTCCTTGGGGTGTGTTCATACAGAGGGACAGCCCAGCTGGGGGCAACCACAGCCTGCAAGGGGCCACCCTGGAGAAGGGGTGGGTTTGTCTTCTCCTGTCTCAGGGTGGTAGTGGGAGATCTGAGAGCCCCTTCCAGTGCCTAAGGGGGCTCCAAGAGAGCTGGAGAGGGACTCTGAACAAGGGTCTGGAGCAATAGGACAAGGGGAAATGGCTTCCCACTGCCAGAGGGCAGAATTAAATGGGACATTGGGAAGGAATCCTTCCCTGTGAGGGGGTGAGGCCCTGGCACAGGGTGCCCAGAGAAGTTGTGACTGTCCCATCCCTTGGAAGTGTCCAGGACCAAGTCGGATCGGGCTTGGACCAACCTGGGCGAGTGGAAGGTGTCCCTGCCCATGGAAGGGGGTTGGAACAAGATGAGCTCTAAGATCCCTAAACCCCCAAACCATCCTGCAGTTCTGTGGTTCTGTTGTTCTGTGAATGTCATCACTGAGTAGCAACCCCAGGGCCTCAGCCCCCTCCCAGCACCCCCAGCTTCTGCCTCGAGCTGCACGGAGCCCTGGAGCAGAGCCTGGATGAGCTGGGAGCTGCTGGGAGCTGGGGCAGACAGGTGAGGCACAACCACCTGCTCCACATCCTGAGCAACTTGCACAGCACACGCTGAGCTCGCAGGGACAAAACCTGTTGCCTGGGAGCCAGAGTTCCACCTGCAGGCTCTGATGGATGTAAAGTGTTTAAGTGAGAACGCGGCAGCCACGGCACAACCAGCCAGCCCAGCACTCCTCCATCCACTGCATTGATTTATTCCCTTCTCTCCCATCCCTAATGCTCCGCTCAGCTCGACGTGGCTCAATGCAGCACAAATTAACAGAGCCCACAAAAGCCCTCTGAAGCCATTCCCCTGATTAACAGGTCTGTAGTGCTGAAAGATATCTTCATTTTAATAACCTGGCACTGAATGGATGGCAGCCATGGAGCTGAATGCACGTCATTCCCCAGAGGGAGGAGTGGCACGAATTTTTATGTGCTGTGGGAATTGCCAAAGATCAGGACAAATTACTCAAGAATCAAAAAGGGGAAAGAGGAAAGTTGGGCAGGGAAGGGGAAAATGCTGCAGGATTTGCTGGGGACTGTGGTGGGAAATGGTGGCCCTGAGCATGACCTGCCAGGCTCTGTCCATCCCTCTGGGCTGTGCAGGTCTGAGCTCTGCCCTGGGGCTGGCTCAGGGATTCCGTGGCTGTGGCTCCTTCCGTCCCTCTCTCTGGAGCCAAGGCATTCCTTGGCAGACAGCAGGGCAGTGACACCCATGCCCCTTAGAATCACTAACTGCAAAGGTTGGAAAAGACCTCCAAGATCACCAAATCCAACCCTTGTGCAGCCTCAGGGTAGACACAGCTGAGGAGTTTTCCTTCCTGGCCACGGTGGAATTGCCACTGGTGGAGGGAACCCCAAGCCCTCATGTGGAACATGAGGTGTCTCCAGGCAGTGGCACCACTCCTGCCCAAAGGCTCCCAGCTCTCACCCAGGGGGCTGATCATCAGCTGGACCCCCCAGGTGCGAGGCAGAATGTGAGCAGAGCAAGGAGGGAGCAGCAAGGTAGGGCAGTGGCATGTGGCCAATTCTGAAATCTTCACAAAGCTCCATTTTCAGTCTTTCATCAGGACTGAAACCCCAGGATATGCTGGAATTTGTTCAGGGTGAGAACTCTCCCTGCACAGAAGGTCTGGGCACCGTTCAGGGCCTGGAAGCCGGGCTTAAACCACTTAGTGGCCCTCCAAGCACTTGACCCTGGGATTTAATGGCTTATTGTGCCTGGCTGCACCTCCTGCAGCTCTCTAGGAATATACAGAGGCTGTCATGTACTCCAGAGGAATGAGGAGGGTGGTGAGTGACTCTTCCTCCCACTGACCCACGTGCTGGGAGTGGGGCAGCCCCACTGGCCACGACTGCTGCTCTCGCTCTGCAGCCACATCCTCACCCCAGATAACCCCCAGCAGGGCAGGGGAGGGAAGGCTCCGGAGCCAGATAAAGACAGACGGATTATAAGGTGTTTATGCTTCTGCAAAATTAAAGTCTTGAAGGTGAGACAGGTTTACATTGGCCCAGAATGAATGGCTGGATGCAGCACAAGGGGACAGCGAGCGCAGGGAGCGGGGCCATCGATCAGCACGCGCCGGTGGCACAGAGCAGGGAGATGCAACATAAATCAGACCCTGTGCAGAAATAAGCAGGATGGATGACAGGCAGGAGCGGGTGATCTGTTATTCCCCCAGCGCCAGAAGGTGCAGGGAACGTGGCTGGGTGCTTTCAGCTCTCATTGCAGCACGCACGGGCTGCTGGCTCCGGGCTGGGTGAGCCTTCCCTGCACTGCCAGGTCCCAGGGCTGTGCTCAGAGCAGCTCTGTGCTTACCCACACATCCTGCAGGGATCCTCACGGCCTGGGACACCCATCTGAGGCAGAGCAGGTCCTGGGGGCTCCACTTCCCCTCTTTGGAGGTGTCAGTGCCAGGTGCCATCTCCTTGAAGAACTGAGACCAAACTGAAGCAGAGGAGGTTTTCCTTCCTTTGAACAAAAGCTGAAGGAGAGTAGGGACCTCTGCATTGCTCTCTCTCCCTGCCATGATGTGCCTTGCTCCAGCACTGCTTTGGGAGTGTGGGCACTCTCCTGAGGGAGGCGAGACAGGAACAGGCTGCTCCATGGGCTTAGTCTCATCTGCAGTGTGCAATTCTCCAGTTTGAAGACTTGGGGTCCAGTTTCTCTGGTTGTTCTCCAGACCTCCCCAGTGGTCCCTGGTGCTGCTCTGACTTCAAAGGGAAATGAGACCTTACATGTTTAATTGAGGCAAATTTCCTCCCTGTTGTCGGGTCAGTGAGGGGGGATTAATGGGGGCCAAGGCTCAGCCCTCTGGGGACACCCAAACATTTCAACACATGGGGCAACCCTGGAAGGTGGAAAACAGGCAGTGGGGAGCTGGAGGTGACTGGAGCTGATCAGGAGCAGCTGAGACACATAAATCTCTCCAGCCATCAAGAGCAGCTACCTCTCCCCACCTCTTTATTTAGGCTGTGTTTTTTGAATGTAACCTGAAGCAATTAAGCTCTTTCATCAGATGTCCTGCCTTCAATTGACCTCCTGCTTAGCGATATCACTGGGAAAGGAAGGATGTGGGAGGCTCCTGCAGCCTCCCACAGAGCTGGATGTGGTGCAGAGGCAGCCCAGGCGAGTCCTGCTGCCCTGGTCCAGCCCTGCAGCTCCATCACCCCTGGCAGCAGCCCTTGCCCAGGGGTCACCTCACAGGGGGGCAGCACAGCTGGTGGGAAGCAGAAGGCATTTCAGGGTGGTGGGGAGGCACCAGTGGAGAGGTGATGACTTGGGATACTGGTGATGCTTCCTGGTGCAGGCAAGGGTCCCACACAGCTTCTCTTAGAATCATAGCATAGTTTGGATTGGAAGGGACCTTAAAGCCCAACTTGTTCCACCCTCCTGCCGTGGGCAGAGACACCTCCCACTGTCCCAGGGGCTCCAAGCCCTGTCCAACCTGGCCTTGGACACTCCCAGGGATGGGGCAGCCACAGCTGCTCTGGGCACCTGTGCCAGGGCCTCACCAGTCTGTCCTAAGACCCTGCTCACACTGGTGGCAGCAGGACACCATCTCCCTTCTTATGTCCGTCAGTCACCGTGTGCCCATCTCCCCTCCCCTCCCCTGGGTGCCTGTCCATGCCATTCCCAGAGAAGGAAGGAGGGATTTAGCAGGGAATGATGCTGTGACACAGGGAGCTCAAACCCTTTCCCTGCCAGCCACAGCCCCTCCTGGGAGGAAGGGGAGCAGCACAGCTGTGCAGAGCTCCTGCCATGCTCGACCCTCCCCCTGCGCTGAAGCACAACCAGTGACAGATTGTCCATGGCCCAGCAAAGCTGTGAGATGGGGGTTTGTTTGGACAGTTTTAGGGTCACTTCCAGGCTCCTGGAGATTCAGCTGCTGTCAGCAACTGGTGATGCAGCCCCACAGGGACCTGGCCTCTGCTCTGGGAGGGCCCACCCCGGGGCCTCCCTCCTGCTTCAGGGAGGAATTTTTGATGGGTTTCCCCCATCGACCCACCCTGGCCCCAGATGTTCCTGCTGACAGTGCTGGGATGCAGCTGGTCCAAGCAGCCATCCCTGGTCCTTGGGCATGCCATGCCCAAACCAGGGCAGACAACCCAGCCCTGGCAGGATTTGGGATTGCTCTAAAGAATTTTGGATCCCACGGGATCACTGCCAGCCATGGCACAGGCAGTGACCCTCACCCTTGAGCAGTCACCCCCTGCCCATTGCCGTGCCAGTGCGGTGGGGAGGGGGTGGGGGGTGCCGGGGGCTGAGCTCTCCAGGCAAAGCCTCCCCCGCCCTTATCTGACTTTCAGCCCGAGCTGCAGTCCCTGCTGCGAGGCTGAAGCCCACGAACATCAACCCTCCGGCTATAAAACATGACTCGGTGTTTAACAGCCACACGGCGGACCACAGGGATCCGAAAAACTGCGCTGAAATTCCCAAGCCAAGGACTGCAACTGGAATTAATTAGTCCTTCCTCTAACAACTTTTTTGGTGCCACCAGGTGGTAACAATGTGCAGGAGCCGGGTGTCCCCTAACGCCACCCGGACCTGGACAACTGCTGGGCAAGAAATGCCTCTGCGTTGGGCCCCCCCTCTGCAGGGAGCAGCAGCGGAGCATAAATACCCCTGGAGCATTGCACGGGGATGGGGGACTTGTTCTGAGGGATGGAGCAAGAGATCCTACCTGCCACCAAGTGTCAGTTTTCTCCAATGGCTCTTGGAGGAAAAGGTCTTTGCCTGAGCCCCGTGCCCAGCAGTGCAGCGTGGGAGCCTCTGTGGTCCTGCTGTGACCAACTGCGCTGCTGATGGAGCGGCGTCCCGAGGGTTCCTGTCACCAAAGAGGCACCCACAGCACACCTGGGCTGTGGGGACAGAGGAAGGACCTGGGACATGGCAGGTTTTCCTCGGGAACCCTGTGACTGGTCCCCAGGCAGGGGAGGTCGGAGGGGGCCGGGCTGGGGAAGGGCTGCAATGACCTCAGCGATAAACACGCCATGATAAAGGTTCCTTCTGGGCTTTCCCAGAGCCCCGATTGCCCCCGGGCAAGCCGAGCCGCCCAAAGTGCTTTTCTTCTGCCGCATCCTGCCCAGCCCTGCCCGGCTCTGCCGCCGCT
Organism: Hafferia zeledoni; assembly: GCA_035583235.1. Taxonomy (NCBI): domain Eukaryota; kingdom Metazoa; phylum Chordata; class Aves; order Passeriformes; family Thamnophilidae; genus Hafferia; species Hafferia zeledoni. The sequence goes on along the minus strand of JAWWEV010000152.1, from coordinate 6,283,362 downwards.
GCCCCTCCACCCCGCGCAGCCACACGGTCCTGCCTTGGCTTTTTCGAGGTGGAAGAAAGTCCTTTCATGCCAGGAAGAGAATATTTTCTGTTCCCAAAATAAAAGCTACAGTTTTCCAAGCGTCTCCTTTCCTCCTGCAGCCCACTCACCTTCTCTATCCCTCGCTCCCTGCTCTCCCCACTCCCTGCGCCCTGCCCAGGTGAACTCCTTGGCAGAACCGGTTGTCATCTTTTCAACACCTCATTTTTCCCTTGCTCCGGGGGCGCAGGGAGCGACTTTTCCTGTTTACACACCTCCAGCTCTGAGGTGGGAGGTGAAACAATCGCAGCTTTCATTCCACAGAGGGGACAGGGAGATGGAGCAGCCCCGGCCGTGGTACCCACCACAGTGCCTTTCCCATCCATGTGCCCCGGGAGGGCTGAGCTGCTCCTCCCCAGGGACCCCACTCTGCTCCTGTGAGCTGAGAGCACCCCTGGCCCCTGCAGTGGGTGCTGAGCATCTCCCTCTCCGTTCTCCTGGGCCCTGCAGATGGGAATGGGCTGGTTCTGCTGCTGCTGCTTTATTCATATATCGTCAAAGTCACATCTCTGAGATGTGACAGAAAACACACAGATGAGGGAAAGAAGTAAAGTTTGCTGAGCAGGGTGGGATTTCTGTGCTACTTGGGGGGCTGTGTCCTACTTTCTGGTGTTTCTCTCCCGCCCTGACAATACTCCAAGGGCAGAGCCTCCGAGGACACCCAGCCCTTGACCTTCTTTGCCAGGCACAGCTGCTCAGCGCAGCCTCCCCGACGGACCCCGGGCTGGCGTCGGAATTAAGGATGTTGATTGCATTCAGATTCTAATTTACTCGATTTGCTACTAGGAAGTCATGAGAAAAGATGGTTTAAAATCATTCAGGGAAAACTCAGAGCATAAAATTTTAATTGCCACCTTGTGAAATGAGGTTCTCCTGGGCTGGCCAAGCCTTGATGCTGTGCTGGGGTGGATGGGGACGTTCCTTGCCAGCTCTGCTGCTGTGGGCAGGAAGATGGAGATGGGGACAATTGGCTGTTGTAGCTGTAGGATTTGGTCTCTGCAAGCAGTGGAGGGAAAACATTTTGCTTAACATGAGCAGTGGCCTTGGGTTGGGCACTCTGGGTGCTCTGCTCCCACCAGCACCCAAACTTTCACCCTGCAGCAAAACCTTCCTGTTTTCTGTACGAGCTGCCCCCTCCACCTCTGGAGCAGGATCACATGATTTGTAGTAAACTGCTTAATAGAATAATTCTGCTTGGTTTCGACTGAAAATTGGCCATGAACAGTTTTCAGTTTTGGTGATGTCATTCAAAAGAGAGATTACAAAACCCCTGGGTAGGTGGCTGGTCCCTGAGCCCTGGGTCTGTGGAATGCTGGCTCTGCCAGGGCACACACCAGCCAAGGCACACCCTGGGGTTTGTGTTTGAAACAAACTTATAAAAATCCATCCCAGATAACTTGTGAAAATCTTCTCAATCCTCTCTGCCCCCTTGCAATTACCTGCACACCTCAAGTGGTGGGTGCTGAGGGAACAGGGCAGAGGAGGGCAGAGATCCCCGGCACAGACACAGCCTCACCCTCTGCACGAGTTTGTGACTGGAAATGGGAAAATGCCTCTGCCTTCCCCTTCATCCTCTCTCTGAGTGGACTCCTGGCCTCACACAGTTATTTATGCACTGTAAGAGGCAAATCAGAGATCATTAAGGCGAGTGCAGCCCCAGAGAGCCACGTGCTGCTGTCAGAGGTGCTTTGCCAAGCAGCGCCCACTCTCTGCTCCCCCAGTGCCCCCCTCCCCGGCCAGTGTGCCCAGGTGCCTGTGAGCCCACAGATCAATAACACCACACTCGGGCTGGCGTGTGAGTGTGCCCAGCACTGCATCGATCCCTGGCACTGCAGAGTGCAGAGTCTGTAATGGGCTGGGATGAGCCGCCCCGGCCGGGGCTGACGGATCCTCGAGCAGCCTGAGATCAATAGCTTTCATAAACCAGACTGAAAAATAGGGGAGAGTCCTAATGGCACCAGGAGTGCTGGGCTACACTTACAGAGGAAAAACAATTTGAGGAGTTCCAAATAGTGACATTGATCATGCCACTATTTCCCCATTTTTATCTTTCTTTGGGAAAGTTCTCGGCTGGCTCCAGACAGCACAAACCTTTATTGGAGCCAAAGTGCAATTAGAGGCTTCGTGTGGCATCACCACTCTTTCCACTTCCAGGGGGTTGTGGTGTTTGGAGATATCCTTTCCTTTAATTAGGGCAGGTCCTGTCTCCTGTCCCTGGGCTGGGAGGCCAAGGGCAGCCAGAGCTGCTCTGATGGCCCCAGGAAGGCCACGGGCCATGGCCCTGCAGCAGCTCACGGGAAGAGTCCTGTGTGTGCTCAGGATGAAATCCATGCTGTCCTTGGCAGCACCTGGACATGTGATTTGTCTTGAAACACCTGCCTCATTTATTATTTTTCTAGAGATCTGCTCTGCAGTTGTGGACAAGGTTTGCCAAACAATGCCAGACTGGGGTTTTCTGCAGGATGCACCAAGCCCAAAACCTGGAGCCAGATCGGAGTCTGTGATGAGTGTGTTAAGCCTGTCATGGAGTTAATAAAGTTTATTGAGTCTTTGAGCCATCAGAGTCCGTCTGATCCTTCATCAGGGCTTGCAACTCAACTGCCAGGGAAAATAGATTTGCTGCTTAGAGGGGACTGGTGAAATAACCACGGGTGCCAGGGCAAGGCTGGCAGGAGGAGAGAGCAGTGAGGAGGTGACCACAGTGAGAGCTGGGTTACAGCCAGGAAATCTCAGATTTAAAAGGAGCAATTTGCAGAAACTGCCATGGAAGTTAATATAGTGTGGAAGTGATAAAGCAGAACACACAGTGGTTATGAAGCAGTTCAGGAGAGATTTATCTGCCCTCTAAAGAAAAACCGTGTCTGGTCATGGCAAATGGCAGATTTGCTTGGTGGAAGGACCAGAGAGTCCTGAGACTGCAAAGTGGGTGTAAAGTCCAGGGAGGCCCCAGCAAGAGAAGAGATCATGGAATCATAGAATCATGGAATCCCAGAATGGTTTGGATTGGGAGGAATCTTAAAGCTCATCTTGTTCCACCTCCTGCCATGGGCAGAGACACCTTCCACTATTCCAGGGTGCTCCAAGCCCTGTCCAGCCTGGCCTTGGACACTTCCAGGGATGGGGCAGCCACAACTTCTCTGGGCAACCTGTGCCAGGGCTTCATCACCCTCATTAAAAAAACATATCTAATCTAACTGGACCCTCCTTCAGTTTGAAACCATCACCACTTGTCCTATCAGATCTCCTGAGAGTGCCAGACCCAGCCCTGTCATGCCATGTGTAGGAATGGGATGTCTTTATTTATTTAAAAGTTTCATTTAATTTCTTCTCCTGTGTCTGCCATGGCTGAGAAAACAAAGTGAGATAAAAGTGATGATGGACCAAACCAACCCCATCCTGCCTTCAGCCTCACATAGTGTTTACCTGGACCTGGGGCTCTGTGCTGGTCTCCACTGGACTGGAGGGTGGCACAGCTGCTGTGAGCGCCCTCGGGCAGGATGGCACTGGCAGAGCCTCCAGGTGGCACTGGCAGAGCTCTCCTGAGCCAGGCTCTGCATCAGTCTCCTCGTGGCAGGTCTGCCAGGCTGGAGCAATCCTGGGAGAAGTTAATCCTTGGAGCTCTACCCAGGCAAACAAACTTGTGCAGTGTCTCCTCTTCCCTCCATCCCTTCAATCCTATCCACTCTGCAGAGCCACGGGGAAAAAGGGCCCATCTGTTTGGAGTTTGCTTTGAAAAGGAAAACCAATCTTCTGGGGCAGCATCTCCCGGAGCCTGTTCCTCATCTGCTGATCTCTGCAGCCTTGGCACGGGGAGCAACTCAGCAACGATTTTTCAGCACACCCAAGTGCAGGGGAGAGCCTGATTTACAATTATCCTTCAGTTACAAAGGTAATTTTAACTGGGATTAGCTGATCCTGTAAAGTAATTGAAGCCAGGAGGTCTGGGGCTGCTGCACCGTTATTATCACCAGATGCCATCAAAGAAACAAAGGGTGAGGGCTGTCTCTGAGAGTGCTTCTCAAAACCTTCCTGCTCCATCTTCCAGGTATAAAGGGAGGGTGAAATGTGGTAGGCAGGGAGTGGGGGAGAGGAGTGTAGAGATGAATGAGCAGCAATCCCACATAGATTAAGACAGACAGAGGGAAGGTTGGTGAGGCAGTGAGGAAAGGGGCTGAATTCCTGCACAGGGGCCTCTCTCCAGCCTGATGCTGTGCCCAGTGAAGGGCTGTCTCTTCCAGGAGGGCATCATTCATTATTCCTCCTTTTAGCTAAAGAAACCATCCCCAAATTAGCTGAAGGAACATCCTACCCTCACCCTCACCCTCTTTGGTATGTTCACAAGTGCCACAGCTGCATTTGGGGTCACCAGCCCAGCTGGCACCTCCAGCCCTCACTGCCAACTCTCTGCCAAAGCAAAGAGCCCTGGGGTGCCTCTCTGAACACTGGTGCTGCTGTGCCAAGTGCTGCTGCCCGAGATGGAGCTGCTGGCCTGGCACCGGCCCCACGGAGTCCCCACAGTGAGCACCAGGTTGTGCCCGAGTTGGCTTAATTGCTTGGAGAGGTTTTGGCTCCTTTGAGAAATCACCAGATGCCCCAGGTGATGGTCAGTGCCTGCTCCAGAGAGTCTGGCAGCAGGGACAGGCAGGAGTGTGGGGGGAGTGCAGAGGGAAAGGCCAGGAGCTGCTGCAGCGTCTCCTCGCAGCATCCCCCGGACACGGGGCTGTGATCCGGCCCCAGCCTGGCACAGCCACCCCTGGGCACAACGGACCCATCAGCACACCCAGCCACAGCAGCTGTGTTTGCTGCCAGGGCTGCCACCCTGCTGCTGTGGTTGTTCAAAGTGCCCACCTGTGGTACCACCTGGGCAGAGTCACTGCCACACCTGAGGGTGGTTTATGTCAGAAACGCCCAGAGCAAAGCAGGACCAGGGCACTGACCTCACTTGTGATAGTCCAAGAGAAGTTAAACTGAACTATTTACGTTTGTTTAATATAACAAAGTTTTAGGACAGTCTAAGTGCAATTAGAGCCGTCACTTGCCTCAGATCCGGGGGACATTCCTGTGTAATCAGATTATGGCACTTCCCTCATAGGTCCAGATCTGAACCCAAACTACATGTCAAGATCCCTTCAGCTCCACAACAGAGGGAGGAAAACCCAAAACACAATCAGGAAGAAAGCACAATAAAAAGGGATTGCTGCTGCTGGGATTGCAACCAGCAGCGATTGCTGTGATTTGCAGTAATCAAGGCCAGCCTGGCCCCGTCTGCTGGAATTATCTCTCCCACTAATCCCCAATGTGTTTCCTATTTGGACTGTTCTGGGCTTCCCCGTGGAGCAGCCTGGGTGAGCCTGTGGTGGGATCTGCAGGGCTGGAGCCCTCCTTCCTACTGGGGCACCTGAGACCACCTGGCAAACCCTGGGGGTCCAGAGAAGGGTCTTGGGGGACTGTCACTTCTGTGGGCACAAGGATGTTCCCCCTGGGGACCACCTGTATTCCCACATCCCAAGTGCAGGAGCATCCCAGCCCCCCAGGTGCTGGATGGGTCAGCTCCCTGTGGCTCTCAGGACTTCTTGTCTCTTTTTTAAAGGTCAGAGGGGAAAACTGTGACTCGCCAAGACCACTGCTGGGGCAGTCTGGGACTGGTACCAGGGTGTGTGGGACCAGGATTGGTGATGCCTGTGGAAGCAGGGGCAGTGATGCCCATGGCAGCAGGGTGGGTCTGAGCTGTGCCAGGGAGGTTAAGGCTGGACATTGGGAAGAATTTATTCACTGGAAGGGTTGTTGGGCATTGGAAGGGGCTGCCCAGGGAGGTGGTAGATGGCCCATCCCTGGAGGTGTCCAGGGAACAAATAGATGTGGCACTCTTTGCTCTGGGCTGGGTGACAAGGAGGTGATTGGTCACAGCTTGGACCTGATGATCTTGCAGGTCTTTTCCAGCCCGAGTGATTCTGTGATTCTGTTACTTGTCCAAAAAGGGCTCACCAGCACTCCAGGTGTGTCCTGGCTGGTGTTTGTTTGGCACAGGGGTTTCAGCTATCTATTGGTCAGTGGGGCCAGATAATGAGCCCATTTCCAAGTTCTGAGATAACCCAAACAACTGTCACTTTTTCAGTGGCCTGAGCATCCCCCTCAGTCCTCAAATCCAGGAGCTCCAACATAGTGTGAACTGGAGCTGGGAGCAACCTTCCTCCAAAAGATGAACCTCCCCACTGCATCCCTGTGCCCAGGGGAGGCCATGTCAGTGCAGGGGACCTTTCCTTTTTCTACAGAAAGTTGGCAGCTTGGGGAGACTCCTCCTGTTTTGCTAGTGTGGACTGACCTTGGGCTCAGTGTGTCCCTCTCACTGTCACACTGCACTGAGCCCCAACGAGCTCCATTCGCCTTGGATGTGGTGCTCAGATTTACAGCTGCGCTTGGAGAGTCCATCACAATGTGTCCTCTCAGGCAGTGCCTTTCCACAGCTCAGCAGCTCATGGTTCCCCTTGAAATGGTCTGGTGGAAAGCCCTGGGCAAGCACTTTGCCAGGATGTTTTAGTGCCGAGCTCAGAGCGGTTCCTGCTGGATTATTCACCTCCCCCACCCCTGCTCTTCTCTCTCTGCAAACAGGAGAAGCAGCAGAGGAGCAAAGTGGGATGAAGAGGAAGGTGTGGGGAGGATGGAGTCAGGGTCTGCTGATGGAGACAGAGCCTGGGCAATGCCTTGGGCCCTAACACAGAATCATGGAATCCCAGAATGATTTGGGTTGGAAGAGAAGTCCATCTCCTTCTATGCCCCTGCCACAGCCAGGGACACCTTCCACTAGACTGGATTGCTCCAAGCCCTGTCCCACCTGGCCTTGGACACTTCCAGGGATGGGGCAGCCAGAGCTTCTCTGGGCAGCCTGTGCCAATGTCATTGCTGGAAGAACTGTTCCAGTCCTCACAGAGAACAGGGCAAGCAAGGCAGAGAAGGACCCGTTATGGAAACTGTGCTGACATCCAATTATTGACTTCCTAGGACATAGACAATGGGAGACTGTCACATGCAGACTGTATAGGTGGGGTGGGACTTCCTGACAAACGAGACCAGACTCCTCACCAGAGCACCTTTATTTCATTCACTAAACTATTCTCATCCCAAGAGTCAACCCCCAACTGGCCTCTTTCCAGTCCCCCTGGGTCAGAGATGTCATCTCAATCCAGAGCAGGGGGTGATGGACAGGACCAACAGCTGCTGACCAACACACTGAGCTCTCCAAGGACACTCAGACCATTGAGTACAACCCTGTGCCAAAAAGAAAATAATTGGGTAACTCAAATATGAGATGAATTGAAGGCAAGTGTGATCCATTCGCTGGCGAACTGTGAGTGATGTCCACAGCCAAACCCCTGAGTAAACTCTCCATCATGGATTATTCATCCATCTCGGCTGGTTATGAGGAAGGAGAGCAGAAAGCTGAAAATGTTTCAGTGCCAATTATTTATTGAAGGGATGTTCTCCTCAGTGGGCTCCCAGCACTCGAGCACTGTGTTTATCCTGCTTTCCCTGGGAGAGGCTGTGGAACTGGGTGGTGGCAGAAGGGGAGGAAATCTGTGCTGGTGTGGAGGCTGAATTTCCCTGTGTTGAGTTTCATCACCTTTATTCATAGCTCCACTGTTTTTTGAGCCATTCTGGACAATATTTCTTCCTTTTCAGTGTTTACACCCTTCGGATATTCCCAGACAGCCGTTAAGTTTCCTATCAGTCTTCTCCTGGCCTGGCTGTATTTCCTTATTTTAATCTTTCCCCATCAGCAGTCCCTCCTGCCCCTTCATCATCTGTGCCATTCTTCCCTGAGTTCCCTCTGATTTGTCTACATCACTCTTGTTTATGATTCCGAGATCTCGTTTAGCATTTGATTTCTGCCAAAAATAAAATCGAGCTTGATTGTTTTCGCTGATGACTGAAGGAGACATGAATTGTTGCTTGGAAAACAGTCCTTGAGACAGCAATATGTGAGCGAGGGAAACGAGAGGCAGCTCCATCAGGCAGACAAACACCCAGCTGATATCGGCTTGGGCTCGATTGGATCTCCGGAGCGTGGCTGGGGCGTGCTGGCAGTAATGGCCCCCACTATTAGAGTGTTTAGCTTTTGAACAGAAATGGGAGTTATAACTCAGGGCCTGGCATAAATCACAGGGCCATGAAACTCTCCCAGGCATGTGAATGCACAATAAACTGGGCTGAGATTCCTTGGGGAAAGTGGCAAAATTGCACCTTTTTTGTCCAGGAAAATGTGGGTTTGAGTCAGATCCATCAGTTTGGTCGTTGAGACCTTCATCTGGGAAAGGTTCACAATAGTTTTTTGAACTTTTTTTTAATTGCCACAGGGGTGGAAAATAAAGTGGCAAAGGGCAAAGTGAGACTCCAGATCATCATTCAGTGAAGGAGCATCCAGTCTGCCCACATTTCTCAGTGCTGCTCATGAGCAGGTGTCTGCCTGGACCTGGACCTGGACCTGAACCTGGACCTGGACCTGGACCTGGACCTGGACCTGGACCTGGACCTGGACCTGAACCTGGACCTGGACCTGCTCCTGCATGTGCATCAGTATCTGCACCTGGATCTGCACCTGGACCTGGACCTGGACTTGGACCCCAACACCTACACCTACACCTGCACCTACACCTGGACCTGGACCTGGATGCAGGAATGGTGAGGTGGTGCCTCAGGGTCTCTGTCACTTCTGACCATCCAGTGTCTTAATTTCTATCTCCAAATGCTGGTTTAGGGACCTGGTTTTGATCACTTGGACTACCAAATGCTGGGGGATGGTTCCAGATTGCAAATCTTGCAGACATCTCTTCAAAGCTCACCCAATGAGCTGCACTGTGATGACCTCCAGCCACCCACCCAGTGACTGGCACAGCCCCTGGGCTCTCTTCAGCCGCTGCTGGGACAGTGCTGCAGCCACACATGGAATCACAGAAGGTTTTGAGTTGAAAGGGACATCCAAAAATCACCTAGTCCAACAATGCCATGATTCCATGATTTTGCTCCCATGGGAAGTCAGTGTGTGTGTCCATGCCCACACAGGCAACCCCCCCGGGCATGGCAGTGTGTGCATCCAGGCCAAAGGAGGGAAGCAGCTGTGCCCCAGCCTGTATCCACACAGAGCAGGACCTGGGGCTGAGGAGCAGCACCACAGGAGAGGGGCTGTGGTTAGGAATGCCATTCCCATAATGGAGCACACGAAAACCCCTCCCCTCCCCACCCAAGATCCACATAAACCCACACATCAGCCAAGGAGATGGGGGTTGGTTTGTCCTGGGAAGCCGCTGCCTTCCAGTGAGACCCTGCACAGAGGGTCTGTATCTCCAGGGGATTTCCATTTAAATGCTCCTTGGCAAAACCTCCTTAGAAAGCCACTGACGACTCATGGAAAGCTTTGGAAAACATGCTAATTACTGGGAAACAATGCAGCATCTCCATGGCTAGAGCCCCTCTGCTTTCCTCCCTCCCTTCCCGGCACCCCCAGAGGCATTTCCATGAGAAGGGCAGCTTTGTCTCTCTGGACTGTTCCTGCTGCTTATTCCTGCACCTGAAGGCAAGCTCCAAAGTGGGGGACCCCCCAAGGCATCTCCACAGCAACTCCCCCTCCCCCGAGAAGGGCTTGGGGCAGGAGCACATGTCACCCCCGGGATCAGGACAATTAGGGACGGGGATTCATTAGCGTTATTACTATGCACGGCGTGTGCTGCAGCAGCATCCCAGAGCTCCTACAAGATCAGGTATCCTGTGTGCTGGGAGTGAGGAAAACCACTGTCAAATATGGACCTTGCTTCTGTTGGACTTTACAGCAGGTTTCCCTAAGAGGTGGGTGTTCCAGCAAGTGGGGAGGACTGCAGGGATTTCTTTGCTTTGGGGGTCACTGACCTCCCACCACTCCAACTCTGTCAAGCACCATGTTCTGATGTGTCAGCTCGGGAATTGACCCTCTGCACTGTGGAAAAAGCCGTGGCACATCCTGCAGCTTCAGTTCTATTTGGTTTGTTTTGCTGCTGTGAAACTGGGATGGACTGGATGGGCCTTCATCCCTTCTCATGGGCAGCATCTCCCTTTGAGTGGGAGATTGAAATACCCCTGAACTTCCTCAGCAAAAGTCAGACTGAAACTGTCAGACTGACACTTTCTGCTCCTTGGACTGTGCAAGGACTAATGAACCCTCCTGATGAGAGAGAGCAGGAGGGAAGAGGGACAGGGCACTGGTGGTAAACATAACAGAAAAACCTGTGAAGGAAACCTTAATTTGGGGTGTCTGTGCCCTGGTGATCCACATGCTGGCATGAGAGCCCTTCTTCGCTCAGGGTTTTGGAGAGGTGCCCCATGAGTCATCATCTGAATCCTAAATAATTCATAGAGGTAGGGTTAGGGATGTACAGGGAGATTGTGGCTTTGCTCAGGAGCAGTTGGGTATTTTCCTGTTGCTCAGGGGGACAGGGTCAAAGCAATGAAAGAGGAGGGAGCTGTTCAGGGGGAGAACAGTGTGGCTGAGCCACACTGTGGGGACATGGGGCCTTCCCACAGGCCAGGGGAGAGCAGGGAGCACACCCAGCAGCTACAAGGTGGCAACAAAGAGGAGGGATGGCAGCAGTTACAGTCCCTGAGCTGGCACCAGGCAGCCAACACTGGCAGAGCCATCCCTGCTGCAGGTGCAGTGCCATGCATGTCTGTGTACTGGGAGTAGGATGTGCCTGAGACACTCTTTACCCAGGTCAGGAGAGGTTTTAAGAGGAAACAACCCCATGAACGCTCACTTCCCCATGCTTAAATTCCTCCTTTTTCCTAGAGAGGCAAGACTAATGTGGCTCTTTGCATTGCTTTGCATCCGAGCAAGGGATTAACCATCCCCGGTGCCTCAATGCAGACTGGAACCCTTCCAGAAAGTCAGCAAACTGGCGCTCCCTCTCCCTCTAAATGCTTTGGCTTCCTGCAGGAAAATGAAATCCATTAACAAGTTCCACCCCTCCTCGGAATTCAAGGCTAGAACTGTCAATTCTTTGGGAAGGAGCTAAATGGGGGGATTTCCATAACAATCAGCAGCTACAGCATTAATCCATAGTCATATTAACCTGGGATGACAAGGACACGTCTGGCTGTTCTCTCTAATGTAATCTGCCATTGTACCCGGCCTCGCTGAGCCCAGCTTTGTGCTGGGCCTGGGCTGGGAGCAAGTCCTCTCCCTGGCTCTCGGCACAGCTCAGAAATAAATGATGGGGACACAGGCAGGGGAAAGCCATTAATATGCATGTGCGTGCGTGTGCTTAGCGTGTGTCTGCTGCTGGTGTGGGTGTGAGATGTGCCTGGACACAACCTCTGTGCCGTGTGTGCCCCAGCCTGTGTGCTGGGTGTGCTCTGTCCCTCCCTGTGGAGCTGCTGGCACAGGGATGCTGCCATGCCAGGTCCTCACAGGCAGCACTGGTGAGGAGCCTGGTGGTGCCAGGGCAGCTCAGCAGGATGGTGAAGGTGTCCAGCCCCTCTTCTCACCAATGCTGACAGTGCATCCTCTGCAGGGGTGATCATCCCTGACTGTCCCTTCTCTTTCCTTCCTTTTGCTGTATTAGACTTCCTTAAAGAGGCACCTTCTCTGCATGTGGAAGATGCCCTGAGCCTGCTGTTGGATTAGGACATGGTTGCAGAGCTGCACTGGTCTGTGCCAGGACCCCCCATGCCAAATGAGCTTCATTTCTGTCCCTTTTCTTTCACAAAAGCTTCCAATCCATTCCATGATTTCTGTGTTACTACTTAGCTCTGTTGTAAAGGGGGTGGAAATCGGAAACTCTGATTCACCAGGATCTTTGCACAGAAACTTCACACGCTGGAACAATTAATTAACCATTAAACCCTTTGTCTGTGTCATTGCATTGTTCCAGGCTCCCACTGAAACCCCTCAGTGGAGCACTGGGGCTGCCAGTGCTCGAGCGTGGTTAATCAACTAACAGGCTTATAAACACAATAGGCACAGCAACACGTTGCTCTCCAAGCACCAGGACACCGAAGGGTCCCCAGCCACACCGAAGAGCAGGATTAGCCCCAGTTCTGGCCATGCTGGGGGCTGGGGGAGCGGCTGCTCTCTGTGCCAGGAGCTGACTGAGACCCGGTGCTTGGGACTGTGCCACGGAAACCCTTCCCCCTCCCAACTCTGTGCATCACAGATCCGTGGAATGGTTTGGACTGGGAAAAGCCCATCTCGTTCCACTCCCTGCTATAGGGTGGGACACCTTCCAGTAGAGCAGGTTGCTCCAAACCCCATCCAACATGGCCTTGGACGCTTCCAGAGACAGGGAGCCCACAAGGTCCCTGAGCAACCACCGTCTCTGGGCATCGTGGCTGCAGCGTGTGTTGGGGACAGGCAGGGCCCAGGTCACACAGGGGCATGGGGACAGTGCCTGCCCCGGCACGGAGGGTGCGTCAGGGCAGGGCCAGCGTACAAGGTGGATTTAATGGGGAAAAACTGCTGAGCATCCAGGAAAAATTCCACTTTGTTGAGGTTAGAGGTGATGTTTGTGTCTGGAAAAGTGTTTCTGCATGGCTGAAGTCTGGGAAAGTGGCATTGGAGGGAAGCAGGTGGAGGCATGAGATCTTTGAGGAGACCTTTAATGATAGAAATTTTGTCTCAGTTGTATTTAGGCCTTAATTACAGCAGCCATAAAGGTATTTATTTCCTGACGACTAATGGCGGGCCAAGGAGAAAACTCTCTCATCAGCTCTTAAAAGTTTCAATTACTTTTTCTCAATTATGTTTATGTTTTCCTTGCAGCTCTCGGGAACTGCCCATGGGCACAGGCATGTGTGCTCTGAGCACCAGGGGAGGTCAGGAGCCCAGGCCACAGAGGCTGGAGAGCTTAGACTGAGGCCAGAGTGGATGAAGAACAAAACACTTAATTGCAAAGGTGGATGAAGTGACCTTTAGGTGACCATCAGCCAAACTTTGAGTTTTCACTGCAGTTTTTAGTCCTGTTGCCCACTGGTCTTACTGTGCCAACCACTGTATGGCCTTTGAGTGCCCCTGGGACACTCCTCTGCCCTGGCTGGGATGTGTGTGGGTTGTCCATGATGGGCAAAGGCTGCAGGAGAAGGTTCTGCTCCCATGTCCCCACACACAGCAACAGCAACGGGTCCCTCTGAGGCTCAGGGCTGCACAATGAACAATAAGTGATAAAACTCCAAAAATCACTCCCAGGTTTAGCCTTCCAAAGTTGAAACTTTTCCATGAATTTATGTGACAATCCCCAAAGCTTCGAAGCCCTTGGAGAGCAGCAGAGATAAGAGCAACTCTCAGCTTGAAGAGGCCCAGGCAGATAAACATCAGCCTTGAACCAGCAGATAAAGCTGCCAGCTTGTCTGGAGCCTGGGCAGGTGGATGTCTCCTTGGAGAAGGGCTGTCCCACAGAGCCCTGTGCCAGTGACCTGTGCAAGCCACCTCCCCTTGTGCTCTGTTCTCATTCCCAGCCCTTCCCCTGGATGGAGCACAACAAAGGGGTCATGGCTCTCCCACTTGCCCTGTGATGTCCCCTACTGGTTGTCACCTCTGTCACCTCTTCCACGGGTGCTCTGTATGTAAAAGTTACATCTGGGAGAAAATGACAGTGAAATGGCCTCAGGTTGGGCCAGGAGAGGTTTAGACTGGATATTAGGAAGAATTCCTCCACAGGAAGGGTTGTGAAGCAGCAAACAGGCTGTGCAGGGAGTGTCAGCATCCCTGGAAGTGTTCAGAAACCATGTGGATGTGGCACCTGAGGACACGGTTTAGTGGTGACAGGGTGGTGGTGCTGGGTTGATGGTTGGACTGGAGATTAAAGGTCTTTTCTAACCTTAATGATTCAATGGTTCTAGGAACTCACTGGTTTCCTTTTCTGTGTGGAGCTGCTCAGTCTGGGATATCCTCAGCCAGCAGGAGCACTAATCCTGCTGCACAGGGTCCCCATCCCTCCCTCATCTCCTTCCAAAAGGTGCTGGGGAAAACCCCCCAAAATCCTTCCCTTTGCCCTGCCCCAGGGCAGAGGAGGAGCCTTAGGCTGGGGAGGGGTGGGTTGCCAAGCCAAGCCCTGGGAACACAGCAGGGGCAGAAAGGGACACCCTGGCATTTCTGGGACTCCACTGCCCTCCAGCCCCGTGGCTGGCACTGTCACTGGGTCCTGCAGCTGTGGGGGACCTCAGTGCTGGGGTGATGGGCAGTGCTGGCAGGATAACGCAGCAAATGAGGTGACTGTTAGCACAGTTATGGCTGTTCCCTGCCCCAGACAGTTGCTGGGGCTCAGGCACAGCTGCCATTCCTGTGTTTATGCACAGGACAGGTGGGGACAGGTGAGCGACACAGCACAGGCAAAAATTCCTGCTGAGACTTTAAAATGTTTCCAAGCCATTACAGCAGTCACATTTCTGTTTCAGTTTGTCTCTGGGGCAAACCTTCGAGGTTCACAAGGCCCCTCCTGCCCAGGGGGTTCCTGTCCCCACATCCCCTGGGCAGGAGCACACAGACCTGCAAGGGCTGGAACAGATTTGCTGACTCTGGGAGCGTTTTGTGCCGCTGTCTCAGCTCTGTTCATTAACGGGGGAAGAAACGCGTCTCCCCAAGCCCTCCCTCCATTTCCAGGCCAGGTGTAGACATGATTTATTGCACTCTTTAGTCATTATTCTCAGTTACCCAATTAGGTTTTTTAAAATTAAAAATGCAAGAACTTTGTTGCTGCTGCATCTGGGGATTCTGCAGCATCTGGAAGATAGTGAGGAAAAGAACCCCAGAGGAATCCAAGAACAACACCAGCAGCTTCTGGTGTGCTACCTGTCAGGGTGTGTCCCCTCTGGATCACGGGGTGAGGGGGCCACCCCTGCCCTGCCCCTGGTCCCTGGTGGTGCTGACACCAGGTGGGGGGTGCCAGAATCTGGTGCATTTGATCCTACTTAGCAAAAAGCTTCTGCTATTGCATAAACCCGGGATAGTCACCAGGGAGGTTTCAGCAGAAGGCAGACAAGGCTGTGGTGCTGCTGAGTCCAGCACTTCCCACTGCTGACTCCTCCAGCGCTGCCGGGGTGGGTCATGGACACTCATGTTTAGAATCACAGGATCATGAAGGTTGGAAAAGGCCTCAAAGACCATCGAGTCCAACCATTCCCCCAGCACTGCCAAGGCCACCACTAACCCATGTCCCCAAGTGGGACATCCACACGGCTGTTGCATCCCCCCAGGGGTGGGCAGCCTGGGCCAGGGCTGAACAACCCTTACCATGAGCAATTTTCCCTAAGCTAAACCTCCCCTGGCACAACTTGAGGCCATTTCCTCTGGTCCTGTCTTGCCCTTACCTGGAAGGGTGGCTGCCTTTGGGATGGCTGAAGACAGCAGAGCCTCCAGCTTTCCACTGGGTCCCTTTTGCTTACAGAACCCAGCCTTGGAGCAGCCAGTTCCCACAGGAGGATGCTCTTAAAAGCAAGGGAATTAATTACAGACTCGCAGGTGCTTTTAAGGTCTGGAGGGGAGAATAATGAAGCTGATTTGCTGGTGTTGGTATTTTTGTCTCTCATCTCCCCACGTGGAGCACGTGGCATTCCTGCTTCTAAGGCATTCCTGAGGTGCAGAATTATTTTTACCTCTTTGCTGATGCTCAGATTCCTCCCTGCCTGTTTCCAGGTCAGGTCCCAGCCCACCTGAAGCTCCCCACCCCTTCCCTGTGCTTTCATCTCCCCAGCCCACTCCCTGTTTGTCTCCTCATGGGATTTTTCCTCCTTGGAGGAAGGGCTGCAAGGGGAATGGAGCCCTGGCCAGACCCACCCCTCCCTGGCAAGGAGGTGAGAAGTAACTGCAATAACGTCCTTTAAATGCATTTCAAATCCAGGAGTGTTTATTTCCCTCCTCGAGGGACCAGCCATACTTTGGACTGGTCACACAGATTTGGGCAATGGCAGCCCAGACCCTGACCCTAAGTCTGAGACTCTTCCCATCTCTGGAATCCACAGCTCTCACAAGGAACTGGTGCAACCATTCCTAACTCGTTCCCAGTTTCCTCAGCAACCCTGGAAAACTGGGAGAGATGATCCTTTCAGGAACAATCCCCATCCTGAGGGAAAATCCTGAGGGGATTCTGCATTTCAGGCATTTTCCTACGATGTGACAATTCCCTACTCCATGGGCTGTTCAGGTGCTGTTTATGCAGGAACTGAGATGTTCATTATGCTGCTTGCTGAGATGAGAGATAAGGTATTACCAAGGAAACACAGATTTGCAGTGACATCCCAGGCGTTGCCACTCAGGTTTCAGAACTGGGGGCTCAGGTGGGGTCTGGGCCCACCCCAGTGACATGTGTGGAGGTGGCAACCCCTCTGAGAATGGGGGCTCCTGCCTCCCCCTTCAGAACCCCCTCCTCACTAAACCCCTCCAGCTTCCAGTGGTTTCTCTTAATTTGTACTACAGGGCTGGATTTATGGGTTCTGAGCCCTGGGGGTGCTGAGCAGCAGGAGATGGGGGTTCCTGGGGGTCTCCTGGCTGGGAAGAGCCACTGTGGAGGGGGAACAGGGGGACAAGGGCTCTGCAGTTACCCAAGAACATCTGATGACACAAAGTGACAGAAGAGTAGGGTGGCACAAGGGGTTTGGAGAGGAGTGGTGGAATTGAATCCAGCAAAAGAAAATTAGGAACCAATGTCAGGGAAAAAAAGTTTAAAATCGTTCTGGTGCTTCTTGTTGTACTGGAGTGGTTTCCCAAATTAGTCAGGGACAAACTGTCCCACGGGCTGCCTTGGACAATAAGGGATGGTTTAACAGAGGGCTCAGGCTGGGCTGGTTCAAGCCCAGACTTTTGGGGCTGTTTGGGTTGTTTGGGATCTGCAGATGGCTCTGGTGTCCCCGAGCATGTCCCCGTGGCCTGGCTGGGCTTGGCTCAGCTCAGCTCAGCTCAACATGGCTCAGTTTCTGTTTTCTAGGAAAAAGAGGCAGGCAAAAGGAGAAATGCTTTAAAAAAAACTAGACAAGGAAATGGGGTTGGAGGGAAACAGGAGCTCGTCACTCGTTAGGAGAAATCCAAAATAAACGGGACGCCATCCAGACTCTTCTAACCAGAAATGTGACCTAATTTTCCCTTCCAGCGATGTTCCAACTGCCTCCCACCAGCACAAGCTCCCTGCTCAACCCCAGCTGCCTGGACTGGCCCTGCGACCCCCTGGTGCCCTCAGCTCGAGTCTTTGCCCTGGAGCACCCAGTGCATGGAGGAGCAGGGAGGTAACCGGGGTGGGCATGGACAAAGGGCACCACAGACAAAAAATTAAAAACTAAAAAATTGAATTATGCTGAGTCCCTTCATGGGAAGTCCAGGGAAAGATGTGGCCGTGGGTCACAGGGGAACCAAAGACTCACAGACTGGTTTGGTTTGAAAGGGACCTTGAAGACCATCGAGTTCCACCCCCACCATGGGCAGGGACACCTTCCACCAGCCCAGGTTGCTCCAATCTGGCCTTGAACACTTTCAAGGATGGGGCAGCCACAGCTTCTCTGGGCAACCTTTGCCAGGGCCCCACCACACTCACAGAGAGGAATTCCTCTCCAGTCTCCCATCTAACCCTGCCCTCTGGCAGTGGGGGGCCCTTTCCCCTTGTCCTGTTGCTCCAAGCCTTTCTCCACAGTAACTTGGGCTGTTGGCTCTGCTGTCGGGGGAGCCAAGAGGAGGTGATTGCCCCATCACCCCGGAGCTGTTTGGCCTTGCCCCTGCCCATGGGAGGTGGCAGGGCTGTCCTGACCCCGAGTGTGGGGCTGGCCGAGGCTCCCACCCCTCTGCACCCCCAGATGGCACCGGAATATCTGAGGTTTATTTAGTCTCAGAACAAGAAGTGCACGTAGTAATTGCATTGCAGCGTGCAAATAGCAGAACAAACAAAATCCTCAACTTGATAGGAGCAAGGGTTGTTGTAGCTGGGAAAAAAAATGATCAAAAACATGTCACACAGGAAAAAGGGTTTCCATTCACAAAGAAATCATTATGGTTAATTTAATTCATTGTAGCATTTAATATAGAAAAGCTTTTCTACAGAGACTGGGAAAAAAGCCAACATTTATATATAAATGGGTTTTATTTTAAAAGCTAATGCAGTGGGCAGGATGCTTCGGGGTTATTTTCTCTCCCTCTTTCTTTCAGTGCATATGCAAAGCTGGTATTGTATCTGAAAAACAAGGAATTTGCTGCTATCTAAAGTTTACAAATTGCTTTTTTTCAAAAGCACCATTTCATATCCCTTAGAAATGGAAATGACAGGGGTTTATCTCCTCTGTCGCCTTTCTCTCTGTTTTTTTAAAGTTACTTATATTAGTATCCAAGGCACTGATTTGCAGAATGGGCTTTAAACAGCCTCCTACTGCCATTCCTGGGAGTGCTTGACAGCCCCAGCTCTTGCAGGAGATGCATTTTCTGGAGCACCACTGACCTGAGCACGTTCCTGGAGCGCTGGGAAGGGTGTCTGCCATCGGAGAGTCGTAACAAGAATCAGCTGTATTTGTGCAGGGGACAGATGGTTCCTGAATGACTGGTCTGATCAAATACCTTCAGCCATAAAATTGCAGGAGAAGGAAACATATGGCATCTCCCACGTGTGCCCTGCGTGTGCCGGGTGGGCAGGGACGGGCTCCGAGTGCAGGGCGTGTGCTGGGCTGGAGCGTGGGAGGGACACCTTCGAGTCACACACAGAGAGCCCCAGGTGCTGGGCACGGGGCTGGGGGTGTGCAGGGGTCCCCCACGTGCTGCAGAGCAGAGCAGAGCTGCCTCTCTGGCCACCCCAGGGCTCTGTGATCCTGCAGTGTGTCCTGCACAGGCTGGAGGCTGCCCCGTGGTGACCCCTGGGTACAGACCTGCCTGTGTTTGCAGGCTGGAAACCCCTCCCCAGGAACCATTGCTGTGCTGGGCCACCCTTCGTGCCTTTCCCGCTTTCTATCCTGGTTTTCTCTTGCTGCTACAAAATCCAATTATTCCCATGTCCATAAGCACAGAATCTCAGAATGGTTTGGGGTGAGAGGGATCTTGAAGCTCATCTCCTTCCACCCTTGCCATGGGCAGGGACACCTTCCATGAGACCAGATTGCTCCAAGCCCCATCCAACACAAACCTTCTCTTCCTCAGCCTTCTTTTCTGCATTTGGGCACCACCACTCATCCCCCTCAGATCTGTCCTCTCCAGGCTAAGCAGACAGTGGTTCTGAGGCCTCCAAAGTCTGTCCCTGCTCTCTCCTTGTCACTACCTTCATCCTCTTCACCTCAGCAGCAACTGGCAAAGGTGGAAACACAACCTGTAAAGGTCTTTGCCACCTCTGCACCTCCTGCCCGTGAAGGATCCCAGTGGGATCTTTATTCTCCTTCCCTTCCTCTAAGATATTCCATTAGGGGTTGTCAATCTACTCATCACCAACAACAAATGCAGCCACACCACATCTCTGGAGCAGGGAAAATCATCCCACTGAGAAAGCAGCCCAGCAGAAACCCAAGCCTGACCAGGTGAAGCACCTTGCTCAAGGTCATCCAGGAGTGGGGAATGTCAGCCAGTGCATTCCCAAAAACCCCACTCTTTCATAGACACCTCCACAAAGCTGTTTTCTTTGTAAAAAGCCAGCTGCTATTAAATCTCTGGACTTCTTAGCCCTGGCATTGCATCCATTACCCTCTCCCAGTGCTTGGGGCTCTGTCCTGGCTGTATCAGCTGGCAAAACACCCTTCTCCTCCTCGGGAAGAGTCTGTGGGAAGCCACACTCGTGGCTGAGGGGTTCATTCTCCACCACAGCTCAGACCTGACCATCTGAGCACCTGCTGCTCAGGCCTGGGCTTGCTCCTGCTGCTGTCCCAGCCCCTTGGCCGTGGCCTTCAAAGCAGGCAGGACCAGCCCTCTTTCAAAGGCGTGGAATGCAAAGTTTGGGAAGTGTGCTGGAACCTCTGTGTCTGTACCCAGCCCCCTGATTTATTACCCCCAGTGTCTGTCGCTGTTCAGAACTCGAGTTCCTGTTCAGACCTTTGCTTTTCCATGCCAGTAGTTTGGGCTTTTCAGCAGGAAAGCTTTCTCCCTGGATTATGCAAATACTCGTGCGTTGTCACTCCCTGTTCTCGTTATGTTCACCTCCCCTCCATTTGATTAATGCTCCCTCTCCCCCACATGCTCGTTCCAATATGTTTGTTTTAGGGATGGGCAAATGAGGTGGGAATAAGAAAAATGGAACTGAACCTTCACCCAAAACTTAAAGTGGGTGGTTTGGAAAAGAAACCCACAACAGAATGAATAAGTCTTTGAACCACACAAATAGTTCCCTTGTTGGTGCAGCAGAGAGAGTCTGGGCCCCAAAATGATGAAATGCCATGTCCTCTGCTGCTTCCAGCAGCTCTCCAGTTACTGCCCACCACTCCTGCCCCCGGGCAGGCTCTTGCAGAGGGATTGGTGCAGGGAGGAGGGTGCAAACAGCCCTGGATGGTGCCAGGGATCCAAGCCCTAAGTGATGCAGACCCACTCTGAGCACGGGGCACAGCCCCAGACCCGGGATGAGGTTTGGAGGTGCACACAGCTGGCACACAGGCTGCCAAGGAAACACCACAATGGCTCTGGAGAGCCTGGTCTCCTGGGATCACAGAATCACTGAGGCTGGAGAAGACCTCCAAGATCATCAGATCCAACTTTTGACCAATCCTCACCTTGTCACCCAGCCCAGGGCACTGAGTGCCACATCCAGTTTTTCCTTGAACAACTCCAGGGATGGGACTCCTCCACCTCCCTGGGCAGTCCTTTCCAAAATGGATTCTGGGAAATCCTGAGTGCCCAAATCAGCTTGGGAAAGCACCACTGGAGCCCTGTGTAGAGCAGGACTGCAGAGAAGCACAGTGCACAGGGCTCCAGGCTGTCTGGTACCCGTGTGGGGCTGGGGGCAGTGCCAGGTGCTGCCAGGCACAGCAGGTCAGTCCCCCAGGGACACCTTGCAAGGACAGGCAGCTCAGAGGGAGGTGGTGGGGCCTCACTGCCAGCTCAGAGGGCTGACAGCACCGTGCCCCATGTGGGGCTGGCCCGTGGCACAGGCCAGCACTGCTGCAGGGACGTGCCGAGGTGCCGTGGGTGCCGTGGGCGCCTGGCACGGGGCCAGAGTGCCCATCACAGCTCCCGCTCTGCACCGTGCAGGGATTTGTTTGGAAGAACCTGTCACAGGCTGGCAGGTTTCCCACTGCTGATGAAAGGAGGGAGGATGTCTGAGAGCTTCACAAGGTGATACAGCCATTAAGGCATCATGATAGACTCGCACAGAGGCACTGAAAACACCCCGAGATTGGCAGCTCCGGGGCCTGAAGCTAAACAAGAGCTGCAGAACAGCGTCGGGGTGTGTGGTGGGTGTGTGAACCCGCTCACGTGGGGTCGGGCACGCTCGGGAAGTCACCATCCCTCATTCTCACCTCCCTGACAGCTCCCAACTTGAAGTAAGATGTAAGCAAACACAGGGGTGGGAGCCCCGCTCGCAGTCCTGCTCAGGAACTGTAAAGGGCCGTTCACAGACCTGCTTTCATTCTTTTTAAACTGAATTTTGTGCTGCTGAAAGGCAGGCTGGGCTGATGGCCACAGAGCCCCTGCTTATCCCAGGCACAGGTTTGGCACAGGTGAAGGGGCTGCAGCCTCCCCAGTGCACCCCCCAGCTGGCACAGCACCAGAGTTCCAGGAGGGCACCAGCACCTGGCTCTGCCTCGGGCCGTGCACTCATCCTGGTCCAGTGCAGAGGTGTAGAGTGTGGCACAGGGGTGTGGGCAGGAAAGGGGGAAAGAGGTTCCCAGGTCCCAGTTCCTGCAGCCAGGCCTGGCTCTGCTTCCTGGACACATCCCAGGGCATCCAGTAAAGGGGGAATTACAGGGCTGAAGCTCTGCACTGTGCTAAGAGGAAGCATCAGTCAAACATTCTTGGCCCCCACGGCCAGCCATAATGAATAAACTCAAAGGAAATTAAACCACAAGAAGAACAAACTCAAACACCAAAGCAAACGCCGCAGCCCAACCTGCATCACGTGCGGCGCGGGGGGAAGTCGGTCCCGACGCCCAGCGAGAGCCACAGAGGTAATTGCAGTCACGGGGAGAGAGGCTAAACCAGCATGAAATGAGTCAGGGGAACAGATATTAAATTTGCAAGCCTGGGGCAACAGGACTCCGTTCAGTTTATTTGCATTAATCAGGTCAGGGGAGTAACCTTGTTTTTTTTCTCGCAGGAGACACCATCGGCCGTTATTTGTTTCTCATGTGAAAGTATCACAAGGCACAAACACGGTCTGGGAGAGCCACATCACCCTGGCTGGGAGAAGCTGCTCAGCCTTCTCCTGATCCAGCTGGGGTTTGCCAGTGGTCATGGGCTGGCCTGGCCTCGGGAAGGCGGGTTGGCCACACTCCATCCCCTGGTAGCCACCAAAGGACCAGATTGTGGCAGGGCCTCTACCAAAACCAGAGACAGTAAGGTGGGGTCAGTGAGTCAGCACCACACACCTGCTCACGGACAGCTCCTCACCTGCTGCTGCCTCCTCATCCTGCTCCGCGCAGGAGCTGGGGCGAGGGGAGAGGTTTCTTCAGCCAAGCAGTTCTTGGGCAAAAGAAGATCTCTGAGAGCTTCGGGTGGAGTCAGGGACAACCAAAACAGTGCCAGTGCCGTGGGAAAGGACCACATCATGGTGACTCCACGATTTTTGGAGGACGACGCTTGTTGCACTGTGGAGGGTTATGAGTCTGATGCAGCCCCACACCTTTGGGAGGATGTGGATGGGACAGTGCTCATCTCTTTGGATGGGAACTGAGGACATGGTCCCACAGTTGCTGTTCCCCAGTCCCAGTCGGATGCCTGGACTGGACGAGTGGGGGTCACAGGCACAGACAGTGGCCCAGCCATGACCTGTGTGAGAGCTGGAGGGGCATTTTTGGCAAAGGCTCAAGATCACTGCTCCCAACATCCCTGCCCATGGACCAGCCTCCTGCTGCCACAGCAGCTGCTCTGCCTCAGCACCCCAGCACAGGCCAGGCCGTTCTGGGCTCGTGCCCAGACTCCTCACACCAGCATACTCCTAATGACGAGCAAAGAAAAAGATGAGTGCAGCCACCCTGGGCCTAAATATCAAAGAAAAAAGGTGGTTTGAACCCCATCCAGGCTGGCAAAGCCTCGAAAGCAGCCAGTCAAGCAAGTCCAGACCTTGATCCTGACATTTCAAGGTTTGAGTGTTCCTGTCAGTGTGGGCTAGTGGGAAAATGGGGAGTGGAGCCATGCTGGCCAGCACTCATGTCTGAAGGTGAAGTGCAGCTCAGCCCTGGTAGTCAGCAAACCCCACCTTGTCCAGCTCAGAGGGTTTAGGGAACTGCATGTTTGTGCTGTGGATTCGGGAGTAACTGGGGCTGCACAGGCAGGGAGGGAAGCAGAGAGGCTGTTTGATGTGTCTGAGCACGGAATCTCCCAGGTAGGGAGGGTTTTGGACCGTTTGCTTTGTCTGGGTACAGAAGGCAGAGCCTCCGCTCCCACCGCGGGGTTCAAGCAGGACCTCCCTTTCCCAGGATCCAGCAATATTATCCAGCTGCTAAAGCTTGTGGAAGCAATGAAGTCTCCTTTCAAGCTCCTAAATAAATGAGAGCAGAGGGCAGGCGGCTGCGGAGGGGCTGAGGGCAGGGGCTGGCTGCCTCCTCGTCCTGCCAGATTGCTGCCTGCTGCACAGACCAAAGCCATCTTCCAGCCGCTGATTTCACATTCCAAGGGAGCAGATTAATGCCTGCAAACTTCTCAGTGGAAGCATTCAAACGCTAATTGGTAGTTGCAAGTAATTAAAGTAATTTACTCAGATTATAAAGAAATTTCTTAACAGTGATTAAGCAACTCTGGGATGTGTGTAGTTGTTTGTAATCACTCCCCCAAGGGGATTAAAGCTCTTGGCTGCGTGTAATATGTCTTGTAACACCCTATGGGTCCTGTTGGCTCACGATAGCAGAGAACAGCTTGTTGGAAGAGATATAAATCAGGCCTGTGTGCACACAGAGAACATCACATCGGGAACAGCTCTCCCTCACAGTCCAAGCCTGGGAGCACAAGCCCCGTGGGGAGGGCAGACATCCCATAACAGGCAGAGCCCGTGCCATCCAGGCACAAACACTACCAAAGGGCAAGGCAGAAGGAGGGGCAGGGCTGTGGGTGAGCCGGGCACAGGCTCAGGGGAAGGCTGTGGGCACCTCAGCCCACAGGTTTCCATTTGCTAACCCACAGAATAGGAATAAAGCCACTAAAAAAAATAATAAATAAATCCACTAACTCAGTTTAGTTCTCCAAAAGTAATGGAGGAAAAGTGCCAGATATCTGTGAAGTTGATACTCAACAGATTACACTAAACCAGTGCTAATCAGCAGATTATCACTCAGATTGTTTCATGTCCTCGTTATCCCAGCCAAGCCTCGAGACCTTGCTAAGCATGGATTTAGGCTCAGGCAGGCAATTCCCTCATGGAGACCTGGGAGGAGGGAGCCCACATTGCTCATGTGTGACATAAGGATTTTTCCTGCTTACATTTCATTTTCATTGGGTGGCTCCAGTGATACTTTCCCTTCCTAACCCCGAAATATTCACACTGGGCTGAGCTGGGCTTGGCAGAGTCCCGGCCCAGATAAACACCCCGTGCTGGTGCCGCTGCCACCATGGAAAGCTCCTTTCATGGCAGGAGGATCTCACAGCGAGGCCCCTCTGCCTTGCCTGGAGGAGATTCCCTTGGGCTGTGTTGCTCCTGCAGCTCCAGCAAGATGCTTTTAACACGTGTGTCCAAGGAGCCAGGCAATTCCCAGGAAACCCTTCGCATGTGTTACAGCCTCCTCTCACACCCACTGCCTGTAGTCTCACTATCCTGCAGCATGCCCAGAATTTGTTTTAATGTTTTATTTATTTATAGGGGCTGTTTTCCACGCTGGGAGTAAAGAACTGTAAATGTTCCAGGAGTGCTGGCTGCACAGGATGCCACTTTACCTGGGCACACGAGTTCTGAGCAAACTGGGAGCTCATCTCCCACAATTGCTTTGGCACAGATCTTTGGTGTTTGCTTTCTGCAAATTTTTGGCCAAACAAAGCCAATTGTTCAATTATTATTTTTTCTGTCTCTAAAGGCAGCACAGGAAGGATGGAACAGGCTTTGTTTTCCTGCCTGGAGGAAGGCATTGTTCCATCAGGAACCCACCACAACCCTCCACAGCCCCACAGGGTGACCCTGGGTGTAACAGGGGCCCTGTGTGGCTCGGGACAAGCTTTCCACACTCAAATAAAAATAGATTTTTTATTTCTGTGTTCTGTTTACTGTGCGTGGAAATCTGATTTTCCCTAATGGTCCTTTATAAATAGTTTCCACCCACCCTCTGCTTGAAAGCTTCTCTGACTCACATTGGAAATTAGGTTCTTCCCCTCCTCGCTATTGAGAACAATTATAGCTCTTTGTTCCGCGGGAATTAAGAAGCACAAGGGCTGAATCCAGCCACAGGAAAATTGTCACTCTCCTTTGTTTTCTGTCTGCAATGATTATCCTGCCAACTGCTCACTGCCATCCTCAAACCCCGGGTGCCTCCACCGAGCACCCTCCATCCTCCAGCCCAGCCTGCCGGGCCTTTGTGCTGATTCAGGGGTTATGGGCTGCTCTTTGCTCAGCCTGGATTTACCTTTTGCTTCCATTTTCCAACAGGAATGGCATTCCCTCCAGGAGAGAGGCCCCCAGATAGGCTGGGCTGGTGGGGTAGGGGAGAAAGGGGGAGATGCTGCTCCTTGGGAAGACCCCGGGGTGTTGGTTGTTGCTGCAGGTACCTTGCCCAAGGTACCCCAGTTTTGGGCCACTCCCAAGTGAAGCCAAGGTGCCCTGGCCAAGGTGCTGCTTTGGGGTCAATGGCCCCTGCTCTGATGGGGTGAGAAAAGGCTTCCCTGGAGCAGAGTGTGAACCCACATCTCACCTGGAGGGAAGGAAAAGCCATGTGGTTGTGGCACCTGGGGACATGGCTTAGTGGTGGTCTTGGCAGAACTGGGTTAATGGATGAACTCCACGGTCTCGGGGGGCTTTTCCAACCTTTTCTGTGATTCCATGATTCCAGGGCAAGAGAAGGCAGCCAGAGCAGGGGAAGGAGCAGCCAGAAAAGCTGACTAGGGGATAAACGCCTTTCTCTTCCCACAAATCTTTTCCAGTGTGAAACCCCCTGTTTAAAAGAACACAACCAAACCCTGCCTGATTTGCTTTAGAAGATCCAAAATGACTCACCATTGACCCCTCCAGCCACACACTCATTTTTCATTAAACTGTTCCTGGGATCTTATAAGCAGAGAGAGAGAACAAGCAGACGGACGCGCAAAAACAACCCAGAGTGCCCTGGGGCTACAATAACCAAGGCAGGAACATTTTAAATTATACCTTGGGTCAAAATGATTTTAGATTGATCAGAAACCAAAATTACCCCTGAGTTCCAGCTGATTGTCTGTGCCTTGGGTTCATCTGGAGGCTGTGTTCCTCCAGCAGCCACATTATCATTATTATCAGGAGCGGGGATACATTTACAGGGGTATTTTAAGAAGCAGAGGAGAAAAGAAGGAGCCTTTGAACCCTAAACACTCGCTGTTTGAAGTGATGTCCTGGCTGGAGAAACCCTGGGAAGCAGAAGAGAAAGAGGCTGCTCAGTGTGAAATGCTCCTGGCTCTTCAGAGCTTTCTGACTTCCACCTGAAATGGGCACATGGAGCTCTCTGTGCCCTGGGGCAACCTGGGACATCCCCACAAGGGCTGCAGCAGAGGCACACCCGTGGGGAGCCAGATAAAACTCAGAAATAAAATTTGTATTCAATGTATCTATTTATATAAACTACATATTCATTATTTTATACATCACTATAGATATTATTTATTTTATATTTATATATTTTATCATGTATATATTATATACTTTATTTTTTATATGTAAGATATATATAAATCTTTTGCATGTTGCAACCCATGGGTACATGCTGCACCTCAATGTGTGTTGCTGCCACATTACCTAAATACCTTTTTTGCTAAAGCTCCAAGCTCCTGCAGGACCCTCATTCCTTCCCACTCAGAGCACCCTCTGTGGGGTCCCCCCAGTGCCCCTGAGCCTGCAGGCTCAGCCTGAGCCCAGGGAACAGCAGCAGGAGGGAACAGCAAGGCCCTGAGCAGGGAGATGCCTCCTTCACAGTTTCCTGGTATCGAGAACTCAAATATTATGATTTTCTTGGTCCAATACACAAAAGGTAAAAATATTCTTATCTGGTTGGTTTTGTCTTGACAACGTCTTGAACCTGTATTGATTGTCACCTTGCCAGTCTTGTCCTGCCCATGGATAGCCCACACTGCCCATGGATAACCCACACTGCCCATGGATAACCCACACTGCCCATGGATAACCCACATTGCCCATGGATAACCCACATTGCCCATGGATAACCCACACTGCCCATGGATAACCCACACTGGCCATGGATAACCCACACTGGACATGGATAACCAACACTGACTGGCTGAGCACGCTGGGATGAGCCGAGCGAGTGCCTGGAAGCCTCACTGAGCAGGAATGGCATCCCAGCCCCGCAGAGGATGCTCCTCCTCTGCCTCTGCCTGCGGAGCTGAGGCGGCTCCGCTCCACTTACCCCCGGCAATGCTGCGATGTTTAATCAGGTGCAAAGGAGTCGTGTTTCCCGTCTCTCTCTGCCAAGGATGCCCTTCTCTCCACTGAATTCATTCCTCTGACATCCAGCTGAAATGCTGGCACAGCACCAGGAGCAGAGCGGGGTGAGGGGCAGGTGGGACCAGGGTGTGCCTCTGTGCCCAGGGTTGGGTGTGGGGGCACTCAGCCTGGCACCTTCCTCCTTTCTCAGAAATGGAGAATTTTCCTACCAACTGGGACCAACCTTGTGGGGGTTTTAGGTCTGAAGGGCAGGAAATGGCAGGACCTGCCTAATGGGATCTTCGGGTGAGGAGCTGCTTGCAGAGCATCCAGCACTGGAGCATCTTCTGAGGGTGGAAGGGAATGCAGAGCCCTGGTCCATCACTGCTCATCCTCTCTCCTCCTGCTCTCCTCTTTTCCTGGTGGTTCTTTTTTTTTTTCTTTTTCCAAACCTGAGGAACTGCTTGGTACTTGAAAGAAGGAAGGATAAAAATGACCATATATAAATATTTAATTTTAAAAGCTCGAGCTCTCCCTTTAAGACAAGCACGAGCTTTTATCACTGGCTCCATCCCATCAGAGCCTTGCTTTGCTCCCAGGCCCTGCTGGGGCTCCAGCTGGCCGAAGGGTGCAGCAGCATCCACCAACAGTGGAGATGTTTTCCCATCCAGCCCCTGTCACTCTACTCAGGGAGCCACATGATGAAGTTGCTGAGTTCCTGATGGCTCCCCAGGCTGTGACATGTTCAATCCCATCACAAATTACTGCTGGGGTAATGCATGATTAGTCCAGCACAAAGTACCTGCTGGTCAGCAGGGGCTGGGGGAAGCTGTGCCAGCAGTGAATGTGGCAGGATAATGAGGTGGGAGGGATGGGGAAATGCCAGACAGGTGTGGGAATGGATCTACTGCTCTCCCAGGAAGGAAGGGAGAGGTGTGCAGGGAACAGAGTCTCCATGTGTGCAAGGCTGCCCTGCACAGAGGAGCCCTCCCCAGAGCTCTTCTTCATCCAATGCTTGAGTCCTCAGCGCAGGAAAAACATGGACTTTGGGGAAGGGTCCAGAGAGGCCATAGAGATGCTCCGAGGGCTGGAACCCCTCTGCTCTGGAGACAGACTGGGAGAGCTGGGGGTGTTCATCTGGAGAAGAGAAGACTCTGGAGAGACCTTAGAGCCCCTTCCAGTGCTTAAAGGGGCTTCAGGAGAGCTGGAGAGGGACATGGGACAAGATCCTGGAGGGACACGAATCCATTTCCAAGGGAGGGATAATTCCATGGCTGTCCGAATGCAGTGGGCACAGCTGGGCTCGGCCCCACCACTGCCTCCAGCTGCTCCGAGCAGCCCTCAGAGGTCAGTGCTGCTGTCTGGGGGGTGTGTGAGGCATTCCTGCCTGTGGGGTCTGTGGCTCAGCCCCCAGAGCACCTCAAGCCACCACTGGCCCCTGAGGAGCTGCCAGACTGCACCAGCCTCTGGTCCCAGCTGAGCTGCTTTGGATGTAAGGAATCAACCTGGAGCTGAAACCTTCTGTATCCTGTTTCAAGACCCAGCCAGGGAGAACCTGGAGATTTATTTGTGTTGAACCAGAAGAAAACATCCTGTGGCCACAGAGGGATGGCAGAAACTTTCCAGGGAAAGCAAACAAATAGTAGGTACGTCTGTTACAGGAGCTTTAACTAAAGCCTCCACTCTCCACGGAGCACCAGCAAACGTGGTGGGAAATAAACCCAAAATTCGCCGGCAAAGCCTATAATTGCATTTCCAAACCTGCAGCCAGTAATTCCCACAAGCACTGGAGCAGAGATGCAAATAGACCAGCCACCGATGTGTTCTGCATGCAGGGAGATGTTCCCACCACAGCAACGGGAACGTTTCCTCGGCTTGTAGGGATTTCCCCATGTGCCTTTTACCCCAAATAAAGTGACCACTCTCCAGAGCTGCCTGAGCCATCACATGTTGGCAGAGCTCAGGGGGGGATCACAAATCCCTGTTTCTGGAGATGCCAAGCTCCCAGAGCTGCTCAGGGCACCATGGACATGGAACCTGAGGCTGAGGGTGCCTGTGGGGCTGGGGGGGACACAGCCCCCAGGGGTGCCTGTGGGGCTGGGGGGGACACAGCCCCCAGGGGTGCCTGTGGTCCTGGGCAGGCAGCAAGGGCAGGGAGTGGCCGTTCATCACCTTCTGGGAGGGCCAGCAAAGCCTGTTTGGCCACAGCATTTTCAGGCTGTTGGACTTTCCTTACATTGTTTTTCCTTTTCCTTTTTCCATTTTATTTTTCCCTTTTCCTTTTTTTATCTTTTCCTTTTCATTTTCTTTTTCCTTTTTTTCCTTTTCCCTTTCCCTTTTTCTTTCCCCTTTCCCTTTTTCTTTTTTCTTTTTTCCCCCTTTCCCTTTTTTCCCATTTCCCTTTTCCCTTTCCTCTTTCCCTCCCTTCGTTTTTATTTCCTTGGAAACCCCCGGAGTGAGCCACCAGTGTGGGCCCGGGCAGGGACAGGAGCTGAGGGGACACAGTGCCCACCCCCCTGCCCTGAGGGTACAGAGCTGCCCCTGTGCCTCCCAGACCAGGCTGGACAGGGCTCGGAGCAACCTGGGACAGTGGAAGGTGTCCCTGCCCATGGCAGGGGGTGGGACTGGATGGCCTTCACGGGTCCCTTCCCACCCAAACCATTCCATCATTCCATGATTCTCCACTTCCATCACCCCCCTCCAGTGATGGCTTCAAAACTGCTGCATCTCTCCTGTCCCACAGTTCTTCCTCACTCTGGAGGGACCTGAGGGGGTCACTTTGTGCTGCTGTGTGGGAGTTAAACACCAGAGCACTAAATTCTCTTGGAGAAGAAACTATTTCACAGTTTCTACCTGAATTTCTGCTGCAGCTTCAAAGCGAGAGCTGCTCTCAGAGTAAATGGAGAGGCATTCAATAGAGGATCCCCTGAGCACAGGCAGCACCTGCTGCCATTGGGTGGGAATTTAGAAAGAGAAAACACATTGAAGAAATTGGAACAAGGAGGCAGGAAAACATAAGTAGCTGCACAATAAAATGAAAATTAAAAAAATTAAAAAAGAAGGAGTACGTGTTAGAGATGGAGCTGCTCCAAGAATGAAAGTGCTGTGATGGGCAGGTGTTGATGCCACCAGGCATAACAGAAAAGAAAGAAAAATCAGGATAGTGTGGGGATTTTTTTAGCATTTATTCCAAAAACACTTGCTGAACACGATGCAATCTCTTTGATATGAAGGTTAATTGAAAGAAATGGTACAGACCCCTTGGAACTCAGTCTGAAATAGCTCCAAAGAAAGAAAATTTGGGGCAAATAAAGGAGACAAAAGGAGACAAAGGGAGCAGAAAAGCTGAAAGTTTAAGCAAGACTTGGGAGAACAAAATGGATCTGCCCACCTGGCTCGAACCTCACTGTCCCCACAGCCCAGCCTGATCTCCAGGCAGTGTGTGGAGTGACCAGTATTACCCAGAAATACTACGGGGAAATATTGCAGGTTTATCCCTGCCTGGTGAGACAAGCCAGAAAGTAAAGGAAAAAGGATAGAAAGTTACAGCCAGACTCAGAACTCCCTTCCCAGGCCTTAACTCGAGTCATTGCACAGGTCACAAACTGTTGTTTGAGGACACTTTTAGAAGTCTGTAGATCCTGTTTGATATTCTTCCCCCAGGCCTTTTTGCTCCTCCAGGCTTGGGCCAGAATGAGAAATGAGAACCCTGAGCTGGGAAAACCAGGAGCAATTCTGGAGTCTACAAATCCAATGAAAATCATCATGGGGTGCAAACGTCATGGGAGAACTCCTGTGCAATGATTTCAGAGTGAGCTTTTAGGATCAAAAGGGCTCAGGACAGAGATCGGAACTGTTGGATGCTGCTCCAAAAATTGTAGCCTTCTCTCTAGTCAGCACTTCCCCAATCCACTGTCAGCATTCCCAAACTCTCCATCACGGACATCTCTGCTCGTGGACATGGACGAGCTCTGCCTACCAAGTCCCACACTGTGAGACTTCCCTGTGCTCCTGTTCCCGGCAGTGCCCACCCCGACACTGAGGCACAGCCCCTCGAGCCGGCTGAGCCCCCCAGACCAGGAGCATCCCACTCATGGCTCCCACCCACGGCTCCCACTCATGGCTCCCACCCACGGCTCCCACTCATGGCTCCCACCCACGGCTCCCACCCACGGCTCCCACCCACGACTCCCACCCACAGCTCCCATCCATGGCTCCCACCCACGGCTCCCACCCACGGCTCCCATCCGTGGCTCCCATCCACTGGGAACGCGGGATGGAGAGCGGCTCACCCTCGGCTCCATCGCCAATATTTGAGCTCTGCAGTAATTGGCCATAGAAGCCTCGTGGCGTTGATGTTCGCCTTGATTAGCAGAACGTGCAAAGCACTTACAATGCAAATTTCCCTTTAAAATGCCATTTCCTGCGAGCCCTCAATGAATCAGCTGCGGAGATCTCCCACTGAGAGCTCTCCTGCCAGTAAAAGTTGATAGTGCTAATGTTTGTGGAGTGGGAGCACAGAAGGGGGAAGAAGCACTAAAAGCAAACTCATCCAAAGCGTCAAATATTTGCAGAAAAATGCGCCCATTCTGTGCCCGATGGGTCCGCTCCTCGCCCCCCCAGCTGATGGCAGCCACCCCCAGCCTCTTCCTTTCAGCCCCAAGATGCAGCTGTGTTTTCTTTGTTCGCACTCCCTTTGCAAACGCTGCTCTTGCCTTATTGAAGTCTTTGAAAAATATTCCGTATAGAAACAATTCTGCCGACACATCAGATTTCTCTGGGCTCCCTCTCCCCCCTTCTGCCTCTCCATTTGCATGAGAATGGCCGCGATGTTTGTGCAGCCATCACCTGGCATCGGGTCCTGCTGCCCTCCCCGTGAGGTCATTTCCTCTGCCTGATGATGTCATGGGCCCCAGGGGCACACTTGGGATGCCCGGAGGATGCCCGGGGAGCCGGGGATGGGCAGCGAGGCTCTGGCAGCTCCCTGGGACAGGGATGCATGGCTGGCTGGCACACTGATGCCTCTCCTGATTTCCCCACTGCTCCAGCCCAGCCCATCCCTGCCATCACACCCTCTCCCTGTGGCCCGCCAAGAGCTCTCCTTCTCCCCACCACAAGGCCAGCACAAGGGCTCTCACTGGTGCAGAACCAGAGCAGGAGCATCATCACCTCCCAGGAGCTGTTGTCTCAAAACAGCATTTTTGAGGCAGAGGTTTCCTGTGGAGACTGGGACAAAAGGAGCAGAGGGAGGTCAGGGCCCTGCACGAGAAGAGAAGGATGGGGAGGGACTTCTCTGAGAGAGGGGTAATTTATCACCACAAACACTCTGCTTTGCCAAACCAGCAGTCCCTCCACTGCCTTCAGAGCTGGAGTGGGTCCAGGTCTTGTATCAAGAATCGGTCCTGGGCTCTGGGCTGGGAGGCTCTGCTGGAGCCTCTGTCCTGCACGGCACAGGAGGGGGCAATGGGTTTAAAGCCTGTGACAGCTTTTAGGAAAGAGGGACGTAGGTGTCACTGGGCAGACTGGGCACTCTGCCTTACTGCAAGGCTTCCCAGTCTCCCTGTTGTCCTGGCTAAAGCATGCCACCATTCCCAGATGTTCCCACAGGACCCAGCAGCTGTAGCAACATGTCCCTCAGCACTTGTCCCACTGAACCCTCCTGGCAGGCCAAGGTCTCTGATGCACAAGGGGTCAGCAAGTTCCACCAATCCAGGTGCTCACAGAGGGCACCACCTGCACTGCAGGGATTGGCAGGAAGTGCTTCCTGGGCAAATTCTGACCCTGCTTTTCTAGGGATCCAAACCATTCTGGGATGAATAAGCACAGAAATCTCTCACAGGATTGCCTGGTGCAGGACCATCCGAGCTGTAGGTGCTGAGATGCCTTCTCAGTCAGTTCCTGCTGCAGAGCTTTGTGCCTCTGCTCCTCCTTTCCTCCCAGCTCCCCTGGAACCAGCCGTGCTCTGGTGTCCCCATCCCGAGTCCCAGACAGGCTGCCCAACATCACATTACCCCCTCAACTTGCTGCTCAGGAGGAGAAAAGCCCCTAAGCTGGAGCCAGTCCCAACCAGACTGTCCTCCCCTCCCTCAGCACTCCCTGGGAACACAGGCCAGAGCAGAGTGAGGGTGGGCACGACCCAGGCTGGGACTCCCCTCCAAGCAGCATGAGCCAACTCTGTGTCCCATGAGGTGGGCAGGGAGCCCAAGTGCGATCCCAGATCGATCTGATTTACAGTCTGTCATGCTTTAAATCTCCCATTACTGTCATGGCCTCAGCCTTTCCTTCCTTTGTTTTCCAGATGGTATTTTTTCCATCTTATCTTCTTTTATCAAACTCTTGTTTCCTCCTTCTGGAATCACCACATTCCTGATCTATATGCAGATTAAACCCTGAGAACAGATGCTATTGTCAACTTTTATTAGTTTATTGCATTAAGAAAGGACAGTATCTTTACAGTCATTGATATAAAATAAGACTCATCGTAAGTCTCATCTGCTGGAAGTGACAGCAGGAAAACAAAAGCTCTTCTGAACTGGGGCCATGGTCACAAATCAGGACCTGAGTACCGACACCCGAGACTCTGGGGGGAGCAGAGGGGTGCCCTGGCACTCAGGGGTTGTGCCACGTCCCACACACAGGGAGGGTGATCCCGGAGCTCGGCATGGAGCCTCACAGGGGGAGTGTCAGCCCCGGGAGAGGCAAACCATGAGATCACTTCAGCTGTTTGAATCACTCTCTTGATTCGTGTTCCACTGAAGCAAACAGAGTCCTTCCCTCTGCCACCGCTGGGCACCCGCTCGGCCATCACAGGCAGGTTTCTTCCCTGGCCTCACGCTTTGCCTCTTCACTGCTTGTGTACTTATTCTTTACACACAGGCCTCCAGCTGCAGCTCATGCTGCAAAAAGTCTTTCAGCACTGTTTGGTGAAAGATAAGAGAGGCAGGAGAGCTGCCAGCTCCATGGGGAGGGAAGAGAAGGGAGGGAAGGGACCCGCAGCCTTTCTTCGCTCGCCCTGGTTGGGAACTCCAACTTGACTCCCCTGGGCTTAGGGTAAATGCTGCCAATCAACTGAGCATTTGGTACCTCCTGGGCAGTTGGTTAGGCATGGTAAGTCCCTTCAAGCTGGAAATAATCTCTCCTGTCCTGTCCTGTCCTGTCCTGTCCTGTCCTGTCCTGTCCTGTCCTCTCCTCTCCCCTTGCCTTTCCATGTCCTCAATGGAATGAGGTATGTAAAGTCCTGGGATTTAGCAGTGCTGGATTCCAGACACATTGCCACAGCCTGGGCACACATGTGCCCCTCCACAGAGCCCCAGCTCCCTCCTGGCATTTTCCAGGCATTTTCCCAGCATCCTTCAACTCTCCTTACATCTCTTCTCCCTCTTTGTCCCTCTTGCTGAGGCCGGACAAGCTGTGGCAGTTGGAAAGGAGCAAGAGCTCTGGAAAAATGCACATGTGGGATGCAGGATTGGGGAGCAGAGGCCAGGACAGCATTGGAGAGGTCTCAGGGAGGGTTCCCCTCCTGGAATCCATTTATTTTTCCCACTTGCAGCTGGTACGTGCTGGGTGCAGGGAGCACCCACTCCATCACGGGGTGTGTTTTGAACTCTTGCAGCCCTGGAGGTCTCTGCCTCCTCTCATGTCCCAAGGGCAGGTGATGGGCACGATGCACAAATGCCCATCATACCCTACAGCTCCCACAAGGAGAGTTTAAAAGGTGCCATCAGAGCAGTTTGGTGCTGCTTAGAGGGACCAAAGCCAAGTGAAAGCAGAGCAGAGGGGATGTGGGAGAAACTGGGCCAAGCGGTGCTTTCAGGAGCAGCCGCGTTTACGTCGGGTGGTGTTTTCCTGGCACTGTTCCTGGCACTGTTCCTGGATCACTGCGTGTTTGCTGCGTGGGGGCTGCTGGGGAGGGGGATCTGAGGGTCATGGGGGAGCAGCACTGCTGGGGGAGCTCAGGAGAATCGCTACTCCCTCTCCCTGCTGGGATGGAACCGGGTCAATGGGACAGATATTTTTAGTGCTGACTGGCCAAGCTGGTGCTGCTGCTGGTACTTAACCTGGAGGCACTTAAAGCTGGTGAAGCAAAGCTCTTCAAAAAATGCTATTTTCTACAAAACACTTGTCTTTCTGCTCACTTTTCCACAGCCCTGTGCAGGGAGTGGGGCACCCACCCAGTGGGCACCCCCCCATCTCCCTCCTTCATCCTCGTGTTTTCCCATGTCACAGCAACTCTGTGCCAAGGCCAATTATGCTGCAATCCCAGATGGAGGCTGTGTCTCTCCCAGCCTGGCAGCAACTGCTTCACAGGGTGCCTCTTCCCCTTGCCCCGTAAGCCAACCTTGGTGCACCAGGGATCACCTGTGGGGGGATTATTTAACTCCTGCACCTTCCCAGGCACTGCAGCCCCAGCAGGGCTGCAGGAGGTGTCCACACAGCACAGCAGCTACTGCAGGGGAGGCTCCAGCTCCCTGGGATAGATGGAAACACTTAACTCCATTACCCAGTCACTTCCACGCTCACGGGGCTGCAGCTGAACCAAAGCAGGGAAGCACCAAAGGCACCTTCGTGTCGGTGTGATTTGAAGTGACACCTCCCTACCTTCCCGGCAGCCCTCAGAGACCTCCTGCTCTTCACAGCTCTGGTTGGGTCCTTGTGTTTTGTCTCCCGAAATTCCCTCGTGCAGCAGTGCTGGTAGATACGATTCAACCTGCCCTCAGTTCCAGTGGCCTCACCGAGACAGGGAAAAAACCCAATAAAGAAAAGGGGAACACGTTGGTCCCTGTCAGCAGAGACATGGGGCTGTTTTTGCAAGGGGCTGATGTCGTACAACCCCCTTTCTGAGGAGCATCACACCTGGCAGGGTGGCACAAGGGAGCACAGGGCTCAGAGGGGCTCCATCCCCTGCCCTGCCCTCAGCCAGCAGAGTGGGGGGAACTGCTGCTCCCCACCCCCAGCTCTGCTGGGCGTCTCCTGAGGGGCCTCATCCTGCACCTGCAATCGCTCTGCTGTGACACCTGTAATCCGGGTGTGTTTACATGAGTTCAGTCCGAATCTGCATTCCAGCACGGCCTGAAGCTTCCCCCGCACACAAAGCACTTGGTTTCCTTTTCCTTTCTCTATTCCCCTCGTTTTTTCCCTTGTTGAACTCCCTCCTGATTTCCCCAGGGCTGGCAGGCACAAGGCACCCCGTGCAGCATGAGGGAGGGGAGAGGGACCTGTGGCAGGCTGGGAATGGCCACTGGCTGCTGGGCTCAGCTGGGCTGGGAGCTGGAGCCCCGCTGGTTGCAGGGGTGCCAAGGACTTGGAACAGGCTGGATTGGGTCATGGGCTACCATTTGGTCCAGGCTTTGCAAATACATTGATAAATATCTGAAAGAGAAAAAAAGAACACAAACTCTGAGGATATTCCTGCGAGGAGGCAGGTCGGGGCTGTGCATCCATGTGTTCCCAGGCTGTGCTCCCGGGGCAGTGCCTCCCATCAGCCACCAGCTCAGCACGTTGCAGCTCAATCCTCTGTGGTGACTTTGGGAAGGGCTGAGGGCTGGGAATAAGGAGCCGTGTGAGGTTTTGGCATCCCCTCATCAGCCAACTGGCAGGACCAAGTCCCAGCTGCTTTCCAGCCTTCCTGGCTTCCCTGGAGCAGGGCTTGATTCTTGATCCTGGAGCACCAGAGGACACTTGTTTCCCTTCCTAAAAACAGGTCTTGGCCTCAGCACACCCATCCTGCCCTTCCTTTCCATTTTCTCTGTGTTTTCCCCCTCTTCTGCTTCCTTTGGGATCCCTTCTCAGAAAGCATGGAGATCCCAAAGAGGGAGGCAGCGTTGGGCTGTTCTGAGGTGTCTGGTCTGGCACCACTGCAGGACTGGGGGTGCTCAGGGATGGAGGGGACAAGAACCATCACAGAGGGACCCCAACTCGCTCCCTCCAGGGCCAGGGGACCTCCCGGCTGTGTGCTGGGGGAGGGAGGGTTTCAAAGGAGCTCATCCCAAGGCCACATCTGCTGCATGTGTTTAAAACAACTCATTAAAGTTCCTGAAAGGCCTGAAAAATGAGTAATTCTCTAAATGAGGGAGGCTATAATAGCTCTCTAACAAGCTGTAATAGGAGGCTGGTGAGCATCTCCGGAGCTCGTGGGCCCCCCCGTCCCCAAAAACACGGGGCTGGAACACGGGGTCCACGTGGGAGGACATGGGCATGGGTACCAGCTGGAAAACATGGGGTGAGGGGAAATGAACAGCCAGGAATAAACAGATTGCAAGGCTCTGGAAGCAGCAAAGCCTCCAGGAGATTTATGGGGGAACTGGTCTCCAGTTCTAGTGGGGGGGGGCCCATACCACCTGCAAGGGTTTGTCCTGCTTTTTGGGGCAGGAGGGGACATCCTCCTTCCCATCCAGTGCTGAACGTGAAGGCACAGGAGCCCAGCAGGGAGGAGGAGGTAAAACACTCTGGGGAAAACCTGGAGAGTGTTCTGCTCTCTGCACATTCCCCACAGCTCCTGAGCAGTTGGGATGGTGGGAGCTCCTCACCCCTCCACTGCCTTTCTGTAGAGGGATCCCACAGCCAGGCTGGAGGCTGGGGAAGGGGGGCACTCCATGGGGTGCTGCAGTTGTCTTCCAGCTGGATCTGGTGCTTTGCAAGTTGTTGGGATTGCTTTCCCTTCTTCACCAAGCCAACACATCAGCACATGCTGCCTCTTCACCAAACCCCTCCCGCTGCCACAGTGTCCTCCCCGGCACTGGTGGTGGGACGGATCCACCAGCTGGCACCAGGGCTGGGCTGGCTTCCTGTCACCACTGCCAGCAAGCAGATAACATTTCATTGGGCTTCCAAAGGACTGGAGCACATTGGAAATTCAGGATTCAAGATGTTCTGCTCTTGTGAGCAGCCCACACTGCTATACTGGGGAGATGATGCACCAGCCTCCTGGCACATCTCTGGGCTGTGACATCATGGGGGGACATAACTCATCGAGCTGTGCCTCAACCTGAGCCACATGTCCCACCCACTCCTCTGGGACTGCTTCGTCCTTGGGATGAAGATATTTCCCAGGATGAAGGGGATCTGAGATGGGAATTGGGGGGTTAGAGCAGCCTCTGCTTGCCCAGATCTGCTGTGCCACCTCGTGAGTGGTGTGTGGAGCCAGCAGGATGCACAGAAGGAGACACAAAGGACAGTCAGGATTGTGTTCACGTCATGTCTGGAGATACTTCACAGGTTCTTCTTTGTTTCTTAAGGCTCCAGGTCCTGGCAAAGCAAGGTTGAAAAGATTTTGTTTAAAAACATCCTCATGGCCACAGGGAAAGAAAACTTGTGAAACAGGAGCAAGGTTTCCCCAAGGCACCCTGAGAGTCTGGAGGAAAACCCCATCAGCCTCACTCCAGCTCCTGAGTTACACATTAAGATTTCTCTCAAACTGTTTTTGGGTTGGCCTTGCCTTCCAACCTCTCAGGTTGTCATTTGAGTGTTATTAAATAAACTCATTTAACCCACCCTGGGGCCTCCCTGCTCCCGCAGGAGTGTTACAGCAATTGGGGCAACCTCTGGATTTCCTCTGCCTGAGATCACCTCTGCTGGAAATAGGACCCACAAGGGATCAGATGTGTCTCAGCAACTTCAGGGCTGAGAGCTCCTCCATTAGTGATCCTGCAGTGCTCTCCCCTCTCTCTGCAGCAGGCACGGCGTTGGGATGCAGCCCTTGGAATCCGGAGTTCCAGAGGCACGGCCGTGGGATGGGCTGATGTCACTGCTGCTGTCTGGGCAGGAGTTTATTTATCCAATTGTCATCATTAAATTCCAGTCAGTCATCCAGGTGTCCTCTCCAAGGGGAAGGTCAGGGAGAGGAAAGGAAATGGGAGAGAAACAAGAGAGGCTGTGAGCTCTGCAGATGCAATCCTTTGCCATGCCCAGGGATGTCAGAGCTTCTCCCAGACAGGTTTAGGGAGTGAGATTTGTGTGAGAGAGAGACAACGTGTGTGTGTGTGTATGAGAACAGGGCAGGAGGGCAGGAGGGCAGGAGGGCAGGAAGGAAGGAAGGAGGGAAGGAGGCAAAGAGGCAAGGAGGCAAAGCAATCTGGATTTCTTTGCCCTTCCTTGCCCTCCCATTGGACAGGTGCTGTGCCAGGAGGTGTGGATGGGGCTGGGGGTACAAAGAGAAGGTGATGCCCTGGGTCACCCATCTGGGGACACCCCGGAGGGCTACCAGGGATGAGCACAGCCTATCCAGGATACCATAATCTCGGTATTCCCAGCCATTTGGGTTCTGATGCTGAGTGGGGCCTTGGACCACCTCTTCTCTGCCCAGAAGTTTCTGTAGAAACCAGGGAATGGGAAAATCCTCCCACCTCCCAGCTGCCCACATGGCTACGTGTTCATGGCTACAGAGCTGCCTTCCTCCCCCTCTCACACCTCCCTCCATCTCTGCAAAACCCTGGGAGATGTTAGATCATTTTTCCAGCTCCTCCAGGTGTCCATAAAATGAGCTGCAGATTCCTCCTTGGAAAGGGGAGCAGCAGTGAGGAGGAAATCCAAATCCACAGCAGTGCCTCTGCCTCATGTTTTCCTGGGGAAGGGGAGCAGCTCACTGGAAGGCAGGGGCACCCAAGGCTGTGCCAGCAGCTCTCTCCAGAAGGAGACCCTCCAGATGGACAACAGTCTCCCACCTTCACCCCCTGAAAACCCAGGGGGTTTGCTGCTGTGAAGTCCCATCCAGTATCCCCCAGTTTGGCTTTTGCTCCCATTTAACTGGGAGCCACCACTCCTTGGGGAGGGTGGGGAGAAGTGACCACGGGGAAAACTTCAGCCTGGGGCACAGGAGCAATGCTGGCCCAGACCAGCAGAGCTGGCAGAGCCTCTGCCCCTCAGGACATCCCTCCACGAGGATTCCAGGTGGCTGTGCCGGCTCCACGTGGGGTATGAAACCATCGGGGCTTCGGAGAGCAAACAGCTCCTTTGGGCACAGGGAGAGGGATGGTTTGAGGATGAGGTGGTGGTGAGCAGCTTGTCTGCCCTGGACCTTCATCACTTGTGGAACATCAAAAACCTGCCAGCTGGGGGAGAGGGACGTGGCTGGGGCAGATGGAGATGCTGGGGTGGGGTGGGAAGGGGGTGCAGCAGCGAGAGCCAATTCCTTCTCTTCTGTTTCCTTTTTGTGCAGGCAGGAATGATCTCATGTTTTGTCTAATCTAAATTCTGTCAAGCAAGCAGGGAGCAGAAAAAAGAGACAGAAAGCGAGCAAGGGAAAGCTGCACAGTTAATAAAAATCTGCTAGACACATGTTCCCTGAGCCCAGGGAGGGGAAGGGGGAGCCAAGCTCTGTGGAGCCTTGGGAGACAACGGGAAGGAGTGCTGGGGTCTGTGAACCCCCTGTGGTGAGATTCATCCTCTTCTTCACCTGATGGGGAGCAGCGCAGCCAGGGCACAACCGTCCCAGGGTTGTGGAACTGCCTGTCACAGGGGCTCTGGAATCACTGGTGGCTCTCCCTGGGTTGGTGGCCAGTCTGAGGCCCCGTGTCCTCTGATGCCTCCCAAAGTCATTAGGAAGGAAGGCAGGAATGCCAAACCTTCACATGGCACGTTTGCTCTTTGCCTTCTCACTCGCTAAATCATATGGAGCAGGACAGATGCTCCCTCGGCTGTGCGTGTGGATGGAGGCCGAGGGGAGGCTGAGAAAAGCCTTTTCTTCCCGTTATCATCCTCTAAAAAGGTTTTCTCACCTGATAGATTTCGCTGGCTTTTGTTTTCCTTCCCAGAGCATCCGCCCGTGGAGGAGCGTGGGGCTGTGGGAGGCACGGCCGGGCGGACCAGCCCAGCTCGGGGCATGTCTGAGCCCAGCTGACTCCAGTCACAGGGGTGGCTTTGCTTTGAAAAGTGGCTTTTTCCAGCCAGAGCTGTTCCTTGCTTGGCTACGGAAACATTTGTGCCAGCAAAACAGGAGGTGTTATGGGGGTAGCAAGGGAAGGCTGGATGTGGGAGCAGCCCAGTTTGGCTCCCCTGCTGGCTCACGGTGGCAAATGCTTGTCAAATCCCTCTCCGACACATCCACGCTCACCTCCCAGCGTGACACCTTCCCAGGAGAGCGGAGCCCCTGCCTGTGTCTGTGCCATGTCCCTGCCTGTGTCTGTGCCATGTCCCTGCTGGTGTCCCTGCCCGTGTTCCTGGTGTCCCT
This sequence comes from Hafferia zeledoni, assembly GCA_035583235.1. NCBI lineage: Eukaryota > Metazoa > Chordata > Aves > Passeriformes > Thamnophilidae > Hafferia > Hafferia zeledoni. Next base: position 6,241,461 of record JAWWEV010000152.1, on the reverse strand, counting down.
GCCTGCACTGCACAGGTTGGCTCTGGCATGTTGTGTTCTGGTTTGTCTGTGTTGCCTCATCGCAGAGTTTGATGGGTCCAACGTGTCCCAAAGGCAGCAGAATCACCAGCAGGGCCACTCAAAGGTGGCCTCTTTGTTGGCATCTCCAGGAGGTCTCAGGATGGGAGATGTTTCCTGGTTGCTGGTCCCCAGCTGCTGCTCCCAACACTGCCCTGATCCACAGGGAATTTTAAGAAAAGAATCACTGTGATAGGTGAGGTCACAGAGTCACAGAAGCATTTAGGGTAGAAAAGCACTCTGAGATCATCAACTCCAACCATCCCCAGCACTGCCAAGGCCACCACTAACCCATGGCCCCAAGAGCCACATCCACAAACCTTTTCCATCCCTCCAGGTGAAATGTGGGTGTTCACTGTGCTCCAGGGAAGCATTTTCTCACCTCACCAGAGCAGGAGCTGCTGTGGAGGTGACTGACAGCCCCACTCTGGTTGGCACCTCCTGCAGGTGTCCATCCCAGACATACCCAGGGATGCTCCGTGCCTCCTGGTGAGGTCCCTCCATCCTCCCCACAGGGACATGGCCCCAGGAGGGGGCTGAGAAGAGCAATTTGGTCCCAGGAGGCACAGGGAGAGCAGCGATGGAGACCAAGGAGGGTGAGGGAAAAGCTTGATCAAGGTCTTCAAATGAGGATCCCAAAATACATTCCCAGGCCACAGAAACCACACCAGAAAATTTGCTTTGCCTTACGTGCTGTTAGGGATGGAGAAGGAGAAGGGGCTCGGCAGAGCCCAGATGGGGCCTCTTGGTGTCGATTAACAAAACAAACAAACAGCATTGCCCTAATGAGCTCCGGATTGAGGGGAGGAGGGGGATTGGAACAGGCTGCCACCGCTGCCATGTGCTCTGGGCTTTGGGCAAGGGCCCCAGCCCTGCAATCTGACAGTGCCCATGGCTCCTTCTCAGACTGAGATTCCCCTGAGCCCCACAGAGTGGTCCACGGGCACCAGGGGATGCCACCAGCATCTTTGTGTGTGTCCCCATATGGGTTGGCCTCTCACATTCCCATTGTTTTATTGCAGGACACAGTGTTCAAATCCAGCCTGGGTCCCTCTGGGATGGATCTGTCACAGCATTTCAAAAGGGGCAAAGGATTTTCTGCCATGTCAGCAGTAGGGCCCTGGGTGGCTCTGCCTGGGGTGGCTCTGCCCCAGGGAGGCCCTCGGTGCCCCTCCAGGTGCTGGGGACAGCCCTGCTCCCAACCCTGCCCTTCCACTGTGGAGCAAGGCAGAAATCACACCATTACTCGACTGCTTGCAATAAACCCCCACTGCTTGTAAAACCTCTTTCAAGTGAGACCCCAGATGGCATTTTTTCCCTGCTCCGCCTGCCCACAGCAGTGATGGAGCCAGAACTGCTGCAGCCGAGCTGGGGCTCCACTCCAGGGGCTTTTCCCCACTCCCCCTTCACCTTCTTCCCCATCTCTAGGGTCCACTGAAGCTCTCCCTTAACTGCTGGTGCTGGGAGAGCCCCCAGCCCTGGCAGGGCCCCTCTACTCTTGCCTGCTGGAGAGCAGGGGCTGAGCACAAACCACCCTGTTTGCCCAGCCCTCAGCACCTCCTGAAGTGCTCAGCGATGTTAAAGGTCCTTTCCAACCCACACCATTCTGTGATTCCATGATTTCATGACTCTCATTTCCAACCAGGCTTTCACATGATTTGTGTGCACCCAAGACCTGAGTATTTTAAACAAGAGGCCCAAAAGCACAGGAGAGAGATGGATGCTGGCACAAAGGTTCACCTGATTTCCCACCACATACTTATTTACAGCACTCTGGGTGTATCCCCGGACTCTGCCTGTGCTCTGAACACCCCGACTTTCCTGCCACTGTCCTGGAATACCAAGTAGGTTTGGGGGCTTGGGGTGCCCAGGGTAATGAAACCCATCTGGAAGGCGATCACTCCTTTATCTCCCCAGGTCCGTGTTCCTGAGGACCACATTTTTAATTTGTGTTGGATAAACACTATGGGGTTGTGTACGCAAAGAAGCTCTAATTATCCCCTCGGGTTGTGTTTCCTTAGAGGAAATGAAGTGGGCACGGCGTTGCTGCTGCAGGGACACACCGGAGCAGCAATAGCTTCCAGATTGCTCCCAGTGCCTCGGGAAGCCGCGGCTGGGGCGGCCCCGGGACAGGAGAGGGTGTTGTGTGCTCTCCTGGGGACTGGCTGCAGCCTCGGGGGGCCCTCCTGCAGGATAAACACCCCCGGGACGTGCGGGGGCTGCAGCACAGCGGGGACCTTCTGTGTCCGGGAGGGAGACCTGAGCCATCCTTGGACAAGCTGTTACTGACTGGAATTGCCTGGTTATTCACCCAAATGGAGCTGCTGTAGAAATGCCACCTTGTGCCCCTGCAGGGGCTGGCAGAGCGCGGGTCCCTCCGCAGCTCCTGAAGTCACAGATGCTCTGAGATAACCCATAGGCAGGACCGTCTGCCCATGCAAGGGAGATGATCCATGAATCCTGGGTATTTATCCTGCTCCGTGACACTCAGCAATCTTTATTTACACTCTGACAACTGCTCTGGGCTATTTTTAGGCTTTATTGCTGATTGTATCGACAATGTTCTGGGCAGTTAACTTGGCAGAGGGGAGTTAATTTCAGGGGCTTCACCCCTCTGGGGACTTGACATCCAGCCCTGCCCAGGAAGCGTGGAAACCGTGGTGGATCCTCCTCTTAGTCCACTGGAATCCTTGAATCATCTTGTAACTGCGCTGATGGGCAGCCTGGGGATGGCACCCGCTCCCAGGGAGGGCCCTGAGACCTTCCAGGCAGGATGGCTCCTCCAGGATGGCTCTGAGATGGGTGGATGCGCTGGAAGGAGCAGCCCCTGAGCCCCCTGAACCCCCCAAGCCCCTTCACAAGGGTTTGCCCGTGAGCTGCTCCATTGACACCAACACAGCCAGGCAGAGCGAGGGCTGCAATTCTGTGATCGGCACAGACGGGCCAGGGGGCCCAGGGGGTTGGGATTATCTGAAATGGGGTGGGGGAACCCAGAGTTTTGGGGAGCTCCCAGAATTTCAGGGGTGTCAGAGAGTTTTAGGGGTGTCCCAGAGCTTTGGGGGCTTGTGAAGGAGCCAGGCAGAAGGATGGACTGAGTGCCTGGCAGTGCCTTGGGATTCCTCCAAAGTGAGGAAGGCGAATGGAGACACAAAGATGAGTGTGGATGGGAGGGGGGGGCTGCTGGCCCCTCATTGCCCCCCAGCTCCCCCAGCCCAGAGCAGCCCCCTCAGCCCCCTCAGGTCCCCCAGCCCCTCATTAGCAAACTGCAGTGAGGGGCCGCACAGCCCTCCCAGTGGAACCCAAGCCCATCCCGGTGCTCCCTCGCTGGGATCCGGCTTTACCGAAGGATTTAAATTCAATTTGTTTTATTGAAGTTTCTTTCTTTCCCACCGCCCAATGCATCAAACTATCACTTTACTGAGATCAGCTGCTCTCGGCCCCCTCTGACAGCCCCTTCCTCTGCTCCCCACTCCTTTGCCCCCCACAACCCACTGTCTGGATGAGCCTCTAATTCTCTCTCCTCTTTCAAGCCCACCAACGCTTCCTGCAGTATTAGCCGGAGAAATGCCATGAATTTCCTTTGTGTTCCTGCTTGAAAAAGGCGGAGGGGGAAAGGAGAAAAAGCACAGCGCGTGGCAGCGCTCGGGTTGACAATAATCTCTGCGGTTTTTCTCCCAGCCCCAAGTTTATCCCTGTGCAATTCAGCGTAGGAAAGCTAATAACGATGTGTCAGGAGGAGCTGATGGATATTTGCGGAGCCAACGGCGGGGCCAGCACTGCCTCCTGCTCTCCCACCCAGGGTTTATTTGTGTCTAAAGACATGGCCCTTTCATGCTTTTTAATATTAGTGATTTATAGGGGTGGTGTCTTTGTTTTTCAGACTTTCTCATTCCCCTCCTTCCCACCCCCTCCAAAAACCCCCAGGTCCCTGTCTTGATTGCTCCTTGGCCACTCTATCCTGTCAGGGTCTGTACAGAGCCAGCTCACCCCCAGCCCTGCTCACAAGGGCAGGGCACAGCCCTGTGCAAGGCCCCAGCCCGGTGGCACTGGGACATCTCCCAGCACCGTCCCAGTGCTGGGGCTCCTTCAGTTCACAGCTCCCTTACAGGGTGACAGCAGAGAGCAGGCAGTGCTCAGGGCAAGGCAGCCCCTTATCCCTCTGCCTCTGCAGCCCCTTATCCCACTGCCTCTGCAGCCCATCATCCCACTGCCTCTGCAGCCCCTTATCCCACTGCCTCTGCATTCCAGAGCACGGCAGGGCTCTCCTGGACTACAGCCCTGCCCGGATTTATGCTCCTGTTTATCTGTCAAGCCATCTGTGGGGAGGGTGGGAGGATATTTGATAGTCCATGCCAGGGGATGGACACTCTTGTTTGCCCTCCATGTGCAGGTCCCTGTGCTGGAGGGGCACAGCCTGGGGATGGGGCACAGCCCTGGGATAGGGCACAGCCTGGGGATGGGGCACAGCCTGGGGATGGGGCACCCAGTGTCCCCAGGAATGGGTTATCACCAGCCTGGTTGCACCTGGAGGTGGCAGGACCTGTGGGCAGTGGTCCCTCCCCATGGGTACCACTGCAGAAGGGACAGAGCTGCTCCATCCTTCCAGAGGGACTGAGATCTCCAGGGATATGAACTGTCTAGAGGAGGTAATCCTGAGTTTACCTCATCACAGACCTCCCTTGCCACCATGACAACTCTCTGGAGCCTCAGACAGGATGGAACACTCATCCTGCTGTGGAAGGGGAGGGTGCTGGGGCTGAGTGCTCCTTGGTGCCAGCAGCTCCTGCATGGAATACTGGAGCTGAAGTGAGAGAGCCCGTCTGGCTCTTGGGGTTTCCAGCAGCTACAAGTTTCTAAATATTTTTAAGCATTTGTTCACAACACTTATTTATTTGGGTTCCTTAAATCTGTGGAGGGAATTGCTTCTGAGCTCCCAGAGCTCCTGGCTGGCATCAGACAGGGGTGAGGAAAAACACAAACCTATTAAAGCAGAAGGAAGTGAAAAAGACAGAGGATTAAATCCTTGCTTTCTCTACCTGTGACCTCTGAGTCACAAATAAAGGGTTGGAGGTGATGAAATGCAGCTTCGGACCAAGCACAGCATCCTCTGCTGCTCCGGGATTTTGGCTGCACCAGCAGCAGCTCAGGCCTTACACCTCACAGATGGTTTGTTCTGGGGAGATTCCCAAGTTACATCTTCCCTCTCTGCCTTTTCATACAAAATGGGACCATCTGTCTGTTCCTCCTCCCGTTTTCCCTCTCTGCACAAGTCCTGCTGCTGCTCGGTGCACACGCAGGGTCCTCCTGCCCCAGAGCCTTCCTTGGGGAGCACGAGTGGCCCAACCTCCCCCAGATCCCACCGGCCTCAGGGACCTCTGAGCTCTCCTCACCTTTGCAGGGGTTGCAGTGTTTTCTAAATCATCAGTCTTGAGAAATATCTCCCACACTCTGTATAAACTGAGCAGGGATTTGCTGCAGAGACCCCCACAGACCAAACTGGCTGCTCATTTTGGGGGTTGCCATTACAAGGAACGTTTTTGCCATCTCTTTGGGCTGTGAGATGTGTCCCTGGGCACTGGTGGGCTCTGCTCACTGAATCCCACAATGGCTAAGTTTGGAAGGGGCCACGGTGGGGTCACCTCCTCCTTTTGCCAACCAGGTGGTAAGGGTTATGCACACACCCATGGGCAGAGCTGCAGATTATCCACAGCCTGGCACACCTGAGGGCACTGCTGTGGAACAGTGCCTGGGAAACTCCTGCCTTACCACACCTCCACCCCTCCAGGGGATCACCCCACATGGGATAAATCCATCCTGCACTGGGCTCAGATGGAGCTGCAACGTGAGTCTGAACAGTCACCTGTGCTCCATGGCTGAGACTTTTGTGGGGAGGGACTGAATGTGAGATGGCACAAGGGACTGGGATGAGGGGGCAGCATCACCCCTAATTAGCCACCCCAGCTCTCCACGGCAGCAGCTTCTCCTCCCTGCCCTTGCCCTGCCCCAGACCTGCCCTCCGAGGTGACAACCTGCTTATTTCCTCAGTGGAGAACAAACAACTTCCTCAGTTCTGGGCTCTTCTGCTTTTTTATCCCATCCCCCTGCACCCTCCACTTGCAGGGGAGAGTCCCCACGCTGGAGCTGCAGAAACAATTATGTTTTCATTACCAAAGCAAATTAAGGCGCTTGCTTAATCGAGTTTATTAAATACCAGTGAAGTCCCTGGGTAAATGGATGGCAAAGCAGCTTCCTCTGCTCGGCTCGGGGAGGAACCAGAACTGTAATCAAGGCAATGGACCCGCAGGGCTGGGTGGGAACCACGGGACGTTCCCTGGTCCTGGGACACACTGGCCTGTGGCACACGGCCTGGCTGTGGGACCCCTTGGAGGTCTCTGCCCTGTGTCCCCAGCCCTGGGGCACCCCACCAAGGCTGGGAGCTCAGCAGGAGCAGGAGGGGCCAGGCTGCAGGGCAACCTCCTTTCTCCTCTGGATCAGCACTTTTCCTCTCTTTCCCATCGCAGCCTTTGGCAGGTTATTTTTAGCTTCGTTATTTCCCTCAGGCCAACTTTTCTGTAACATTTCATCCCTTTCTCCATGTTTCTGGTTGTTGTGTTCCTCCTTCAAGCCGCCTTCTCCTCCAGATCTCCATCTGCCTTTCCCCCTCTCCAGCCTCTCAGGGAATGAGGGGTGTGAGCTCGGCGTGGGGATGGGATGGGGCGTGGGCAGAGGCTGAGCCAGGCTCCAGCAAGGAAGGGCTCCAGGGACTGGAATTTGGGAAGCTCTCCCAGCATTTTCAAGGGGATTCTGCAGTGGGCCAGGTGAGAGGAGCTGGAAATCCCCTGGCAGTGCCCCAGAGAGTGGGTGTGTTCCAGCAGCTCTGCCAGGCAGGAGCGAGGAGGAGGGAGGGAGGCTGAAGACACCCCAAATGTGCAGCTCTGAGTCCCTGCTCCCTTCACCAGGACTGGTCCCCAGCCGTGATGATGAGCTTTGCTGCACCCCAGAACCTTGGGCAGGAGGGTGTTTGCTGGGGAGGGGAGCCCTGAGCCACGTGTCCCCTGCACCCCTGGGGCTTGCAGGTCCCTGCAGCGGGGTGAGGGGTGACACAGAGACTGGGTGTCATCCTGTGCCTCCCTGGCCTCTGTCCCAGTGCAGACTGGTGGGCACCGAGGCTTCCTCTCCCCAGGTGTTATTTTTCTTTGAGCCTGTCTGTGCCACACAGATGAATGGATTTTAACAGACCAAATCTGGCTGATTAAAAAAGAGATAACCAAGGTGTCAGGGCTGATTTGAAATGGAAAGCAGGGCCTGGGAAAGAAAAAATAAAAAGACAAGACTGTTTTCTCTTTAAGTGCATCAGGGGACAGAGAACAGCCTCTTCCCAGTTTCTCTTTATCCTTCCTTTCCCCCAAAGCACTTCCAATGTCTTCATCACTCCTTGTGCAGGTCCGTCCCTCCCCCAGCCCTGCTCGGGCAGCAGCAGGGCCAGGGAGGGTGCTCTGACAGGGGTCTGTACCCTGGCTTTGTGCCCAGAGATGGGCAGGGGCTGGGGGATGCCCTTGCCAGCCCCCTCCTCCTCTCCAGGTAGGACAATCCGTGAGCTGTGGAGCAGCAGCCCCGGGTGCCTCGGCAGGGCTGGTGCCCAAGCCCAGGCAGGAGCAGATGGGATCCTCTGTGTCCCCACACCCCTGCAACATCCCTGCTGCCTTTGTCCCCACTGGGGAAGGAGAGCCCAGACTTCTTTCTGCTGATTATTTTGCTTTCCTCTGTCATGGTTCTGGGACCTCAGAGGAATCACAGGAAGGTTTTGGGTCCCTCCACTTGCTCTCCCAAGAGCTGGTGTTTCAGCACCTGCAGCATCAGCCATCGAGCTCCCTGAGCATCTCCCTCCCAGCCACGGGCCTGAGCACTGGGCACTGCTGCTCCCAGCCCTGGATCTGGGGACATCTCCCGGCCCAGGCACCGGCCAGCAGGGGCTCTGCCCCCTGGCAGCCCCAGGAGGGAGGGGGATCAACGCCTCCAGCTGCTTCCCAGAGGTTCCCACCACCTTCCCCTGCCGACCCCACACCTGGGGACTCACCTCATCTGGAAAGTTCAGGTTTATCACCTTATGTGTTGTGGCTTCTTTGTAACAAATCACCCCAGAGAGAACCGAGGAGGTTGTGATGGCTTGGACTGAGCAATAAAACGCAGGTTTATTCATAAACCCAGAGTACTCATATTTTTTAAAGTGAAATCTGTGCTTGCTCTGCGATGGCCTGGGAGCTCAGTGCCTTTCAAGCTCCTGAATAGCAAAATAAGGCTTGAAAGGGAACACTGCTGGGATATTTTCTGTCATTTAAAGCAGAGTGTTTAATTCTCTCTGTTTCCATCTGCTTTCCTTTCCCCTTCCCTCCCTCTCCTCTCTCCCCTCAGTCTCCAGTGAGGATGTTCCACGAACACCGTCAGTCCCGGGGTCGGGGGCTGTGGGGGGTCGGACTGAACAGTGGGTTGTTGGAAGGTGCATTTTCATGACTGGAAGTCACTCGTGAGAGCTCCTTGAGCTTGGAAAGAGCAAAGATCCAGCAGCCAGCGGTTCCCCCGCAGGTGGCAGCGGCAGCGCCTGCGGGATCACACCTCCGGGGCCGGGGGCCGGGGGAGGGTCGCGCTCCCCGGGGCGGGCTGCGCTCCTGGCTGCTTCTCCTCCCGAACCCCGCGGTCATTGTGGGCTCTGAGATGGAATCAGTGATGGAGCATCCCGGGGGCACCGGGGGGGGCCGGGCCGGGGCTCCGGGAACGGGGCGGGGGCACCGGGAGCGGCAGAACCGCCCGCGGCCGCCAGGGGGAGAGCGCGGCTAAGGAGAGGTGCGGTGGGAACGGGAACGGGAACGGGGAAGGGAGGAGGGAAGGAATGAGGGAAGGAATGAAGAAGGAAAGGAAGGAAGGAAGGAAGGAAGGAAGGA
>JAWWEV010000152.1:6220870-6232365 GCA_035583235.1 Hafferia zeledoni | reverse complement strand
AAGGAAGGGAAGGAAGGAAAGGAAAGGAAGGAAGGAAGGAAGGAAAGGAAAGGAAGGAAGGAAAGGAAAGGAAAGGAAGGAAGGAAAGGAAAGGAAGGAAGGAAAGGAAGGAAGGAGAAAGAGGCAGCTGGATGGTCACTCATGAGCTGTGAGACAGGAGAAACACAGATGGCTGGGCCAGCCTGGTTTTTACAGGTCTTGCAGCTGGAAAGTCTGTTGTGCTTTGATGGCCATCACTGTTCATGCCTCTCACCTGGACCAACCAGCCCTGGGACCCCTAAAAGCCTCAGGAATGCAGAAGTGCTGGGCTGCTCCAGGGGGAGGTGGGAATCACAGCAGAGGCAACGGGAATCAAAGCAGGGGGACTGGGAAATGGCATGTCCTGCCCCTCCACCAAGGCTGGAGCCAAAGCTGGGCTCCAGAAGGACCTTTCTGGGTCAGCAGCTCCAGCATCTACACTTCAGGATTTGTTTGCACCTTCCAAACAAGTGCAGGAGAGTGGGATCCTGATCCCAGGGACAGAACTCACCTCACTGGCACTCGGAGCTGGGAGCAGTGGGCAGGGAAGCTGACAGGGTATTAAATGACTCTCCAGTCAGGTTTGTTTAGAACCTTTTAGTTTGAAGGTTTTTGTTTGTTTGGTTGGTTTTTTTGGATCTATCACAATGACACCAGATGAGCCCAGATCCCATTGGCTTAGGTTGCCCAGGGAAGCTGTGACTGCCCCATCCCTGGAAGTGTTCAAGGCCACACAGGGAACAACCTGATCTAGTGGAAGGTGTCTCTACCCGTGGCAGGGAATGGAATGAGATGGGCTTTAAGGTTCCTTCCCACCCGAACCACTCTGTGATTGTATGACTTGAGGACACTCTGGTTTTCCATGTGGGTGTCTCTGCTTTGCAGATGAGGAATGAGAAGGATCCTTCCCTCCTGCTGTGTGACTGCAGCCCCAGGGAAGTGAGAAGCACCTGCTCCCCCCACGGTCCTGGTCACGCAGGGCAGGGATTTGCAGAGTTAGCTCAGCTTTAAAGGCAATTTGTCAGCGCACTTGCAGGTGTCTGAGTGGGTTTGCAGGCAGAAAGCTCAAGAAAATAAGCAGCTGGTGATGAGCAGCCAGCAAAATAAACCCTCTGGAGCTCTTTGCTGGGCTTTGCTGGAGCAGCTTACGGGGCAGTGCCAACACGGGGGTGAATCCTGGGGCAGTCACGGGCAGGAGAGGGCTCAGCCCCCAGGAGCAGGTTGGGACTCAGGAGTTTCCCCTCTGTTTAGGGGGGGATGAACCACCACACCTTGTCCCAGCCAGGACTCTGTGCCTTGGCAGGGACACAACTGTGCTGAAGAGCCTGTTGGATCTTCCTTTAAATTGTGAGGGAATTCAGAAGTGTCTTTGAGGGTCTAAAGGGAAAAAGAAAAGAGAGAAACAAAAAAGGAGGTGACTGTAAGAACTTGGGTGTTTCTATAGCAGCGAGAGCACCCCGTGATCAGCACTGGGAGCGGGGGGAGTGTGGCACGTCACTCACACAGCGTGTGACAGTGCTGGCAGCAGCAGATAAGAGCCTGGGCCTCGTACCACTGGTGTCCCACCACGTGTGGCTGGGCTGGATCCCTTCCACGAGAACCTGCTGGAGAAAGGGGGAGGATGAAAACAGAAGCTCAGGGAACCTGGGGAGAGTGGGAGGAGGCAGCGCTGGGTGGGCACACTGAGAGCACAAATCGCTGTGTTCCTGTGGCATTGCCCACCTGAGGGAGGATTCTGGAGCAAGAAGCAAGTTGTCCCAAAGAGCTGGGTTCCACGAGACAGTGATGGGCATGAAGGCCATGGGGAAAGGGGAAGGTGAGGTCTCTGTGCTCCTCCACAAGGCAGGGGGTGCTGGGAGCTCCCAGGGCAGCAGGAGGGGGCAGAGCAGCCAGAACAAACCTTCCTGCACCCACCACTCACAGCGGAGTGTCCCGAAGACAGGAACTGCAAGAGCTGGTGGAGAGTCAAGAGAGCAGCTGAGAAAACACATTAATGCACCATAAAGAATGTCTTTGCTTCCCAATGATCTTTTTTATTACTATTATTTATTCATTTATATGCCACTGCCTTGCTTTTTTCCTTTTTTCTTTTCTTTTTTTTTTTTTTCATTCTCCCAGCTCTTTTAATGCCTCATACCACCCTCTCCACCCCTGGCGACTGCATTTCAATACTGTCTGATCTTTAGGCAAAGAGTGAAGGGCTGGCTGGGAGGGGGTGCCAGGGGCCCATCAACATGCCCTGCACACGCTGAGCCCAGTGCTGGAGCTGCCCACGGCTCCTGCATCCTACAAATATTTGGCTTCTAAACAGGCAAGGATAGAAACACCAAGAAAAATAAATATTTTACAAACACAGTAACCCAAAACCTAAACAGGAAGATGCTGCCTCTCTCTGCCCAGTGCAGGCTGCTGAACTGCAGTGCTGGGCATGGATGGCACAGATGTGACACTTCATGTCCTCTCACAGGAATGTTACATGTCTACACCATCACATCAGGCCACCTTTGTGTATTTTGTGTAGTCTGGGGGATGAAATAAACCTGCCTGGGGATTTTGGGCAGCTTGTGGCTGGGAACATCCCTCTGCTCCCCTGGGTGCTCCTTGGCACTGCTCAGCAAATCAAAACCTTCCTCCTCCACACACTGGGAAGGCACAGGGGGAGCCCAGACCTGGCCAGGCTCTGGGACTGAAGTGCCGGGGGTGAATCCCCCTGTGCTCAGGGCAGTGGGGCTGGGAAGGTGCTGGCAGGGCAGGCTGGGACCTGGTGCTCTCTGTGAGGAACAGGACCATGAAGTCCTGAGCAGATCCTCCTTGGCAAGGGGTGGTGCAGGGCTCTGGGACCCTCTCCATGCTGTAGAAGCACAGGAATCACCAGGAAGCACAGGGAGTGCAAACTCCTCCATTCCCTCGGCTCGGCCAAGGGCACGGCTGGTGACCGGTGGCATCTCCCACATCAGGCTGGTCTGTGCTCTGCTCTCCCAGCATGGGAAAAACTCCGGGCTCAGAAAGTCACCATCCCATTTCTGACACTGTGAGTGCCCCCAGCTGTGGCCATTGCCCTCGGGAAGCTGCTGAGCCCTTTCAGTCAGCAGTTTGTTGGCTCTTATTTGCAGTCTCTGCAGACCAAAGGAGACCTTGTCCCTTTGGCTTTGAGCCCCCAAACCAAGGCCCTGAGTATGAGCAGAGTAAGAGGGGGAAAGGGCTCTCAGTGCCAGAGCAAGCAGAGGAATTGGTCTTGTGGAACTGCAGAGTGTTGGGATCCAGTTGCCTCATGGGACAGGAGCTCAACCTACCCCTGGGCATGAGGGACCCCACAGCATCCCCCCAGCCAATCCACAGGGAGCTGCCAAAGAGCTGTGCCAAAGGCACATTCCACCCTGGAAGAAGTCCCAGCCCAGGGAGCCTGGAGCATCCTGTGTGCATCAGTCCCAGCAAGGTAAATCCAACACTGCCCAAGCACAGCAGTGTCAGGGGTGGGGACTCCACCCCGGCTTCCACCCCCCTGAGGGATGGAGATAAATCCCAGTGAAGTCAACAGGACAGGGGTGGAGGTGCTGTGACACCCCCAGAGCTGCTGTGACACCCCAAGTGCTGCTGTGACACCCCCAGAGCTGCCGTGACACCCCAAGGACAGTGACTGTCCCACGGGAGAGCTACGAGGCTGGGACTGGGATGTGGTGACCTCCTTGTCATTCGAGCAGTGCTTGCCCTCCCCTTCCCCTCCTCAGCCGGTCCCTCAGCTCCCCCCGTGCTGAGTCATGCCCTGCTCTGCTCAGGAACAGGGGGCTGCCCCTGCCCACTGCCCACCTGCAGGAAGAGCCCCCCACCCACCTGCCCCTTGGCAGGCACAGTAACCTTTCTGCCTGGTGTTTTCATGCCCCGAGGAATTAGAAAGAAAACACACCAGGATCTCACTGAAAGCACCAACTGTTCTCCTCGCATGTAAATGCTGCTGCTCTTTTGATTTTAAATGGCTTTAATGCCGAGTTCATCTGCTAATTCCCCTCCTGCCCCTTGTGTATTGTATATTAGGAGAAATGTTGTTCTGTATCCTGAGCAGTTTATTTTATCGAGTTTAAGAGAAAATCCCATACTGAGATGCAGCAGATAAATATTCATTGTCACATCTGCTTTGGTTTAAGATTGTTGCCTAAAAATGTTAAAAATACAAACATATTTGGTGGGGGAGAGGCTGGGGCGGGAGGGGAGGGGTGGGCTGCGGAGTCTGGGCCATCAGTGCAACTCGTTAAGTGTTTTATCGCCAGCAAGGAGAGGAATCGCAATGAGGGGAAATCACTAAAGGGAAGAAAAAAGGGAACAACAGCCCCGAGAAGACTCAGACAGCCCCAATCCCGGGGCCCACGTGGAGCAGCCCTCAGTGGGAGCATCTCCAGTGTCACCCCAGGCTGTGGGGCAGCTCTGGCAATACAGGAGGTTTTCCATCCTCATCTGCTCAGAACATCCTCGAGGATTTCTCACACACTTCATCACCTGGAAATGGGAGGCAGATCCACAACACCAACAGTGGGTTCCTGGTCTCCTGGACGCTGTGCCATGGGCTGGCAGTGCTGGGAGCACCCCCACACCCGCCTGGGGGACATACAAGGCTGGGGTCCCGGTTTCCAGCCCAGCTCTCTCTGGCAGTGCCGTGATGGCCCCTGCTTGGAGCTGCCCCACGTGTGGCTGCCACATGTCCATGAGATCAGGGGGTGCCCTGGGTGACTGGCACCACTGATCTCCACTGGGAGCAGTTCCAGCAGGGAGCCTGGGAGTTGAACTGGGCTGGGCTGCCTCTGGGAAGGGCTTTTCCAGGCCAGACTTGGCATGCACAGTGCCAGGGCAGTGTGGAACGACATCCAGGAGACTGAGATTGGCACAGTCTGTGCCGTCCCTGCACTGGGGATGTGCAGAGCCCTTCCCTCCCTGGCTCTGCCGGTCCATTACCTCTGCTCAGCACTAAAATTTTATTTTACACTTAGATAAAATAAACTTGACCTTATTTTATTTTTCTTTCAAAGCTTTTGCAGCTCCACCAAACACAGCCAGTGGATGTAGGAAGGCACAGTAATAAGGATAACGCTTTCCACTTACTGAGCACTTTATATTCTCCCAGCACTGTACAAACATTAACTAATTACACAGAGCAAAGCAGCAGCCCTTGCTCTGGCCTAGTGCTGGGAAATGGAAACAAGGCAACTCTGAACCAATATGTCAATAACATCAAAGTCCCATTGTCCTGGCCTTGGCTTTGCTGCAAAGGAATCTGAAATTGTCTCAGAGTTTCCAACATGGCTTTGGGCTCTTCACACTTGGGAAACAAGTGTGAAAGAAATGCTTCGGAGTCAGAAGACAAACCCTGATCAAAGTTGGCAGGAGTGGCCACGGAGACCCCGGGACTGCAGCCTGCCCTTTGATGCCGCCTCATGTGGGAGCCATCCCGGCGGCTCCACACCAGCCCCGGGCCCTTCCAGGGCTGGCATCTTCCTCGGGGCCCTCATGTGCATCTGGGGGATGGTTCCTATTAAGGATTCACACTCTGGTTGAGCTACATTCCTAACTGTGGAGACTTTAACAGCTCTAATAGGAAACACACCCGCTTGGAGTCCCTGGGAGTCCTTCTCCCATCGGAGTGGTCCTTGGGCAGCTGCCACATGGCAGGGACATGGCCCAGCTCTGCAGCCTCTCGGTGGGTGCTGTGCCAGGTGCTGGCAGTCCTGCCCCCACTCTCTGTCTGGCTGTGCCTCAGTGCAATCCTGTCTTCAAGGCCCCCTCTGCATTGGCCATCCCGTTCCTGCAGGAGTGTCTGCACCTCTGGAGGCAGGAGAGGGGCTGGACCAGAGCCCGGTGCTCAGTGGGGATGCCCATGGGCATGTTCGTTTTGTCATGGCACGTTGGGGTTGTCTGCCCAGGTGGAACAGTGCTCTGTGTCCTCTGGGGGAAGGGAGAGGATAAACGGGGCCAGAGGGGGGGATGACTCAGTCCCACCTCCCTGAGGATTCAGGCTCTGGTCCCAAAGTGCAGCCACCCCATTTAGCAAACTGAGGTGACCTTCGAGTGCTGCCCCTTTGTGTCAGTGCTCAGGTGTCCCATTTGTCATCCCAACAGCCCACACGCCTCCAGGAAAAGGTCACCTGAGCTGTATCAGCCTTTCCCTTTCACATTTATGCTGATGCCAAATTAATTCTTCATCACCAGCCCCAGTCCCTCTGTGCCATTGTTTGATGTGTTGTGGATCAGTCTGGGTTCAGGTGGTCCCTTCCCTCCTCCCCAGCACTGAGACACCACAGGAAAATTGCCAGCCCATGCATTTTTAGGACAAATTCCTTAATTCCAGGGATGTTCTGGCTGAATTTCAGCACATTTTTCTGTGTCTGTTTGACAGCAATACCTGGTGAAGTCAGGTGAGTCTCTGGGGCCCTCAGCTCTCATTACCAGCCTGTCTAATTAAGGAGAGATGCTGTTGCTGACTGCTTTGGAGAACGATGTGGGGAAGAAACAAATGTCAATCTTTGTCACCAGAGTCCATGCTCTTAGGGCCTGAATCTTCAAAGAAGAGACAGGAGGGCAGCCCTGACCGTCTCCCAGACAGGGGAATGGCAGGTCCAGCACCAGGAGGCCCCTGGGCAGCAGGAACTGTTCTAAGCCCCAGAGGGAGCAGGGCTGGGGGGAGCCAGGAGTCTGATCTTATCTGAGCACACTCACTCCAGTTGCTAATAATTAGCTGTGTGATCATTAAGGCGAAATGAGCCACTCCCCCTCCCTCCCACCCCAGAGGGAGGTTTGGCTTGTGAAAGTGAGGTCCTTGGGGTTCCAGTTCGGAGCACTCTCAGCCCTGCAGCCTCCCTGGAACTCCCACTGAGGCTCCTCTGTGTCCCCTTGCTCAGGCTCAGCCTATTCCAGGACTTTCAGATTAGGGTTGTTTGGCACAGGGGAAAGAGGGGACTCTTGTTTTTATTCTTCTACAGTGGGAATGTTTTTCCTCCTGTTATTCATCAAATTCTGCTGGAATTTAATACTTACCAGCTCTAAACAGCCTCCTGCACTAACAGTGATTGATGGTTTCCAACAAGTCCATAAATGCTGCCCCTCCTCAGCCCTGCACTTTCTCTCCCTTCTCTCCCTATCACTCCATCTCTCCTCTCCTCCCTTGCTCTCTCCCCTCTCCCGGGCCAGACAAAAGCTGATCATGCTGTTGTTATGTGGATTGATTTGTTTTCTGTTTCTGCTGTGTTTTGGGGCAGGAAGACATCAGGGATTTGTGAAAGAGCAGTGAAATGCCATGGCCAATGAAGCTTGACTAGAAATTCCTCAGGTTATTATCTCTCAGGTTAGGGAAATCTGGGTGAATTTCTGTACAGAAACACTTCAGGAGAAGAAAACAGCCAAGCTCAGCAGCAGCTGCCCCGTTCTCCCCGTGTGGAGACGTTTGGGATGGGAGGTGCGTTCCTGCCCACTCCGAGCAGTGTTTAAGCAGATCCTGGGCCCGGGATGGAGGGAACGTGCACAGGATTCCCAGCCCAGGGGGACTGGCAGGAGCTTCACCCAAGGTCTCAGTGGGATGGAGCAGCCCAGGACGAGGCACCTGGAGTGGTTTTGTGCCAGAGGGGCTCAGGTATGGCAGCAACTGCTCAGCTCTCACCTGGGTCAGCAGCTGGTACTGCCAAGGCCCAAATGCCAGGGGTGATGGCTGCGTGGATTGGAGATGGCTGGTCCCAGGGAACAACAAAGTTGGAGATGGAAGCAGATAAAGTGAAACCTCGGGATGTCACCCTGGGGCTTCTCTGAACAATGGAGACAAAATCCTCCAGCCATCTCTGGCCACAGGGAGGGCAATGTGGGACTTGGGAAAGAAGCTGGTGAAGGTGAGTGCGCCAGGCAGGTGAAGCTGAGGGATGAAGCTCTCCCCAAAAGGCAGCAGCCCCCTCCTCACAGTGTCCAGCTCTGCTCGAGCAGTGCTGGGCTGGAGCTGCTCCTGGGCTGTCTCCTTCACCATCACAGGGACTCCTGAATGTTCACAGGACTTCCCACAAGACAGGATAAATTCTCGCTGCCTTTTCCCTTCCCCCGTGCCAGCTTTCCTGAGCAAAACTTCCTCCTACCTGGTGGGGGCTGCCCTTCCCTTGGAAAGCCTGACATGCTCCAAGGAGCCCGAGCTCTCCTGTTCGAATTAAGCTACCTGAGATAAAATCTGGGGAGCTCTTAGAGGGAAACAACTTAAAGAGATGTAAAATGGTAACTTGATTTACTCATTTGTTCCTGAACGTTTGATTCCTCCCCCCGAAACGCCACCCAGCCAGCTGGGTTATGTGTCACAGGGAAAAAACATCCAATGCAGGCAGATCCCTTATCAGATCACTGTGTTAAAAGGATTTGGGGAATGCTAATGCAGGCCCAGGGAGTGGGAGATGGGACTGGCTGGCTATGGGTGGCCGAGCACAAGGCTCCTGTTTCCCCTGGATGGGGGAGCAGGGCTGGGGGGGCTCTTCTCCAAGGAAAGGGCTGAGTGAGGGTAATTCCACTGCACACCAAAGGTGGGCTCCCAGGCTACTCCCAGCTTCCATGGAAAACATCTCTTGCCCAGTTTTGCTGGGTGAAGTCACTTATCTGTGGGTTTGAGGCAGCTGCTGTGCCTGCAGCTCACCTTTCATGGCACAGAGGGGAACTCTCTCCTGGCTGAGGATGGGAATGCTGTGACATTGTTGGCTCCAAAGGCCCAGCCCGAGGGAGGTCACTCAGCACCGTTCCCCAAACAGCTCTGATCCCACATGGATGGAGACAGGAAAGAGCCAGCACATGAGATGGGGATTTGAGTTCCACAAGGAAAACCAGAGAGGGTGCCCGGAGGGGTTGTGAGCTCGCAATTCTTCAAAGTGTCCAAGGCCAGGTTGGACAGGACTTGGAGCAGCCTGGGAAGGTGTCCTGTGGCAGGGGGTTGGAATGAGGTGAGGTCTAAGGTCCCTTCCAACCCAAACCATCCTATGATTCTCTGAAAACACCTCTAGGATTAGGACCTGAATCACCCTAATGACTGAGAGAATTGTTTTGCCAATTAACAAATGCAATTTGTTCCCAAACCGGCACAGGGCAAGGTCAGGGCAGCAGGAAGCCCACGGCTCATTCCCTCTGACAAGTGCAGCTCTGTTTCAATTACTGGTGCTCATCCTCCGTCGTGTCCTCGTGAGCCAGCTCGAGTCACCCCTGCCAGAAGGATGAAGTCTTGGTAATAGGAGCCCGTCAGCGTGATGGTTCCGCTATTAAACCTGTGCTGGGCTGCGGAGGCAGCCGGGGCTGTGTGTCCAAATGATGAAGGGCAGATTAGCAAGGCCCTGCTGTATTAGGCTGGGAATATATTTAGCTCCTCAATGTGATATAGATTAAGAGCAGCGGGAAGCCTGGCAGTTCCACTTCAGAGGGCCGGGAGGGAACATTTCCATTTAGCTGAGTTGACATTCCCTTCGCACGCACCTGTTGGATGAGCGTCCTGGGCCCTCCTTCCCACAGGCTGCTCTGCACCTTCTGCCCTTGGGCAGGATCGTTTTCCCCCCTGCTGTCACTTTGGCTGCTCCAAAGCAGCTTCTGAATGAGCCGGACTCAAGCCAGGATGGTTGAAAGGGTTTTAAGGCAAAGAAGCCTCTTTTACAGCTCCATAATGTCCTTTTCTGTGCAATTCTTTGCCTCCAGCCATTTCCTGTCCTTGGGGTGGACAGTCCTCGTCCACCTCTGCTGGAGCCAACCCTGGGGCTGCATTTCTATTTCAAGGCTTGAAAATAAGAATTTTTACCTCTTGTTACCCCTCTGCTCAGCTCCATTCCCATCCCATGGTGTTCAGAACAAGGCTGGCTCCATTACCTGCTCCTGCCCATCTCTGCCCGCTGTTCCTGAGAGCATCAGCCTCAGTTATCCCTCTGCACGGCCCATTTATAAATGATATGGACCTATAAGTGTCCCCTTCCCCCCCCCAAGAAGTGCCACCCTCCTGTATCTTCAGGGAGGTGCTGGTGGGTCCTACCAGCAGCACCAGCTTAGATCAGGGTTGTGCTTTTCCCTCACTGATGTCCTGGGAAAAACCCTGTTTTGCCCACATTTGCAACTGAGGTTTTCCAAGGAGTCATCTCTGCAGGGACCCCAGAACTGGAGCCCCTGGAGTGTTTCCCTCTGCCCCAGCAGGGCCTTTCCCAGCTCTGTGTCTGCTCCAGGTAATCCCTTATAACCCAGGCTGGAAATTCCTGAGAACTGGAGAGCACATCTTATTATTTGCAGGCCCATGGCCAGTCTGGGCACTACATGAATTTATTGCCCATCCCTGCACTGAGATGTTCTCCCAGCCCTCGGCAGCTCATCTTTCCACAGGGTAATAGGAAACTGGGGAGACATTGACAAAACCCAAACTTGCACTAAGCAAAATCAAAAACAAACTGAAGAAATCCCCAAACCTGTCTCAAGGAAACCAAAATGTTTGATTCAATCGTCAAGCAAACATTCTGTGTGCTCTCCAAACTTTTCCTTTTTAAGCTTCTTAAGTGGGTTTGAGTTAAACACAGGCAAATTTTGCCTGAAAGCATCATTACAGAGTAAAACACAAAACTTCAGAAAGCTTTCCTCCAAAATCATCATAACAAATTGCTTCAACTTTGCTGATTTTATCGGATTTTTTCCCTTTTTTGAGGGCTCAAGACCATTGCCACTGCCTGTGTGTCACAGTGGGCCTGTGACTGCATTTTGGGGTTCTGGCCAGGCCTGTGCCCCTGCCTGGGGGTGCGGGCAGGCACTGCTGCTCAGGGGACAGGGAGGCCACGCCGAGCACTCAGAAAAGCCAGAATTTCTGGTTTCCATAAAGGAATATGGAGAATATTATCCAGTGAGATTTGAAACTGAGGTGGGAAAGCTGCCAGCGTGCAGCGTTTTCAAAGAACCTCCTGTATCTCATATTGCTGAAAACTGGGACGTCCCGTGGGCTTGGGGAGGGGAGGTGGGAGGGCTGGGGGGTCCCTGCAGTGGGCACAGGGACGGAGGCAGAGCAGGAGAGAATGTTCGGAAGGGTTTCCTTTATATTAGCATAAGTCCTAATTAATGCTCTCAGGTGGTGGGCAGGCAGCACGGGCAAGGTGAGCAGAGCCCCATCCCTGGGCAGGCAGCACGGGCAAGGTGAGCAGAGCCCCATCCCTGCCCACAGCCCGGGGCTCTGGGCACAGGGAGCAGCAGGACAAGGACAAAAGCCTTGGGGGTGAGGTGTGGGGGGATCAGGGCACTGCTGCTGCTGCCAGGAGCCCAGTTCCAGTCCCCCCTGGCAGGATGTCCTGCGAGATGGGGGGAGCCAGCCCCTGGGGAGGGGGGGAATGAATCCCCATGGATTGATCTTCACGCACACTGGGGGCTGGAGGGAGCACAGGCATACATGGGGAGGGGATGGGATGGGATGGGATGGGATGGGATGGGATGGGATGGGATGGGATGGGATGGGATGGGATGGGTGCCCA
>JAWWEV010000152.1:6180961-6216195 GCA_035583235.1 Hafferia zeledoni | reverse complement strand
CCTCTGCCAGGTATGGCCCAGCAGGTGGGCACGTGTCAGTGATAAACCCCTCTGCCAGGTATGGTCCTGCAGGTGGGCACGTGTCAGTGATTCCAGGGCTGCTTCCTCTCCTTGCTCTCCTCCTCCCCTGCCTCGGGAGCGCTGGCACAGCTGGGCTCTGTCCCCCTGGGCGATGCAAGAGGCTGCTGAGCACCACTCCTGAAAACAATCCTCAGCAAGAACTCGCTTCAGGGACGCAGCTGCTCTCCTGTTATCACAGAACCGCAGCGACCAGACAACCTGGTTACTGAGGAAAGAAAGAGGCTTCTTCCCCCCACCGTCCTCTCCACTCCCCCCACCCTTTTCCATGATCATTCTTGTTATTCATTTCCCCTCTCCTCTCTTCTCCTTGCCAGGCAGACGATTTCACTGGGCAAATCCAAACTAAAGCCTTGCAAAGAGGATGCTCATAAAATATTTATGGCGAACTGTGGTGAACACAAGTAGGATAATGAGGGTCTGTGGGAAATGGGATGTGTCCAAACTCGCGCAGTGAAGACCTCGCACGAGGCAGAGGCACACGGTGGAAGCCATTAGTGAGTCCTGTCGGGTCTTTACTCATTTCCTTCGCTCACAGTTGCTGTGCTGCCACACACCGCTTTGGTTTGGCTTGCCCTGCTCGCTGGCACTTGGGATTTCAGCCTGTGGCAGCTGCTGCCCTGCACTGCATCGGGAGCTGGTTTGTGCTGGTGGCCTGTGGGGGTCCCATGGCTGTGCTCCCTGGGGCAGAGCCACCATGCCACTGAAGAAGGACAGATCTATTGTGCTCCAGAAACAGGACAGAGCCACTGTGTCCCCAGAGCAGGACAAATCAGCTGTGCCACCAGAGTAGGACAGAGACACTGTGACACAGGAGCAGAGAGACTGTGCCACCTCTGTGATGCATCACCTGCCTGACCACCAGCCCTCCTCCCACAGCTGCCTTTCCTGGTGCTCTGGCCCCGTGACTGTCTGGCACAGCCTGACATAGCCATGCAGGACAGCCAGGGAGGACAGGCAGGTCTGGCAGAGGGATGGGTGGCAATTTGCCTCACCAGTGTTTATTTATGAAGTGGAAGGGCTCAAGTCTGAGCACCTCCCTCCCTCTCTCCCTTGCAGTTTGTGGAGCTCTGCTCATATAAACACTCACACGCTCAGCTTTAAGGCACAGATCGGCCGAGCAGTGCCCGTGCCAAGAAGGGGCTCCAGAGCTCCGAGCGAGCTCCAGTAACGTGCAAACTTATCCCGTCCTGAGTGCAGAGCCAATAAACAGAGCAGCCCACCTCAGGCAGAGGATGAGCTGCCCTCAAAGCTGTGTTTCACAGCAGCTTAGCTGACTCCTTCTCCAGTTACCTGGAGCGGCTGTCCCGTGTCTCCTGTGCCTGGGATGCTGCTGACCTTTGCACTGTCTTGCTGGGCTCTGCCCCTTCTCCATCCCCAGCTGCTCTTCCTGCATGGCTGGTCCAGAGGCCATCAGGGGCACCGCTGGGCGGGGGTAAAGCCCTGCCTTACACACTCCTCTTCCTCCCTCTGCTCTCTTTCATTTAGCCCCCCAAAGTCCTTGAACTCCTGTTGGAGCGTTCATCCTGCTGGGAGCCACACCACTGGCAGATGTTTGCTGTGCTACAGGACACGACAGCTTTTATGAGTTGTCAGCTGGAACACAATATTTTTGGGTCTTTAGGTTAAAATGGAAAAGCAAAGCTTGCACGCATGGCTGTTCCAGCAGCACATCCTGCTGGGCTCCCAGTACCCCTGGAACCTTCTGGAGCAGGAACCCTTGTGTCCCTCACCATCCTACCCACCTGACAAGGCTGCTTTCACCATCCCATGGCCTGGGACATGCACTGTGTCCCTGTAGAGACACCACCCATGTGGCTGGGATGTTCTAGCCTCAGTCACGGACTGCCTGGAATTAGGCACCTTTTCTTTCTGCCCCTCTTGCCAGACATGGCCCAGGAACATCGGCCCCACCTACAGCAACACAAAGGAAAAAGCAAGCAGGGTCACACATCCTTTCCTTATGATGACAAAAGGGAGACTCCCACCTCTTCTAGGCTGGGAAAGCACCGCAGCTTTTCAGGCAATGGCACATCCCTGTTACCAAATCCTGGAGAATTACAAAAGAAACCCAAATTTGCAGTGCTTTGCTCCCAGTGCTGAGGGAAGAATTATCCCCCCACACGCAGCATCTGAGAGGGTTTCTCACCTACCCAGAACATCCAGGTGGAATTGTGCTGCCTCCTGTGC
Organism: Hafferia zeledoni; assembly: GCA_035583235.1. Classification (NCBI taxonomy): domain Eukaryota; kingdom Metazoa; phylum Chordata; class Aves; order Passeriformes; family Thamnophilidae; genus Hafferia; species Hafferia zeledoni. The sequence goes on along the minus strand of JAWWEV010000152.1, from coordinate 6,213,927 downwards.
AGGAGCAGGCTGGGATGGTTCATAAAACCATGGAATTGTATAGGTTGGAGAAGACCTTGAAGATCATCAAGTCCAGATGTTAATCCAGCACTGCTGAGCCCAGGTTTAGGTTTAAAAGAAAGGCCTCCAGATTTCGGGTCACCATCAACACCTGGCTTGGTGCTACCACAGGACCTGAGAAGTTCATGTGAGATGGGTTTGTCAATGAACCAGCCAGGTCTCTGTCATGAATTGGACCTCTGGGATGATGAGGCACAACATGGTGGGATGAAGACAGAGAAGCTGCTCCCTTGAGGCTGCAGCAGGAATGGTGTCTCATCCTGGAGACCAGCACAGGACAGTCAGCAAGTGCTCCCTGTCTGACTGATCCCACCTTGCCCTCTGCCCCTGGAGATGGATCTCCATCACTCCACAGGTATCAAAGTTCAAGTGTCTCAGAATGGGAAAGAGTGTTCTAGACATGAAAGGTATTTCTGGGCATCGGAGGAAGAAGTGATTAATCTCAATTACATGGTCAGACACTGAATAATCTGGAGCAGCAGATTGGATTACTCCGTGGCCCTTGGAGGGGGGTTCAAGCCTGAGGAGACATTTAAAAGATGTTTTGACTACTGAAGTGCCAAACTTAACCCTGGTGTAATTGGGGCTGTGGTGAAACACGGATATTGTTTTTTGCTTCCTGAGCCCTCCGGACAGGCTGAGGTTTGTGCAGCTGCCGCCTCTTTCCCTCTTTCCTCACTCACAGTGTGTGACAGCTCCCACCCCAGCCTGCTCTTCCCAAGGGCACTGTTCAAAAAGGGGGGGAGGGGGAAATGAAGGCAACAGGGGGTGGTGCTTCCAAACCCCAGGAACTGCTGCCCAGCAGCTGCCAGGCTTCCTGCTGCTGGATTATGGTCTTCCTTCTCCTGACCTGGACCTTGCACCTCTCTGGGCTCTGCAGAGCTCCCACTGCCCTTCCCGTAGCTCCCAGCCCAGACCCCACATTCCATGAGGCTCTGCAGGGCTCCCACTGCCCCTTGCCAAGGCTCCCAGCATGGACCCTGCATCCTGGCAGGTTCTGTCTGTTCCCACAGCTCCCTGGCTGAGCTGCTGAACATCCCCTGCATTTGGGGGTTCTTTGGGGTGCACATGCACTAACCCCTGCCCTCCTGGGATCCCTGCTGGGATGGATCAGCCCCAGCATGAGCTGGAACAGCAGCAGGATTGGAGTCCCTGAGGACAGCAGGGGCTGCAGAGCACAGTGACGAGCCCAGACACACTGAGAGATGGGTTTCATCCAGCAAGGCTCTCAGTCCTCCTCATTATTTAACAGCCTCTTTACCCAGACTAAGAAGCATTACTGATGTTCTGTGGGACTAATAATAACCTAACCTGGAGTTGTGATGGACTAAACATACACAGCCTGTTCTGAGGCTGACCCTGGAGAGATCCCACATCCCACCTCTCTGCAGGGCTCTGGGCTCTTTGGGGTGAGACACAGCACACAATTCGCAGTGACATTATACATTTTTGAGTAAGTAGTTAAAAATAAAAATATTCCCGGGGGACCTGCAGAGGGATTGAGCGAGACCAGGGTGTAATCACCTGAGCTGGAACAGAGCCAGGGTCTGACTTGTATTGCAAATTCTTTGCATTGCTTTAGATACCTGCTAACAAAGTGATTATAGAAACCATATTTATGGAAGATTAGGAGCTATGCAATAGATCCACATCCATAATTAGCCATAATAGATCTGCATTGATTATTATTGATGTTAATCCTCCTCTAAATATATGCACATTAATTAGATGGCGTTTAACACAGATGCAATTATTTTAAGAACAGAAACAGTTGGTGGGTGCAGCAGACAACAGGGTATTTATTCATAGTTTAGTGTTTATTTTTCCCTCTGCAGCAGCACCTACACCAGGTTGTAGAAGAACAAAGAGCACCTGAGTCCAAGGGCCTGGAGCATCCAGCCTCGATAAGCACTTACAAGTGCCTGGGAAGAATCCTGCCAAAATATTATTTTTGATGCATAAAATATTTTCCTGTTCCTACGTAACACAGCCCCGTGCCAGGCTCCGTGCATGACACAGCTGCTTTCCCCTGGATGGCTGGGGGGGTGTTCAGCTCCAACCCCGGCAGCACCAGCACCGCACACGCCACCGGTGAGGCCCCATCCTGGTGCCCCAGGAGCTGGAGGGTGGGGTGGGAACTGCCTGCTGGGAATGAAATTTGGGTGGGCTCATGAGGGAGCCTGCAGGACCCCTCCTGGGGGATGCTCAGCTGTGGCTCTCTTTCTGGAGCCTTGGAATTTGCTCATCTCTTTTCCAGATGGAACACACAGGACGTCCTGGTTTGGGCACTGAGTGAACACTGACTCTGAAATTCCTTCTCCATCATGATAGTCTGACCCTACCCAGACTTGGATATGACCATCTGCACTCATGAGGCTGAAACAACAGCCCCTAACAGCCATTGGGCACGGGGGTCCATGTCTCAGGAGCTGTTTGTGTATGAGATGCCCCAGAGCCTCCCCAAACTATCCCTGCTCAGCCAACAGGAAGGTGAAAAGCACCTTTCCTGTCTTTGCCCCTTTCTGCCCTTCATCTTCCTCTATTTCCTTCTGTTTCTCTCTCTCCAATCATGAAGAGCAGCAAACACACCATCAGTTCAAAACCTTTCCTTCTTATTTATTTTTCTCCCTTCCTCAAATGTATTTCCCACCACAAACCCCCACATTTTTCAGATCTTTATTATTATTTATTCCACACTTTTCTGTCACATCTTTGCAGGAATCAGCATCTCTGTTGGGAGCAGGGAGGGAAGATGAGCAGCTCCAGCTTCTCCTTCCACAGCTGGGGTGGGTGGTGGGGTCCTGTTCAGGGTCAGTGGTCTGAGGGGGCCCCCACAGCACTCACAGAGCTCAGACCAATTAGGGACTTCTGACTTGGAGGGAAAAAAAGGGAAAAGAAAGAGCTGAGAGGGCTGGGTTTGCCTTTTTTCCTTCTCTCCTTGTTCCTCATCTTCAGTTGAATGGCAAGCCCCTGGAGGCTCGTCGGCATCCTTCAGAATGGAAATCCTTCCAAATGGAAATCCTTCCCTGCCCCTCATGGAGTGTCTGAATGTCACAGAGGGGATGAAAGGCAGCAAAGGCGACCCCCGTTCCCGGCAGCGCGGGGGACCGAACTAATGGGAGGACAGAGGCATCAGGGAGGGCTCTTTGGGGGCAACCTGATGGGGTTTCCCTCCTCCTCACTGTGAAGCAGCTGGAAAAAAGAGAAGCAAAGGAGAGATGCCAGAACTGTGACATTTTTAAGGACTTGCAAGCTCTGACACCCATGGAAGCACAAGGCTTTGGAAAACCAGGAGAGGGTGTGCCGGCCGGGGCTGGCACTCAGCACCCAGCTGAAGGAATGGCTTGACATTTTCCGTGGGCTTTAAATCTTTGCATAAAATAAACCTTTTCCAGCTGCAGAGCCCATCAGAACCCTGCCTGTCCTGGCACCTCCTCCTGCCGTGATACTCAAAGCAAACTCAGGACAAGGACAGCGCAGTCCCTTTAGCAGAGCCCCGGATTTCCTGGGCTGTGGCCACTCTGTGCCACGGGGCTCTGCAGGCACATCCCGTTATGGTAAAAGCTGATGTGCCTGCTTTTTGGCTGGGCTAAACCCCAGGGGAAATGGCTTCCCTTCATACCCACAGAACAATGCTCTGGAAAATGGAAACAGCTTTCTAAAGAAATCTGCTTGGTTTTCCAGCTTCGTTCTGCTGCTCACTGGGGGCTCTGGGGAGGGCAGAGGAGTTGCAGCCACACTGGTCAGTTTGGTGTTGGGTTTGTGACCAGGTTCACTTCAGGCTGATGGTCATCCCGTGCCAGAGCAGCAACGAGCACAACTCTGAGTGCTGCTCATAAAGAATCCCAGAATATGCCCAGCTGGAAGGGACCCACATTGATCATCGAGTCCAACTCCTGGCCCTGCTCAGGATCATTCCCAAGAGTCACCCCCTGTGCCCCAGAGCATCATCCAAACCCTCCTGGAGCTCTGGCAGCCTTGGGGCTGTGCCCACTGCCCTGGGGAGCCTGGGCAGTGCCCACCACCCTCTGGGGACTCCAGTAGTTTAAAATCTGTTGGTCACACATTCCAGCCTGGTCCAGGTGACAGCAGGGGATGCAGGAAGGACCTGGCTTGGCTGAGTTCTGTGCATGGGAGAGGGTGTTGGGAGCAGTGTGGGGGATGGAGGGCTGTGGGATCTGGCCTTGCTCCCAGTGCTGGGCTCCTCCAGCTAATGCCGACTGGGAATGTGCTTGGAAAGAAAATGCCAGTTCATCGAAACTTAAATATTTCATTAAAATACTTTGGGGCTGGGAAGATTCCTCCAGTAAGCTCCCACCCACATCTCACAACTGGATTGCTTTTCCCTGTGCTTTGCAAGCTCACATCCCTGCCAGGGCTCTGGGGGGAGACCCCTTGAGTGCCCCAGTGCTGCCCCACTTACATTGTTGGGGCCAGGGGGCTGAGGGGCTGTCTGGGAGCCCCATGGAGAACTACAGAGTCACAGGATGGTTTGGGTTGGAAGGGACCTTAAATCTCACGGTTTTCTGACCATTCAAATATGCTTGGATTTGCCATGTTTTTGGAAGAACAGAGGACAGAAAAGTGTAGTTCCCTGGCACTGGAGAAGTGGAGCAGGAGGGAGAGGCTTGACGTTAATTGAGAGGGAAGTATTTGAGATAGAGAATTTTAAAAATGAGCCCTTACCCATGGCTGTGCTGCTGTTCCAGGGACTGCAGAGAGCGAGGAGGGGGTGAAGGGATGTTCCTTCTTGAAAGTCTTCTTGGTTGCACTGTCTAATCCCAATGTACAGAATAGCTGAGTTTTAAAATGCTGCAATAATCCGCTCATTAGCCCTGGCTGCGCGCGGCGCCTCGGGGCATTCCCGTGCCAGGTGGGATGGGTGGTTCAGGAGATAATTGCTGCACACTTGAGCCCCTCAGGAGGTGGCTGATCTGCTAATTTTGGTGAATTGCTTCAGGTCCGGGGGCAGCTGCCCGGAATGAGGGCTGTGCCATGCCGTGCCATGCCCTGCCGTGCCATGCCCTGCCGTGCCATGCCTGCAGCGATCCCAGCCGAGCTCCATGCACAGGTTCTGCCTGGCTGTTTTCCAGCCCCTCATGCCATAACCCATCAACAGCTCCCTGAGAAATGGCAGGGCTGGGCTATGGGAGTCAGCAGAGCACCTGGAGAGGCGTTTGTGGCCTCAGCAGTAGAAGCAGAGAGCAGGGGTGGGAAGGGCACAGAGCTCCTGGGGCAGCTCCTGTCTGGAAGGTAACATGGAGAAGTGGAGGAGCCACTGAGCTGCTGCCTTGAGTCCCAGGCTGCAACCACTGAGCAGATCCGAGGCCCTGGAAGTGCGGCTGCCCCATCCCTGTCTCCAAGGCCAGGCTGGAGGGGGCTTGGAGCACCTTGGTCTAGTGGAAGGTGGCCCTGCCCATGGCACGGGGTGGAATAGGATGAGCTTTAAGGTCCCTTCCAATCCAAACCACCCTGTGATTCCATGACCAGCCTAAAGAATTCACAGGAGCACCCAAAGGAAACCATCTGAGCAGAGCTCTCTTGTGGGGAACATTCTGGACTCAATTCCTGCTGCCTGTGGTCCCTCTCCATCCTCCCAGAGCTGCCTTTTCTCCTCCCGGTGCCTGAGTAGGTAAACAGGCAGAAAATAAATATCTTGTGACTTCAGAAAAATAAATCCAAGGGCAATTTGTTTTATCAACACCACCTTTATTGTTTTAACCAAATAACACTCTGAAAATAAGGGGGGGATGGTGGTTTGGGTTTTTTTTCTTTTCTCTTTATAATAGAATTTGTAAAACAGAAAAACACCTGCATCACTAATACACAAGTAGGTCTGAGGGGGGTTTTGGTCTAATATCTTTTTTCAGGCCAAGAGTGCAGGAGGCATGAGAAGAGGAGATGAAGAGCTGGCAAGAAAAGAGCAGAAGAGAGTCCTGGCTATTGAAAAGTGGAGTTAACACTGCTCAGCCTTGAAGGATCTTAATATTTGGGCAAGCAGTTGGTGTCACACAGGAAAAATATTCAAAAGCAAGAGAGATTTGAATAACTGACATTTACTAGGAAATTACTAGGAAACTGTGTGGTGGCACCAATGGTGGGTGATGGGTGATGGCACCAATGAGCTGATGTGGACACGCTGCCCCAGCTGGTACCCCCTGTCCATGCCAGAAACCAGAGGCACATCACTCCTGTGATGAACTCCTCCTCCACTGTGAGCTCCTCAACACACTCTGATGTCCAGAAGTGCTGATTTTCCTCCCTAAATTCTCACCACCATGATTTGCTGTGCCCAGAGTGGTCCCCGTGGTGTGAGGGTGATGGACACTGGCTGTGTGTCACCCCCTGGCCCTGCTGGCCCAGGGTTTGTCAGGTCTGTCCACGCTTTGAAATACAATCCTCAGGAACCAGACCAGGAAAGGTTACAGTTGTTCTCCATTCCTTTTCTCACCCAAATATGTACAATGTCATCAGCATTACACTGCAGCTGGATGAGAAATTTCCAAGAGTGCCTTGTTTTGGTTTGGGTTTTGTCAGAAAATGTGGAGCTGTCAAACCCAAGGAGCTGTGTCAAAATGTAATCGTTTTGACGAGACTGTCATCGGGGGAAGTCTCTGAGCTCTGGGACGGAAAGGCTGATCAAAACCAGACAGATTGAGGGAGACAACCCAACCCTGAGACAGCTCCCAGCACAGCACAGAGAGGCAGGCACAGAGAGGCTGAGCCTGGGGAGCTGGGGCACCTCCCTCTGCCCCTCTGCGGAAATGTGGAACAGGTTACTCAGAGCAGCTGTGGCTGCCCCAGCCCTGGGAGTGTCCAAGGCCAGGCTGGACAGGGCTTGGAGCCACCTGGGATAGTGGAAGGTGCCCCTGCCCATGGCAGGGTGGTTGGAATAGATGATCTTTAAGGTTCCTGCCAACTTAAACTATTCTGTGATTCTCTGATTCTATTCAATATTTTGGGGAATAGCCTGAAGTCAGTGCACACCCCAAAGCTGAACCCCCTGAGTGTCATGGAAAACACACCAAGAGGAAGTGAAGATTTCTCTTCCTGTTTCCAGGCAGTCCTGACTGTCTCTACCCAGGAAGACGTGAAAAAGAAAACTGCCCTCTGCTCCAGCAGGATGTTAAGGCAGGGCCTGCAAGAGTTTTGCTGATCTCTGTTTTCCCCTGGGTCCATCCCCAGCCCGTCGGGGTCAGCAGGGACAATGTGCCAAGGATGGGGCACTGGGACACCTGGTGTGCTGGCAGTGGGTGTTTGCTGAGCATCAGCCGAGCTGGGGCATGGCCACCTCAGACAACTCTGCAGCTCTTCAGGAAATGGGCTGGAAAATATTTTGTAAACAGTAATGTTTGCGTTTCAAACCAGCACCTGTGTAAACAGCCCTGAAGTGAAACATCCTCTGAGCCTCTGGGGAGCACCCAGAACCCAGAGCACAGAGCAGGGCCAGGCACCTCCTGCAGCCCATGCTCAGGAGGGATGGGGAACCACTGCCCTGCTGTCCTGCTGTCCCTGTTCCCTCAGCATGGGGCACTGGCACTACCTGGGCAAAGCTGCCTTGAGGATGCTCAGGGTGACAAACATGTTTGGTCCAATACTCAGAAACAGCCAGTGTGCAACAGCTTTGCTCTCACAAACACTCCCAAATGAATTCCAATCCAAACCAAAATATTTTAGCTTCTCCTCTGAAATTCCTGGTGAGTGTGGGACTCCCAGGATGATACCCTCAGCCACCTGGATGGGTGGAAGCTGCAGGTCTCCTTCAGTGCTGCCCAACCCCTCCCTGTATCCAAGTCCCACCCCCAGGGGGGCACAGGGTGGGCAGAGCTTCCCCCAGTCACAGCAGGGTGGGCAGAGCTTCCCCCAGTCACAGCCACTCCAGGAATTCCTCTGTGCCCAACCTCTCTGCTCTTCCCCTGCCATCTCAGTGCCATCCTTCCCCTGCTCCATGGCCATCACTCTCTGATGGTGGGGACAACCACGAGCCAGGGCACAGGATGAACATCCATGAGGAGGTGGTGCTTGAGCTCAGCACTGCCCGGACCCTGCAGGGAAGGAGCACTCCCCAACTGTGTGTTCCTGAGCTCATTCCAGTGCTCTGCCAGACAAGGGCACCGCCTGAGAGAGGCAGTTGGCATCACATCCCCTCAGTCTGGGCCTCGCCAGCTGTAACCTGGGGTTAATGATCTCTACTTCAGCAAAGTGCTTTGAGATCCTTGGCTGAGGAGATGAGCACAAATGCAAATTATCCTGCTTATGACACGAGGAGGTTTATGGCCTGCACAGCTCTTAATAACACATTAATTATGCCCAGAGTATTAAAAGTGTTCTGTGATTAAGCAAATAATTACAGAAATAGATGAGTAAATGGGGTACTGGGTGCAGTGCTGGTTCCTGAGCTGATGCTCTTGCACACATTCCAGGACCGTGTTTACAGTCGCTCTTGGCTTTGCCAAACTTGAACGGTTTGAAGTGAAATTTTCCGTGCCAGTGTCTGCCTTGAGCGAAATTGCTCCGTGGAGTTTCAGTCAAAATGCTTAATCTGTTCCCAGGAATGAAGCTTGGGAAAAAATGTGCTTAATTCTGGCAGCCATTTCTTTGTGATGCTCTTGCTGTTCATCAGGTCTCTGTACAGCAGGAGCTTCCAAACTGGGAGGATGTTTTTGTGCCTGGACCTGCCCTTCGTGTCCTCCTGCCTGGCAAACACGACTGGGCTTGGCCACACGCTGAGCCTTGAGCAAGGGCAGCTCACACTTCACCCAGCAAAATGGGCCGTATCTTTGCAATTAAAATGCTGTATCCTGATCAGGATGGAGGTTGTGAAGTAGGAAAAGGAAGGATGGGTGATGGATTAGGGGTTCAGACATTTGAGCACCCCTTCAGGGACTGGTCCCCAGCTCAGGCCATGATGCCTCCTGGTCTCCCCAGCTGTGATTTTTATGGTGAATAGAACATCTTGTTGCTTTATGCCTTAAATATTCAAATCTGAGATCACGGGAGCTGATTTTAGAAGTGCTGAACATCCCTGGCTCCGAGGGAAGCCGTCAGGAGCTGGGCTTTGAACAGACACTCTTATATAAAGGGCCAAGTACCATCAAAAAAATCCACTGCCTCAAACTGGGCACTCAAAATTGCCAATTCCTTTAATCTTGTGATGTCTGTGCTGCAGCTCTGGGAAAGTGAGTGGGAGAGCTGGCAAGCACTCCCATCCATGGGGGAATAATCCCACTGCAGAGAAGTGGAGGCAGTGGTAGGGCAGGAGCAGGCACTGAACAGCTCCAGCCCTGGGTTTGTTTGAGCTGTTGTGTTGCTGGAATGTGGCAAATGTCCAACCCTGAGCTCTGATGAGCCAAAGTAGAACCAGCAGCTGGTCCACCAGGGCAGTTCCACCCTCTGTCTCTCCTGGCAGTCTGGTTCTCCCTCTCTCCAGGTGGCTCCAACTTCTCTCCATGGTGACCTTAGAAACCCTTCCAGTGCCTAAAGGGGCTCCAAGAGAGCTGGAGAGGAACCTGGGACAAGGGCCTGGAGGGACAGGACAAGGGGAATGGGTATTGGAAAGGAATTCTTGGCTATGAGGGTGGGCAGGCCCTGGCACAGGTTGCCCCATCCCTGGGAGTGCCCAAGGCCAGGTTGGACAGGGCTTGGAGCAACCTGGGCTGGTGGGAGGTGTCCCTGTCCATGGCAGGGGGTGGAGCAAGATGAGCTTTAAGGCCCAGTGTATGGCACCAACAGCCTGCAAAGTCCATCTTGCACCACCAGTTCCCAGTAACATCTCCCCAGAGTACTCACAGGAACACTTATGGAACACAAAACAAAATAAAAGCCTCCTAAAAGTGTGCAGGGTCCTGATCCAACACTCAGGGAATTAATGGAGAGTCTAACTTTTGATTTCAAATTAATTTGGTCAGCTCCAGCAAGAATTTGAGAGATTTACCAGTAAATAATTTTTGAAGGATTCTCCCAGCTTTAGCCATGCACAAGTGGCTTCTGCATCTGCACTGATCAACTCAGCAATATATTTTTAAGCATTCAGGTCAGCCATTAAAATAGCAATTGAGAATATTTTTGCAAGGGTTTTGTTCTCACATCAATCTGCCACTTCTCCTTTCATCCTCACCCCCCCATTACCTCTATATAGTGTGTCCATCAATTTGCTTTTATTTATTTTTTTCCAGGCTATTTTAGACAATCTGCTGAAGAAATCTCGCTCAGCAACGAGTGCTGACCTTGAGCCACTCCTTTTCTTTCTGTCTCCTTTATTTAAGAGTGTGCAATGAATTAAGACATCCCTTCTCTGCGTGCTTTGCAGGCAGCAGTGGCTCTGCAATGGAGCATGAATGGCAGGTCTGCGGGCAGCGCTGCCCTGGAAATGTGATATTATGGAATCGGGAGGTGACCTGCTTACAGCCCAACAATGTGACAGGAGGAGTCCTGCCTGCAAATGGGACACGACTGACGCCTCCCCGAGGGGCTCTTCATGTGCAGAGAGGGAGGACACGGAGATCCCCCAGCCCTGACGGTGCCAGGGCCCTGCTGAGCCACGTGGGGACTGGGACCCACACCAGGACTGCTCTGCACCCAGACAGGACATGGACTGGGACCTGGTGCCACCTGTGGCACCTGTATTTGGGCAGAACCAGCAGGGCTGGCACAGATCACTCCACCCTGGCTCGGCCAGGCCAACAGCAGCTTGGCCCTGGGTTCCCCCTCAGACCCCCCATCCTGCCCTTCCTCCCAAGGTGCTGGCAAGGTGGGTGTCTGGAACCTGGAATTGCCTCAAACCCTTCTCCTCACATGGCTGAAACCCCAGGGGAGAGAAAACTCCATCCTAGAGGGACACAGGTGTGGCAGACAGGGAGGTGGCACCCTGCCATCACCAGCACCATCCCACACCAGGAACACCCAGGAGTTACCAGGAACAGCTTGGGAAGCTGCCCAGCCATGGCACAGCCCCAGGGCCCAGCCAACCACACCAGCACCACGGGGCCAGCACCAAGGGGACACTGGTGTTTAATTACACCTGGAGGGGAGAGGAAAGGAAATGCCTCAAATCTCTTGCTATTTTCAAACCTTTCTATAGCCAGGTCTCAGAGGGAACGAGGAATTAGCACAAAACTGTACCAAACAATAACAGCCCCATTCAATGCGCTCAGGAACTCAGGGGAACTCAAGAAACAAAAGGAATCCATGGCAGAGCTCTTGGAAAGGCTTGAGCTGGCAGAGACCCTGGCATTTCTTCTCTGTCCTTCCAGTGCTTGGTGTTGTGGATTGCAGGACCAGGAGTGTGAGCAGGGGAGGAGAGCACTGTGCCCCAGGGATGCAGGCACAGCCCATCCCAGCCCTGTCCCAGCCCCGTCCCAGCTCCATCCCAGCCCTGTCTCAGCCCTGTCTCAGCCCTGTCCCAGCCCCATCCCAGCCCCATCCCAGCCCCGTTACAGCCCCATCCCAGCCCCATCCCAGCCCCATCCCAGCTCTGTCCCAACCCCATCCCAGCCCCGTCCCAGCCCAGATGTGATCAATAAAGCACAGGACTGTGGACCCGGCTATCAGATTGCTCAGCTTTGATTTAAGGAGTTCCCCTGCCACCAGGGACAGAACACTTGGGATGTTTGCATGGAAACAGGATCTGTGTTTAAGTCATTAGGCCAAATTCAGTGCAGGTGGAGGCAGAGGCAGTCCCATGGATGGGGCTGGGACTGTGCCCATGCAGGGGCTATGCCCAGTCTGTGCTGTGCTCCTGCACCCCAGGCAGATCCTTTGGAGCTCCCTCTCTGCTTCCAGGCCAGACAGGGCTCTCTGGCCCTGCTGCATTTCATGCCAGCCTTGGGAATTGTTCAGTGGAGGTGCCCACCCACACCGTTCCATCCCACCCACCACCCATCGCCTGCACCTTCTGCCCTTAACCACAACTCCACCCATTATGTACAACTTCCTCCTTACACAAAAATTCCAAAAAAGCCTTGGTGTCACTCAAACTAAGCCCTCCCAGAAGCAAGACCACTGCCCAAGGATGGAGGAGTCTCAGTGCCACGCACCCAGTGCATCCTCTGCCTGTGTCCCTGAGCTGATCCCTGCCCAGCACCCACTCCTGGAGGCTGGGGGCGTTCCTGGGGCTGGAAGGGGCATGGGGGCTTTGGCACGTGGCTGCAGGTCATCCTCATGCTGCTCATCTGCCTCTGTTCTCCACCACCACCATCCCATGTCCCATCTTCCAAGTGGCCTTGAGCCTTCAAAGAGTGGGGGAGAACAGGGGAGAAAAATCCACAGAGATGACTTTTAAAAAATTTAAACAAAAATATCTGGTCTTTGCTGATGTTAAAATCGGAGCATTTCATTAAAAGGCTGCAGGGCTTTTAAAGACAAACTCTAAGCAGAACCATGAATAATGCAGCTTCTATTCAGAACATGAAGATTTTAGCACATCCATAATACATGGGGTCAACCTGGGAAGAGGCTGCTAATGCACGGAATGCAGGAGGCGGCAGCGTCGGCGCTGCTCCGAAAGGAAAACAAACGCAGGAGCTGGAGGAGCTTGAGGAGCTCTCCCACTGGCCGGGTGCTCTGGGGTACGGCCAGACTCCGAGGGATTCTTAAATCCTTTTTATTGGTGTCTTTCTCAACTAAAATAAACTTGGTAATCTCATTAAGAGCTTGGGGGCTGATCCAAGAGAGCTGGATGTGGCCCACAGGACTCTGTAAATAACTGTCAGTGGAGCTGGCTCTGTGCTCTGTGCTGGGAGCTGGGGGGGCTCTGCCATGGGACACTGAGCAGGGGGCAGCAGGACAGGGCTCAGCTGGCACAGCCAACACTGGCCCCACAGCACTGGCTTAGCCCTGTGATGAGCTGAGGCTGCCTCTGCAGGTGCTGCAGCCACTGGCTGGGATGAACCTCATGGGATCAGAGAGTCACAGAATCATTCACGTTGGAAAAGACCATCAAGGCCAACCTCTGACCAATCCCTACCTTGTCTCCCAGCCCAGAGCACTGAGTGCCATATCCAAGCTTTCCTTGGACACCTCCAGGGATGGGGACTCCACCCACCATCTTCCTGGGCAGCCCATTCCAACACCCGACACCCTTTCTGTGAAGAAATTCATCCTGATGTCCATCCTGAACCTGCCCTGGTGATGCCCGTGTGGGATGGTGGGTTTTAAGAGAGGCTTCCCCTGCTCCCTCTCCCAACTCACCCCGAGCCTCTCCAGGCTCTGCAGTGAGTGTTGGCTGGGGCCCTGGGAGAGCTGGATGTGTCTGAGCTGTGGGAAAGGAGCCAAGGGATAAACATCACACTCAGGAAAACACAATCGCTGCAGTGAGGAAAATTGATTCCTCTAACAGTTTTATTCCCATAATGTTTGGTGGCTTTAGCAGAGCTCCCGAGTTATCTCCCTCCTCCGCTATTTAACGCTGCGAGAGGATGTTCTCCCGAGCTCTTATCTCTTTAATAGCCCTTCCTTTGGAGAGTGGATCTATCACCGGATCTGCTGTGGTGTCGGTTACCTCAAACACGGCTTGCTGGTAAAAAATGTTCCCCTTTCAGAAAAAAAGACCATGTAGAAGTTGCTCGTGCCCATAAAATGAAAGTAGAGGAAAAAGGGTTTTCAGTGGCTTTTGTGGGACTAACGGGGAACAATCCATCCTCTGGATCAGGGCTGTAAAAGTCTGGTTTGGCCAAACCCCTGAATTACTATTTGCATATTTTTTCTCCAACAAAAGAAAATTTATTGACAAACCCCCACGATTTTGGTTCGGTGCCTGTGCAATCTGTCAGCAAGGACGAGTTCCCCACACTTAATCCAATTACACAAATATTCTCTCGGCAGAGTTATTTGGGAATGAAATAGGCAAAATAAAGTCACTGGGGACTTTTTCTCCCCTGTTTTGCATCAAAGCACAAGCAGCTCCTCCCTCATGGTGTCAGCTGAGGGGATCCTGTGGTGGCTGGAAGTGCCACCTCAGCACAGCCCCCCCAGAGGGACCTGCTCAGGAACCCCTGGCACAGCCACAGCACCAACTCCACATGGAGAGCTTGGGATGGTTTATGGAGTTCCCACCCCCTTGGCATCAAAAACCTTGCTGGAGGCTGTGGTGGATCTGGGGGCCTGGGTCACTGGAGATGGACAGAGCCCAGCCCTGGCTCAGCAGCACAGGGATCATGGAATCACAGAATGGTTTGGGTGGGAAGGGATCTTAAAGCTCATCTTGCTCCACCCCCTGCCATGGGCAGGGACTCCTTCCCCCAGCCCAGGTCACTCCAAGTCCTGTCCAACCTGGTCTTGGACACTTCCAGGGGTGGGGCAACCACAGCTTCTCTGGGCACCTGTGCCAGGGCCTGCCCACTCTGACTGCAAAGAATTCCTTCCCAATATCCCATCTAATCCTTCCTTTTGGCCATTCCCCTTGTCCTGTCCCTCCAGACCCTTGTCCCAAGTCCCTCTCCAGCTCTCTTGGAGCCCTTTTAGGCACTGGAAGGGGCTCTAAGGTGTCCCTGGATCCTTCCCTTCTCCAGGTTTAACCCCTCAGCTCTCCCAGCCCGGCTCCAGAGCACAGGGGCTCCAGGTGGAACATGAGCTGAACTCGTGGATCCTCCTTTACTCCATGGAGGGGAACAAGCTCTTCCCTGCCTGGTGCTCACAGCCAGTGTAGGGCCTGGCAGGCTTTGGTCTGCTCTAACCTGAATCTCTCTTTTCTCCACCAAGACACAGGGCTGGTCCCCATTCCAGTGAAGACAATCCCCTGTCTGACACCTTGCTCTGCTTGGAAGAATTTCCTGACGCTCATGTTTCCTCTTCCCTGTTGCCTTTCTCACACTTCACGTCTGCAGCTCTGCTTCCATCTGCTTTCCCTCCTTCCTTTCTCCCTCTAGGGCAGGTGGAGAAAAGAGAAAGTGCCTGTGGACCAAGAGAAAACTTCACTGTGGCAGACATGGAGCTGATTTCATTCCTGGGGTAAACTTGGGAAAGGCTCCAAGGGCTTTCCTGGGGGGGGAATTTGGCCCACAGGGAAGAGAAAGCATGGGGAACACATTAGGAGGGTCACCCCACTGGCTACAAACAGGCTTCATATTGTTACCAAATGTTCATTAATCCAAAAATAGAATTTAAGAAATGTAGCAACTTTGCACAAGGAATTCAGGCAATCCAGGAAATCCAGAGGTAGCCCCATGACCCCCAGAAAGCCCCAGGGTTCCCCCAAGAGTGGGGGTGTGAATGGGGCTGGCAGAGCAGCTCCAAGGGATGGAAACATGGGACTGTTCATATATCATCTGCTCCAGGGACAGCAGAGGGGCAAAAGCCAGGAATAAATATCATGTTGCCTCCAGATCCTGAGGTTTTGGTTGGAACACAATAGCAGAGGCAGCTGCTGCCATCGGCTCCGTGCTGGAGAGCTGGGACAGGCCAGGAGGACACTGTGCTGCCCTGGGCTCTGCTGGACCCTCCTCCTGCCCTTGAGCATCTCCTCGTTCTTCGGTGAGTGCAGCAACCACATTCCCCTCTCTGCATCTCCAGGCAGAGCCACCACCTGTAATGCCCCTGGGGTGTCCCCTCTGCACCCACCCAGCCCCTCCTTCCAGCCCAACCAGACCCTCTCCCTCCCCCTCTGCTCCCGGGAGCAGCCACAAAATTGGCCAAATGGAATGAGAAGGGAGCAAACGTGAACTGATTTGGAGAAGAATTACTCCAAGAGACTAAAATATCACTGGCACCCCGGTGGCTTTAATGCATTCTGCCTCTTGGCCAGGAGTGAATAACAATGGCAAAGCAACCCCGGAGAAATATCAAGCAGACAAAGTGCAGCGGCAGCTCCGAGAGGGGGCTGGGGGGTATTCAAACACAGACAGCACTGAGAACACAAAAGATGCTCAAAGGGCACCAATGGGCAGATGAGGCAGGTTGGAAGCTCTGGGTTTCCAGGCTTTTTTCTTGTTTTCCCAATGGCCAGGAGCGTCATGTTTGCTGCTTCCCTGGTATTAACCATGCAGCAAGTACGTGCTCTTTTAGAGGCTTGATCACAGCTTAGAAGTGGATCTTGTAGAAATTAGAGTTGGCCAAATACAACCATCTGCAGTTTAGGAGAGGTGCAAAATCTGGATTTGAAAAAAACAAACAACCCACAACAAAAATCCCAGCATATTCCACTTATTTGTGTATTTGTTTCTTTTTTTTTAAGATCCCTTGCCCCTAAGGGAAAAAAAAATAGGACTGAACTGAGACATTTCAATATTTCCTCCAAGCAAAAACATCTGACTTTTCAATATAAAATTATTTTCATTTTATGATTACATTCATCCAAGTCTGTGTTTTGAGTAAGGGCTTGATTATGTCCCCCTCTGTCCAAAGCCCTGCAGCTGTGGGGCCATGGGCAGCAGGAGGCTCTGGCAGGGACTCCCAGAGCCAGCACCTCTGTCCTGGCATCACCATGAAGGTCCCTGAAGTGACTCTGTTTGGGCAAGCTGTGCACCAGGACCTCACTGTGGAGGGGGTTCCTCAGCTCCCACTGTTCTGCCCCCACAGCTGGCTCAGCTCGAGGCTCCCAAACCATGTCTGGGCTCAGGTATCTTAATGAACAATATATAAATATTCCCTTAGTGCCCCTGGGTGTTCCTGCCTGCTTTATAGGAAAGGTTCTCCTGAGCAGAGAGGACCTGCCAAGCATCCTTCCCTCATGCTAGCTGGCAAATAAATCCAGAAAGTAGACGTGGAAAGCTTTCAGGGAGGAAGTGGTGAGGGCAGTCACAGCATGGGGCAGGGAGGGCAAGGTGGCTGCTGTTAGAGTGGCATCCCTGTACCTTGTCCCTCCTGTGACCTGGCTTTGCCAGCCAGAGGTGAGGATCCAGTGAGGGCACAGAGGGGAGGATCCCTCCCAGCACTCAATAACCACCCTGGGCCTGGGGAGGAACAAGATCCTCCAGGAACCTTTCTTTGCAGGAGTTGGGAGTGCGCCCCATCCTCTGTAAAGGAGCAACCCACATTATCCAGGAAAAGTAACATGTGAGTGACAACTACCCCCTTTATCTGGCAAAAGTAAAGAGGGGAATGGCAGCAATCCCCTTTGTCTGGGCAAAGTAGAGATGCAAATGTGCCAACAATCTCCTTTATGTGGGGAGAGTGAACATGGGAATGAGCCAAAAAATTGCCCTTACCTGGCATAAGTGAAAACAGAGTGAGCCACAGATCCCCAATATCTGGGAAAAGTGAACATGAGGATGAAGCAGCCACTCCTCCCCAGCTGCTCAGGTACCTCCTCAGCTCTGTGTTTGTCATCATTTCCTTTGTGTCTTGAGAAGGACCTGAAAGTCACCCAACACATGAACTCTTGTCCTGCGTGGATTTTCTTTATTTTCCACTAAAACACAGTTGAAGAGACCTTTTCCAGTGCCTGCCAAGTGCAGCCTTTGACCACAGCTGAGGGGACAAGGGGCTGCTCCACTTCCTTCCCAGCAGTGAGAGCATTGGGGCCACCACAGGAGGTCATGAAGTTGCCTCCTGTCTCTTCCCAGTGACCCCCAGCGAGCCCGGACACCTCACTGGGTGGGAATGTGGAGATGGGGCTGAGCTGGGGCTCCTGTGGTTACAGGGTGGGAGAGGAGGCTCTGGGGCTCTGGCTGGGCAGTGCTGCAGGAGTGGAGCTTTCACAGGACAATGACGACTGTAAATCAGGGAAATGAAGCTGGGAAAGCTGCTGAGCCCAGCTGGGCTTTCACCTGAAGAATTATCAGACACTCTTAATGATTTGTGCCAATTCTGTGCCACCAATTTTCTCCCTGTTTCAGTGCTTATAAAAGGCAACAGCCAGTGGGTTTCTGGGATTGTCTCCTGATGGGGAACACTGGCAAGGGACTATACCAGGGACAACTTTAATGAGACCTGGAGAGTGTCCTTGGGCAGACACTGCCCTGGCCTGAGATGCCTAAGCCAGGTGTGTCAAAGTGCAGCTTCACCTGATAATTCTGTTTTCTTCTGGCTACGGTTATTTCTTGTTGTTTCTTAGGATTTCTAGTGTAAGAAAAGGAGCTCTTTTAATCCATTTCAGTGATTCCTTGGAATGAACAAACTCTTTCCTCCTAATTTCAAACCCACTTGAACATTATGGGTTTGAAAGTTTGTCTAAAAGATCAAATGTTACAGAGTTCCTGTTCCAGGAGAGATTGGGAAAAGGGCACAGAGGAAAACAGCTGAAATAATTCTGCACATTTTCTACCACACCCTCTGCTCACCAAGTTCCAGCAGAAATCCTCCCCCCAGCATACAGAAAATTCTATCCATCACATTTTAATTTTATTTTAAATCCAATTTGTGGAGGAATGGCTTGAAGTCTTCGAGAAGGTTATTGTTCCAAAATATCAGCAATTCAGGCAAACTTCTAATAACATTTCAAGATAGTCACAAGTCCTTTGGGTCCCTTCTGATCACTCTACCAAAGCCAACAGATTGGACACACA
Source organism: Hafferia zeledoni (assembly GCA_035583235.1). Lineage (NCBI taxonomy): Eukaryota > Metazoa > Chordata > Aves > Passeriformes > Thamnophilidae > Hafferia > Hafferia zeledoni. The sequence continues at coordinate 6,195,427 of JAWWEV010000152.1, read as the reverse complement.
TCTGAGACTTTTAAATCTTTGTGGGCAACTGTTAACAAGCAGAACATCAGGAAATGGCATTCTGTGGTGTTCTGCTGGCACAGACAGGAGCTGAGCTGCAGATGAAGGGTTGGAGGCTGAGGCACCTGGCCCAGATCCAACCCACCAGTGCTGGGGGTGCTGAGATCTCAGGCAACCCCCTCCTCTCCTGACACGGCCTTGTGAGCAAGAGAGCTGTGACAACATCCTGGAGACAGTTCTGCTCTCGTGGGTTGGACTGATCACCCCCCCTCCAACAGCTGGATGTGGGGATGGGACCCACCCGGCCTGTGCACGTAGGTGAGTCTAGCTTAAAGGGAAAAGGGAGGAATCCATTCTGGACATGGGAATAGAGATTGTGCTAACTGGAGGCACATAAAATTCCCCTTTAAGATGGAAAAGTTCTTCATGAATCGGAAAGCAACTTCTTTGGGGATCAGAAAGCCACAGTGGAAGTGATGATGTCCAAGAACAGACCAAGAGATGCCAGAACAAGCCTGGAATGTGTTGAAGGACTTCACATGTGAGATGCTCTGTTTGTGACTGTGGCGTGTGGGACTGTGGCACGTGTCTGGTCACTGGAGAGAGAAGGACTATTAGGGAGGTGGAAAAGCCAGGAGAAGCACGTTTTTCCTCTTGATCTTTGCTATGGAAGACAATGAGGGGAAACATTTCCATTTCAAAGGCGTTGTGCCTCGCAGATCAGAATGTGACCTTAACGGGGAGGAGAGTCTCAAAGGAGGAAATCAGGGAGCAACTGGAGAAAGTGTAGTAAATCCCCAAGACTGGATGATATTTATCCAGGAGTTCAGAAAGAAATCAAGTGTGAACTCCCAGAAAGGTAGTGACATGGATACTCAATTTATCCTGGGGATGAGGGGAAAGGAACCACAATTACTCCTATGGATCAGCAGTCAAAGATGACACCAGAAGAAGAGTAACACGAGAGGCAGGCACAGATGTTTCCAAAATTCTCTAGAAAGAGAAAAATTACAGCATAGCTTGGGAAGAGTTTTCTATCACTCCTTGCTCAGCCATAGATCACCCAAAGGTATCTGACCTGACAAGATCCTGCTACTTGCAGGGGTTTGTGCTCACACGTGGCTGCTCGGAGTGTTCCCGCAGGAAGCGCCCACAGGCAGCTCCTCTCCCGCTCCCCTCGGATGGGGACAGTCCCCGGCCACGGGTGCCCCCCGTTCGGGCTGCAGACTCCAAACTGCGGCACAGCTGCCAGGAAGTGGTTCCCGACGCCAGGCACGAACTCCTCGACAACCGATACCACAAGCCCTATAAAATGAGAGCCACTCCGAGCCGTGCCAAAGGCAGCCCGTGGTGTGCTCGGCGGCCCCGGCACACAGAGCGCACGGATCACGTCCTGCTGTCCCAGCTGGGTGGGACGGAGGGACGGATCCATCACCAACACTCCGCTCCCAGGACGGCTGGGGCAGAGCGGCCCGTTCCATGCTCTAATTCCTGCGCAGTGAGTCATGCACCAGCAGGGACCAGGTGACAAAGTCTCCATCGCTCCGACCCCAAGCAGCACCTCGAGGGAGGAAGAGCAGTCCGGGGGTCCCTGCCCCCCTCGCTGGTAAAATGAGACACCAAAACGTCGCAGTTGGGGGATCTGAGCCCACGCAGCGCCTCATTCTCCCACTGCTCCTGGTTCTCATCCAAAGGAATAAAGGCTCCTTGTGCCGGAGGACGGCCGGCTCCATTCAGGGTCGTAATGGGAGCTGACAGCTCCGGCAGGCAGCCGGCTCGGCAGCCGGCACGGGCATGGCAACAGCGCTGCTCCTGTGCCCCTGACAACGCCGGCCCCGGCTCATCCTGCTGCCTGCGAAAGGTTCAACACGAGCCACTTCGCTCCCTTTTATTATTGTTTTTCAAATTCCATTGTCGCTCGCGTGTGGCTCGGGGAAGGAACGGCCGATCCACGGTGGAAAACCCTCCCAGGGACGAGAGGCAAACCCCCGAAGGGCGGCAGGCGGGATCCCAGATGTCATGGCAATGTCGGAGTGGTCATCCCAGCACGGGAGGCACAGCCGCGCCCAGAGGAGCTGGGATGCACGACAGGGATGTGGGGAGGGACCAGCGGGATGAAGGGCACAGGGCGAGGGCTGGGGGTAACACCCACCCCCCTGCCCTGCCCCTCCTTGGGGATTCCTCACATGCCACAGGAAGGGAACAGAAATGCTGCCGATGGTGCAACAGAGCTGGCAAGGACCATGGAACGCACCTGGATGGCAAGTGTGCCGGAATCCTTGGTGGTTCAGCCCGAGGGCCCTCCCTGGTGAGGGATCCGGTGCCCTTGCCCAGGTACCGAGGGGGGAAGCCCCCCAGGAGCCGCCTGTGCAGGAGGGGGGAGGATGGTGGGTGCCATGGCAACGGCCCTGCTCTCCATCCCACTGACAACAGCGAAGCTTTGCTGGAGTGGCTTCGAGGGTTTCAGTGCTGTTTGGAATAGAAGAAAAGGAGAAGGAGAAGCCTGAAAAGGCTGTGGAGATTTGGGGACACGTGGCCCTTTCCACAAATACTGTCTTTTGACATGGGAGAAATGTCCATCCATCAGCTGCCTGTGCAGCCCCACTGAGCACACTGCAGCTCTCAGGCAGTCCTGTCATGGTGGGCTTTTGGCTGTTTTTAAATTCAGTTTGGGAGGAAAGGAAGGAAAGAAGACACCAACACCCTCCTCCACATCTGTATGTACTGAGGAGAGAGGACAATAAATTCCAGCTCAGTACCAAGTCCCTCCATGCATGCCATATTCTGCCAGATGCCCAGCCATTGGAGAACAGCTGACCAACATTCCTGGTTCCTGAGGGCATTTTGGTGGGACAGACTGTATGTGTGGCACAGCTCCAGGCATTGGGAGCATGGCCCAAACCGTAGAGCAGAGTCTGCTCTCGTCCTCCAAAGCTGGATTTATTCTGCCCGTGTGTGTCTCAGGACAGGGAATGTCCTGCAGATGCTGCTGGAGTCTATTTGTTTATTCTTCTGGCAACAGACATCACAAGGAGGGGACTTTGTTGTTCAACAAGTGTCCTGGGACCACAGATCCAACCCCTGCAAATCCACAAGTGGAAGAGAAGAAACACAGGAGATGTAAGAATATCCCTTTCTTCTCAGTGTGTGCATTTTCGAGGTGCCAGAACCACCCAGGTGAGCCCAGAGTGCCGGTGACATTGGCTGATGACAATCCCAAGGGCAGGTCAAGACATCTCTGGCGTGGCTCCACACAGAGGTGAAGGTGTGCCATGGAGGTGGCACAGGAGCAGATGCCCCTCCAGCTCTGCTCCTGAGCAGATGCAGTCCAGGCTTCCCAGGTAAACAGAGAGTGCTTGGTCCTCCCCAGCGAGGCCATCTCACCAAAGGACAAACTTCATCTCAACAGCTCATTCCAGCTCTGGCACTGCTGCCAAAACAACCCACAGTCAGGACTGGGAAAGGGAGAAGTGGTGGGACAGGGACAATTAGAGCCAACTGCGGTGGAGGGATTTTGAGTTGATCTCTTTTTTCCCCCTTTAATAGCACTGGATTATAAATATGGCAAAACCACATGTTATCAGACAGAATGAAACAATTAGGGGGGTTCCCAGCTGTGGGGATGTGCGCCCTCGCTGGGGCCTGGAGCTCTCTGATGTGGACACCTGCTTTCAAGAAATTTGATGGGTGAGCAGCAACTTGACCAGGATGTGGGACCCAAAAAAACCCCCAGACTCCGAGCAAATTTTAGCCAGGACCAATTGGGTGCTACTGAAGGACAAACCCATCCATTTGCTGAGTCATTTTAATCACAGGCAGCAAAGAGCCTTCTAGGCTGGGGAGCAAGAGCCCAAGCACTCAGCACATGGCTCTGGTTTCTTGGAGAAGGCAGCAAGCCCTGGTGGGTTTAATGGATGTCCAGGCAGCTGGAGCTCAGCTTGGACTCTCCTGAGCAGGTTCTGCTGGAAACAACGTCAGTGGTTTTTCTGTCCCATTTGCTTTGTGCAGTTGTGGTTTTTGTTCATCAAACTCCACTTTAGTCCCTCCAGCCCATGTGCATATTCCTCTCTCTTCCCTTCCGATGGCAGGAAGGGTTTCCCTGAGCAGGGCTGCTCTCAGGCACCCCCAGCCTGGGCTGTTATTTATGGGGCACCTCTGCACAGACCCAGCACCGGGAGGTGAGTGAGTTATGGTTCCGGGTGACATCATGGAGTGGACTTCGTAAGGGGCTCAGTGGATGGTCTCTAAAGACAGCTGCAAAAAAAGGCAGCCCTGAAGGATATGATGGAGTGGGTGAGACATAAATTTCTTAGGACAGGCAGTGAAAAAACGTTTACAGCCCTTCTTTCCTGAGTCTGGTTTCAATCAGAGCCCCGGCCGCTCCACTGATGCTTCACACTAAGCCCTCGCTCAGACACACACACTTCATGCTCTCAACCTGCCTTAGTGATTTTATTTTATTCCCCTTTTTACTGGTTTTAAACTGCACTGGTGCAGGAGGGCTGGCAGATCCCTGGGCAGGCAGCTCCCATGTGAAGCAGCTGCAGCCACAGGCTCTCCACATGGATGTGGATCTGACCTGCAGACGGGAATCAACCCCAACTAATACTGATAAGGGTCATGAAGGGCGGGGTTTATAAACCCATCACATTGAGTCACAGCCTGTAACAAACAGAGTCTTAATTCTGACATTCATTAAGGCAGTTTGCCATTTCTTCCAGACTTTATGGCAAATCTGTCTGCTTAGCAGCACTTGTTGCAGTGGCCAGGGAATGGGAGGTTACTGGTTAGAAAAGCCATGAGGGCTTGGCTACCCCAAAGGGCATTTGAAGTTCATTCTTGGCCTTCTTGTTCCTAATTTTACTTTATCTCAAGTCTTGGGACAACTGGTTTCTAGTTTGCTGGGTCTGTCCTCTGGCATGAATCAGGATGGGCTGTTCCCATCTCAGCCCTCCAGAGCTGTTCAAACTGCTTGAGGAGAACCTCTGGTGGAGCCTCCATGTGTGCAGTCCCTTCCCAGCCTGGAGAAAACCTTGCTCCTAGCAAACCCACCAAATGTTTTTACTACAACTTTGTCCCATGACTTGCTGTTTTCCTCCAACCCAGATATGGAGAGTGGGATATTTCTCTATTTTGGTGCCCACTTGTAGTGATCCGAAGACCCCCTGGAGCCTGTCTCTGCCCAGCCTGTGCTGATGTTGATTAAACAAGTTCATTCAGCCCTTCCACTGGGACTTGAAATTCCCCAAAGAGCTCACAGAAAACTAAACATCAGGCACATTCCTCCTGAGCAGCAAGTCTGACGTTCCCAAGTGCCTGGTTCCCTCTCAGGCTTGACAGCCCCAAAAGCTGTGCCTGGTTTTTGTGTGAGGATCCTCCAGGACTCCCCATACAGGTGGGTGGGTGGGGATGGGGAGCAGGGCTGTTGCTGGAGCCCACCTTGTCCAAGCACCGTGGGCCAGGTGATGCAGAGCCCTTGGATGCCCCCCCTTACCTGAGCTGTGTCTGCCCTGGGCAGGACCCCCCTGCTCCCCTCACTGAGGTTACACATCCCTTTCACGATCCTGAGCTTTGCAAACCTTCTGCAGCACCAGCCCTGGAGCCAGGAGGGTGTGAGAGGAGCAGGCACCTTTCCCAACATCAGCTCAGCGTTTTCCCAGGCTGTGCCACAGGGAAGAGCCTTTTGGCACCAGCACATCTCAGAGCTCTCCATCTTCATGGAAGGAAGGAACCATCTTCCAGTCAGCACAGCAAGTTAATCTCCGTTTGCTTCTCCCGTAACTGGCCCATATTTATCAGCATTCTGCATTTTACGTGGATGTGTGAGGCATTTAATAAAACCCAGACCGAGGAGATGAAAGATTTATCCCTTTGCCCTGAGAGATGTCCCTTGTGAGGGCAAAGTGGGACCGGGGAGAGGAAACCTGGATTGTTTTTTATGCAGCTGCGGGAAGAGATACGGAGCCTTTGAAGCGCTCCTGGCCCCGTGTCCTCCCCCTGTCCTGGTGCCACCAGCGCGGGGCTCCACCAGCCCCGGCACAGCCAGGAGAGGCGCGACGTGCTCAGGCATGGGGAGGAGGGCGAGAAGGGCACGGAGCGATGCACGGAACAGAGGGATGAAGATGAGGAGGAAGATGAGGAGGAGGAGGCCAAGCTGGCCACTGTGCCACACACTGCCTGGCTGCCCTAGGCAGAGCTGGCTCAGCGGGCTCCGCACAGCCCCGAACTGCTCTTAACAAGACCTTTTGTTAGAACACATTTCAGCACAAAATGACAGTGTGGAAACAACTGCCTGCCCTGGAGCTGACAGCGGCCGGAGGAGAAGAGCCACCCCAGCACGGAGCTGAGCGCAAGGACTGCTCTGGCTGGAGCGGGACAGCCCAGAGTGGCACCGGTCTCTCCTCCCGCTCCCCTCCTCTCCCCGGAGCATCCCGGGCCCAGGTCCCTCCTCCGCTCCCCTCCCCATCCCCGGTGCGCTGTGCCGCGGCCGCGGAACACCCCGCGCTGCCGGCGGTGCTGCCGAGCAGGCTGAGTGACTCCGGCGGGGGAGGGAGCGAGGCGGTGACATTTCCCCGCAGTCCCCCAGTGCCCATCTGCAGAAGGGCAGGGAGGCGCCGGGCAGGTGCCAGCCCGAGTAAATACGCGGCGAGTGGTCCCTGTGGAACCATCGGGGCTCTGCCAGGGAGGGGCCACGCTGTCGGTGCCGTGGTTACTAATGAACAATTTTAATTTCTTCCATAAACAGCTAATAAAGCTCATCTCTCTCTCTCTCTCTCTAATGCACCATTTATTTCTCTCTTTGAAAGGCGAGCAAGGAAATTCAGGCAGAAGATGGGAGGAGGGTTGATGCTAAATGTCAGCACTGCCTGATCAAGCCTAATTCTCCCTCTGAGCTGCTGCAGCAGCTTCTTCAGCAACAGGAAGAGCCCAGGATTTCTGGTGGCCAAGGGAGCCGGTGGAGCCTGCCCTGAGATGTGTCCAGAGTGATGGGACAGCAATTTCATTCATGGTGATTATTAGAAAGACTCTCAGGATGTAAATTACTTATTACTCTGCAGAGGGACTGGGAACTCGTTCCTGGCAAGGGACAGAGGAGGAACAAAGACCAGCCTGGAATGGAGTCACCATCCCTGGAAGTGTTCAAAAATCACGTGGATGTGGCACTTGAGGGCCTGGTTTAGTGATGGCCTTTCCTTAAATACGTGAGACCCCATTGAGCCTAATGCAAGATAATTCAAAGATGTCAGAAAACTGAGGGTCAGATCTGTGGCAGTTTTAAGCAGCCTTAGGTTGTACAAAGTTAAAAAATTACCACTCAGCAGTTGGAGCCATTTCACAGTGTGTGTGTGTGGAGGAGCTTTGGAATATTTGAGGAAGAAATGATGAAGAGAACACTGTAAACAATTTTCTGTCGGTATTAACTCAGAAGTTTTAAACGGTTCCTCCAGCTGTACTTGAGCATTTCTTCTCCTTTTGGGGAACTTTCAAGCTGTTTCCACTGGCATGGATATTCCAAAACTGGAGATCTCCTACCCATGTTCTGTGTCTGACCCAGACATGCCTGTGTGCACACAGAGCCAGGGGCACAGCCTGACATGTATGAATCATCCACCCCAGCACTCTCCAAGGGTGCAGTCCGGGTGGGACTTGCATAAATCCAGGGGTGGCAGAGACCACCCCACCCATGCTGTTCCTCATGGAAACAGCGTCCTGCCTGCAGACATGCCATAGACAGAGGAGGGACGGGAATTTGTCAGGTGAATTCGTCAAGCAGTGGTGATAATCACTCATTTAGCCTGTAATGACATGGCACTTACTATGTAATAACCTGGATATTGCATGGAAATTGCCATGTAATCCAAGGCTCGGGAGCTGCCATATTGTCAGGGGCTCCATGGTAATTTGTACCCTCTCATTTACAGCCCTGAAACTGCTTTTATTGTGGCAACAAAGCAGTAGATTCAGAGTTTGCCAAAAGGAGAATCTCCAGAGGGATGTTATGAATAATTAGGCAGCCACGGTGGTTTTGGATAACATCTTTACTGTAACTCCATTAACTAACAATTGATTGCTTTCCTAGCTCTGACTTGCCTCCAGTCCTTCCACCCAGAGCTCCTCTATCCCCATAAAGTTGTGGCTCTGCCAAGGCAGATACACAGCAGGATAATTGCTCTGAGAGGATGAGCTTGCAAAGCAACATACCTGAAGAGGCAGCAGCTTGAGCAGGCTGATGTTCCCTGGAATGCAGAAACATCTGTGGAAATACGGGGTCACCCCTCAGCTGGTGTAAAGGCCGATTTCCGTGAAGTTTGGAGGAGCATCTCCAGCAGATGCTTGTGGAAAACTGGCACAAGATTTGGCTGGCACTAAGGACACCCAAGTGCAAATTGCATTGGCACAACCATTACACATCAGGAGGGTTCAAAATTGAAGCCACCTCCTGTGGATCAAAATCCAGGTTCAAATCCCACCGTCAGGTCTCTGTCCCCCAAAGCTTTTCTAACTTACAAACAATCTCTGAGCAGGGCCCAAACCTGACCTTGCCACCCCCAAACACACATCCTCAGCTCTGCCTTTGGTGTGATAAATCGTGGTTTGCTGAGCCATCATCGCACTGATAATGTGTTATTTTTAGATGAAAACTCTGAGGTCACAGTGAATGTTTTGCCTTTGCCGACGGGAGGAGGATGTGGCCTGCACTGCCCTCCTGCACTCCCCCTCATCCCTGCCCCTCATCATCCTCCTGACCCGCTGGTAACCCCCTCCCCCAGAGCCTCCCCCAGGCAGCTCACCCTCCACCCGGGCACGCTGTGCTTGCCAAGGGCTGGGCAGCAGCTCCCAGGGCTTGGGGAATCATGGAATCATTGAAGTTGGAAAAGACCTCTGAGATCATTGAGCCCAGTGACCTCCCTCTGCCTGCTCCCACTGTGGGGGTCCCTGCTCTGGGTGGCTCTGCCCCTGCTCCTCTTCCTCTCTCTGCTCTGTCTTTCCCAGGAGGTTGATACATAGAGGGAGCAGCTCTCGTGTTGTTGTTTGCTGTATAAACTTGGAAACCAGGCTGTGCCTGTGACAGAGTGGGATGAACATGGGGGAGGTTTGCAGTTCCCAGTGATTGAGATTCTTTGGTTGGAGAAGCCTAAACAAACTCTGTAACCTCAGGGGAAATTCTGCAGAGTTTTAGTTTTAAGTGTTTCCTCTAACAAAATAACTCTTTGACCTAGAAAGCTACCAGGGAGCATTTGTGGGGCTGGGGAGGCTCCAGGAGCCCAGCCTGGAGATGGGACTTGGGGTCTGAGTGTGAGCCCAGAGAACTTTGTCTCTACTTTGAGCACGAATTGGAAAGTGCTGCTCTCTATGGACTCACCTTGCTTTACTTCCCACCAGGGTAGGTCGAGGAAAATCCTCCTACAAGGACATCCCTTAAGAGAGGACCCTGGATCCTGTAGGATTACACCTATCCATGCCCAAGGCTGCTGTAAGGATGGGGGGAGCTGCACTGAAAAGGGAAGAGCCCCAAATGGGAACACTTGTCCATCGTGCTCCCAAACCTGCCTCACCTGGTGATGGAAGTGTCCCCAACCCTGTCACATCTCTCAGCCCTTTAAAATGTCTCTCATCTACGGTTTAATGTACTCTTTTTTTTTTAAGAAAAAATGTAAAATTGCTGATCCATTCAGATATCTCTAAAACTGCCACTTTTAGAGCCTCCAAAATAGCTTCAGTGAGCAGCAGATGTGCCAAAATGGAGAAACAAACACAAGTGTGCTTTTAACCTCAAAACTGTTTGCTGTGTAAGACTGGAATGAACCTCCAAGTGGGCTCCAGCTCTGCAACCCCCACCTGTCCTTCCCCTGGTGCTGGGGCCATGTCCCATGAGCTAAGCCCAGAGCAGCCCTGACTGCTCTCATGGCCAAGGAGCACAAACAAAACATGGAATCACAGAATCACAGAATTTCCTGAATGAGAAGGGATCCACAAGGATCATTGAGTCCAACTCCTGGCCCTGCACAGACACCCCAACAATCCCACTCTGTCCCTGAGGGCATTGTCCAAACCCTCCTGGAGCTCTGGCAGCCTTTGGGCCGTGCCCACTGCCCTGGAGAGCCGGGTCAGTGCCTGACCATACTCTGGGGAAGAACCTTTTCCTGAGATCCAGACTAACCCTCCCTGACACAGCTCCAGCTGTTCCCTCGGGTCCTGTCCCTGGACACAGGGAGCAGATACTGCAACTGCCCCTTGGAAGGAGGCTGCAGACCCTGATGGGTCTCCCCTCAGTCTTCTCCAGGCTGAACAGACCAAGTGCCCTCAGCTGCTCCTCCTATGGTCCCTCCAGACCCTTCCCCATCCTCATGGCCTCCTTTGGGCCCTCTTTAGCAGCTTTATCTCTTTCTTCCATTGTGGTGCCCCAACCTGCCCCCAGGACTTGAGGTGAGGCTGCACCAGGGCAGAGCAGAGCAGGACAATCCCCTCCCTCAACCAGGAGCCATGGCCTTCAGGTGTCAAGACCAGTGACTGGATCAGCACTGGCATTTCCTGCTGAGCACCAGGATGCAGGTGCAGGAGAACACCTCAAATTCCCCAGAAAAAGAGTAGTCTAGGAAAGCCCCTGATTCCTTTGCTGGGTTGGACTCAGGAATCCCAGCAGTTCCCCTCAGTCCTGAGGCTTTTCCAGCCAGAGCAGAGCCTGCTCCCAGCCTGGCTCCTTTTCTGGAAGCTCTGCAGCCAGCAGTAATTGCATTTTGTCAAGTGGTTTTAGCAAAGCAATCCACATTTATTAGCCATCTGGATTAGAGAAATGATCTTCTTGATTCCAACTGCCAGCTCAGCCAAGGACTTATCACAGAATGGAATAACGTATCACATTCCTCCCTCCCTTCGTCACGAAGCGTCTGTTTCCCTCACACACTTTATTTACTTCGGTAAATAAAGAAGCATCTCGGGCAGGTCACTGCTGGGTCCGGATTCCTGCATTCCAGGTGACAGTGTCACACGTGGATCTCTGCACTGCTGTCCCTCTCTCCTGCCCTCACTGAAGGAGAAGAAACTGTGACATGCACAGTCAACGTGAATTTTATAAAATCACCTCAAGCTAATGGGAAAAATTCATTAGGAAAAGGAAGGAGGGAGGGTGGGAAATTATCCTGTCTGTCGTACATCATCTCTGTCCTCCTCCCTCCCCTTTAAACGTCCTAGTCCAGAGACAGGAACCTGCCTCTTTACTTTGATTGCATTAATTTTCTTCATTTTTAAATCTGTCATCCTATCATGGAGAGACAAAGAGCTCTATGGGCAACACATCCAAAATTCTCCTTGTTTTAGCTGGAGACTTGTCCCAGCTCCATCTCTCTCTCCAGCGCAGGGACTCCTGTGTCCCTCCCTGCCCCTCCCAGTGCTGCTGCCCCCCAAGCATTCCCAGGTTCTGGAACCTGCTGCAGGCCCAGCTGAGCATTCCCAGGGCCCATTTCCTGGGCTGTGGGTGCTGACGGGTCCCAGGAAGGGCCCTGCCTTGGGAGAGCTCTGGAGGCACAGCAGGCAGGGCTTGATTGCTCTGAGCTGGGCTGCAGGGCCCTGCTGCTCACTCCATCAGAGCCCACACTTACTGCCATTCCCGGGGGTCCCTAATTGAGCTGCTGACTGCATTAACCTGGGGAGCCCAGGCTGGTGGAGCTCTGTGGAGCTGCAGGAGCCGAGCCCAGCTCAGCTCTCTATTTACAGAGCTGTGGCGTGGTGGGAGCTTCTGAAATGAGGACACACATGAGCTCCTGGGACTGGGATTTCCTTGGAGGGAGAGGAGAAACCCTTCCATCCTCCTGCCACACCTGGAATAGGACAGATCCCCATTTAATGAAAATTACCAGGCTTTGCCTCCCCCCCTCCAGCTGCATTCACAGCCCCCCTCCAGGGGCACTCCCAGCCCCTCCCAGCACTCCCAGCAGAGCTGCAGCTGAGGGAAGGCAAAGGTTATTTCTTGCTGACATCCCTTGCAGTTGCCCCGTCCCTGACACCCCGAGGGCTGGGGCACATCTGCAGGAACAGCTGTGGGACCTGGCAGCAGCCCCCTGGGCCAGAACCACTGACTGAGGAAGGACCCAGCTCTCCCTGGCTCTGCAGCTCATGTGGGTTTCCCACAGCAATTCAGTGAAATTCCTGAAATTATTAACTCCAGGTAATTGCTGAAAACCAGCAGAGACAAGATGTAGGAAGGGAAATCTAAAAATGAATAAAGTTCTCCAAAGCTAAACAATCATTGCACCCCCTGCAAGAGCTCAAGCCAACAGGGATATTCATGGAGTCACTGGATAGTTTGGGTTGGAAGAAACCTTAAAGATCATTTCATTCCATCCCCTGCCATGGGCAGGGACACCTCCCACCAGCCCAGGTTGCTCCAAGCCCTGTCCTTGGACACTCCCAGGGATGGGGCAGCCACAGCTTCTCTGCCCACCCTCACAGGGAGGAATTTCTTCCCAATATTTAATCCAAATCTATGTTCCTTAAAGCCATTCCTGCAAATTAAATTGATCCTAATCAGGAACACCCTCTCATGCTCCTAAACCAGTGTCAGATGGATGAAGGTTCAGAAGCAGCAGCCCAGCACGGAAAACATTGACATTTCCAGGTTGTAGCTCACCTGCAGCATCACTTCAGACACTTCAGTCAATGCAAATTTGGGAGTCACCTGAAGAGTCTTCTCTTTCCACAGATTCTGAAAACCTCAGCTAGGAATTTTGTTCTAGTTTTCTTTGGGAAAGTAAAATATTTCTCATTTATCTTCTGTTTGAAGGGAAGTAAGACAAGACTGTTGGAGCTGGCTGTGGCACAACATTCCCCTTCAGCCAAAAACACCACTATTTCAGAGTCTTCTTTCATCCCATATTTGAGCAACAGTGTCAGCAGCTCCAAATTTCCAATGAAATAAAAATTCCAAACTCCTACTATAAACACTGGAAGGCCTTCTGTAAATATTTTGCTTCAATCAGGCTAAAGAGAGTCGCTCAGCTTTATCATTTAATAAACTACAACATATTGTAAGTCATGAGTGAGCTCATTTCTCAATGACAAAGCCAGAGCAGGACTGGGACTGAGTGGCCTGATCCAGGAGGTGACACAGGGACTGGTGACACCCTTGGTACGCTCTGACTTCCCCTGGGGGTTTTGGTCCTTTATTTTTGAGCTGTTACAGAGAGTTTTGGTTCCTCCAGGGAGCTGGAAAGACTCTTTCAGCTGGTGGTGGGTGAGGTGGGTGCTCTGCAGACCCCCTGAATTTCAACCACCTTGCAGGACTAAAAAACCGGGAGCTCAACCCAACCCAGGTGGAGAAAACATCTCACTGAAAATACTGTGACTTCCTCTGGGAACAGCATTTGCAAACGTCTGAATGAGTCACATTGTGAGGAATGGGGCAGGCAGAGTGAGCCGATAATTGGGAAGGTTTCCCAGGAGGCAGAGCCTGGGATTTGTGCAGAGTGCTTGCACTGCAGCCCTGGGATGTGGAGCAGGAACGAGGCTGATGGTGGCTGTATTAGCTCGGAAAGAGCTTCATTTCCATTTCAGTTCCAGGTGAGGGAGGGGATCAGCACCTTTCTCATTTCAGCTGCTCTGGGGCTCATCACACCAGTGCAGTTGAAGTCCATCCATCAGCCCTGCCTCGAGGGCCTCGTGCCAGAGCAATTTCTCACACTCTGCAGTCATTTATTCCATGGATAGTCCTGGTGGAATCAGTGGGTGGCTCCAAGAACAAGGTACTGCCTGGGTGAGGGAGCAGCAGGCTCTGCCCTCTCCTTAGCTGGGCTAATTCCCACAGCTTTCCCTCTGGCTTACAGGAACATTCCTCCAGCCCCAGGATCTCAGGGCGATGCTGCTCTGGGTGTGTTTGTGTGTGCTGATTTCACGGCTCTGTTTACACACCAGGCTTCCTCCTCTGCAATTCTCGGTGTTATCACTAATCCTCTTTAATTGAGGCTTCCTTGGATGACTGTGGACAAGTGAGGGGGTGTCAGCAGAGTCGAAGGGCAGCTGGTCCCTCTGTGGGACCTGCCAATGCTGGGCAGAGCAGGAAGAGACACGTGCCAACCCCCTTCAAGTGAAATCATTTGATGACAGAAAAAAATGTCGGCCCAAGGACACGGGGCACCATCTGGGGGGTGTCTGCACAGTTCCCAATGCCCTTGGAACACCACAACGGGTATAAAAGCCTGGGATGAGGCTCCATCCCATGGAAAGGCAGGGGGGAAAGCTGCATCCCATGGGTGTACAGCCACATTTCCAGCAAACTGTCCTGATGGGCTCTTGCAGGTTCCCAAATCAGGGTAACCAACTCCTGAGCAGGGCAGAGTCCAGCTGTGTGTGCACCTGCCAGATGTGCTGCCTTCCAATGACCTGTGCCTGGAGAATCACACAATCACAGGCTGGTTTGGGTGGGAAGGGATGTCAAAGTTCATCTTGTTCTACCCCTTTCCATGGGCAGGG
>JAWWEV010000152.1:6159670-6180861 GCA_035583235.1 Hafferia zeledoni | reverse complement strand
GCCACAGCTTCTCTGCCCAACCTGTGCCAGGGCCTGCCCACCCTCCCAGGGAAGAATTTCTTCCCAATATCCCATCTAACCCTGCCCTGTGGCAGTGGGAAGCCATTCCCTCTTGTCCTGGCACTCCAGCCCAATGCAGAGCTGGTCCCTTTCCCCGCCCTGTGCCAAGCTCTGGGCTGTGGGCACAGAGGGGCTGCCCTGGGCATGGCTCCCACCCACCCCAGGGAAAGGCTCTGAGCTTGGCATCACCCCAGCCCCTCGGGCCCACGTGTGTCACCCTGCACTGGCCCAGGGCTCTGGCCCAGGGTGACACTGGCACACAGCACAAGGTGTGAGAATCCCCCAGCTGGAGGTGCTGGCCTGGGCTGCAGCACATCAGCCAGAGCTGTGATTGCTCACAACCTGCTCCTGCTGTAAGGCCAGGGGACATTCCTGACTGCTGGGCTGTGTTTGAGAGGTCATTATCCCAAACTCAAACCTCCCCATTGAGCCAAAGGGCTGTAATTTCCCTGCTGTTGCCCAGAATGTTGTATTAATTATTATTGTTGTTGTTATCATCTGCTTTATCATAGCACTGGGACACTGACTCGAGGCTGTCCAAAGAAAAGCATGGCTGATACCTCCAGATTATTCATAGTTAATAAACCGTGATTAATGATTATTCATAATTTAATGGCTTTAAACTGGAAGTGAGTAGGTTTAGATTAGATATTGGGAAAAAAATTCCTCCCTCTGAGGGTGTGGAGGCTCTGGCACAGATTGACCAGGAAAGCTGTGACTGCCCCATCCCTGGAAGTGTCCAAGGTCATGTTGGATGGGCCTTGGAGCAACCTGGGCTGGTGGAAGATGTTCCTGCCCATGGTGGGGGTCAGACAAGGGGATCTCCAAGGTCCTCTCCCCTCAATCTACTGTGTGTTTCCATGATTATTAATTATTGTTACTCCTCTCTAAGTGCGAGACAGGAGGACCAAGATGAGGAGAGGGAAAGAGAGGCCTGGCCAGGGGGATCTGCACCCAGATTCAATGAGCACTTGAATGAAGGACCTAAAGAAGCACCATCAGATATCTGGGAACCTGCCTGCATTTGATGGAAGATGAAGAAATGCAGGGTGGTTTGCCACAGTAGGTAGTGAGTGATAAAAGCTGGTTATCGTGGTTGGAAGAGGCAGAGCTGACCCTGCACTTCTGTCTGGGAGAGTGATGGGGGGAGTTGGCTCCAGGAGGGGCTGAGAGATGAAGACAAACACCTTTTTGGAGGGGAGTGGAAAGGTGGGTGCAGCGAGGGAAAGGAAAGCTCTGGTTGGCTGCAGTCCCAGCGAAGGGCCAGACAAATGAGCTGGGTAACAGCTCCTGGCTGGCTTTGAGCAGCCTGCCCTCCATCAGTCATGGCAAGGGAGAGGATGTGTCAGAGCAGAGGCAGGGGGAGAGAACAGCCTGAGAGCTCAGCTGGAGGGACAGCCAAGGTCGCCCTGGGAGCTGGGGGTGACACAGAGGGCTCTGGGGGCACAGCCTGAGCCAGGAGCTGAGGCAGGGGGTGCCCAAGGAATGAGGGTGAGCACTGCAAAAAAGGCTGAAGCAGCACCAACCTCCTGCTCCCAGAGAACAAAGGCAAGGAGGGCTTTTGCACCATGAGGGCTTTGATAACAAGGAAAACCCAATATCACAGGCAAAATTTGGCTCTGCTGAGCACATGGCAGGTCTTCACAGGCCATGTGCTGCCCCTCTGATTTTCTGTTGCTTTTCTCAGCATGGTCAGGGCTCCAGCCTGGTCCTCTCTGTGCTTCCCAGCCGCCTTCATCCTGCATCCTCCCCATCCTGCTGTGCTCTGTTCTCCCCTCTCCTCACTGCTCTCCTCCCCATTAACCCTTCCCTTGTGCCCCCTGCCAGGCAGGGAAGCTCCTTCCTTCCTTCTTCCCCCAAACCAAGCACAGGCAGAGCAGTGAGCCTGAGCCAGCAGCTCATCTTGCTCTCCACTGGGAAAATTACCTGTCCCAGCAGGAGCCTGACCCCTTCAAAGTGCCTGAAGATTCCTGCTTGGTGTGAATCAGGCTGAGAAGACACTGAGTGTGGATCTGGCTCCTCTGAAGTCAGCAGTAAAAGCTATTTGGACTTTAGCAGGGCTGCATGTTCACCTGGGAGAGGTATGTCTGTGTTACACAGCACTCACCAACCCCGAGGTGTGGGGTAAAGAATGAATAACAAGCACAGGGGGGGCTCCTTTTCTTTCTTTGGAAAAAAATAAATCTCTGCATGGCTTCACTGGGAGCTTTGCTGTGGTCCCTGGGAGCAGCAGACCTGGCAGGAGGATTTGTTGGGCTTGGTGGAAGGTCGAGGCACAGCCCCAGCTGCCCCCACCCCTCCCCTCTGCTCGGACTGTCCTTTGCAAGCTGGGACAGCAGAACAACTCTGGGAGTCACTGACAGTCCATCCAAAACTGGGGCTTTGCCTTTCCAGGTGATAATGGGCCTGCACAGAGTGGGGTTATAGGTGGGAGAGCCACTGCATGGGACCCCTCTGACACTTCACCTCTCCCAGGACTTGGGGCTGCAAAGGAGCATCTTCCATCACCCATGACAAGTTTGGGTCAACATCCCAAGACCTTCATCCCCTTGGAGATGGGTTGGTGTGGGAGGGGGAGTGAGGACCCATCTGGACTCTCAGCCATCAGCCTGAGCTTCCTGAATCCCCTGAGAGGGAATTCCCGTCCCAGGCTGTGAGCAGGGAACAGGGAGGGAATTCCCATGCCAGGCTGTGAGCAGAGCTCTCCTCATCCACAGCCACTGAGAAGGAAGCAGTGTGGAAGCAGGAGCTGTTTCAATGATGATAATGTGTCTGTTCCTCTTGCAGAATCTTTCCTGACCATAATCCCACTTTGATGTTAACTGAGAGGAGGTGTGAGCTCTGGATTTCACAGCACTGCTCCATTATCCTGAGATCATGGACCCCACAGCAGAGCTGCTCCTGCTTCCAAAGAGCACTTGGATCACAGCAGTGGTGCAGCTCTATTAATTGAAATGTTTTTATTTATTTCCACTTCATTTTTGCTCAAAGCTGCATTTACAGAGAAGTTTCAAAGCTGTTAAACCATCGAGCCTTCAAACCCCCTCGATGTGTACATAGCTGGCAAAAGCAAACACTGCCTTGTTATTGTTCCTTCACTTCCCACCCTTCATCCTTTCTGCTGTTCCCATTTGTTGTGTCTGATCTCCTGCTCAAGGGCTGTCTCTTGCTCCATGTCACTACAAAGCTGAACACAGGGATCCCTTTCAATCTTAAAGAACCCCCTGAATGTTTCCTTAGTAGAAATAATAAATAATAACTTGGAGTGTTTGTATTTAGCTGGGCTGAGCATGTGTTTTCTTGTTTGCTTTTGAAAACAAAGCTTATTTTCATGCCCCAGGGAGGTAAATTTCTTTTTAATGGCCCCAGAGTCTTTCCCTTCCATTCACCCATCTGTCCTCTCCCTGGCTGTGTCCTGCTCCCCCAGATGATCCAGGGGCCTTTCCCAATGGGCTTCTTTCCCTCTCAGCCCTTTTATTAGTTTGGATCTCATCTGTGACCACTTCTCTCCTTTGCCAACTGATTTCTCCTCCCAGAACTCATCTGTTCCCTGGGAGCTCTGTTTCCATCTGCAGCACAGTGGTAGTTCTTGGGGGCTGGGGAGGTCTCTGGAGGCTGCCCTAAAGATGCTGCTGAACCCCAGACCCCCTCCCTGAGCCATGGGTGAGCTCAGCCTCCACTGTGGTCCTGCTGCCCAGGGAGGGGGAGCCCGGCTGGGCAGATTTTAAAGGAGTATTTCAGCCCACATTTCCTCCCACATCCCATGGGGATCACGGACATTTGTTCAGGTTTTTGCAGTATGTGCCAGACTTTCTGTGGGGGTCGGGGTTTGGAAACTCTGGGAGGACACCCAGCCAAACCCTTGGGTCTTTGCCCCACTCTGCCTGTCCCTGCCATGGGACAGTCACCCTGCAGAGCCAACACTGCCACCTTCCAGCTCTGCCCATGGTGGCTGAGGGCCCTGGGAGAGGAGGGAATGGTTAAACCCCCACCACTCAGAGGAACTCCAGGCCAAGAGGATGCTGAGAGGCCACAGCACCTTCCTCTGCCACCATTCTGTGGGTACCACAGCCTGAACCTGCTGGAACTGCCCAACTGCTTTGGATCCTCTGGCTGATGGAGCTGTGGGCGTGGGATGAGGCACCCCAGGGGTACCAGGAGGGCAGGAGGGGATGGGGTTGGGACTGGGCATGGGGATAGGGATGAGGAGAACTCAGCTGTCTGCTGTTTCTCATAAGCCAAGAGTGAAAACCCCTCAGTTTTTCCTAAGTAGGAACATTTGCCTTTAATGATCCTGAGAGGGTTTTTCTTTCTCGTGCTCACTCTTTTTTTTCTTTTTTTTTTTTTTTTTGCATTTTTTTTTCAGGGAAGCAGGGAATGGAAAAAGGTTCTTTTTTAATAAATAAAATATCAGACATATCTCTGGGTGTTGGAATAATGCCCCTGCCCCCATGCTGGCACCACCAGCACTGAGCACTGACTGCTGGTCTGCAAAGTCCTCTCTGGTTGGGACCCCCCTTTGCTCCCTTTCTCCTCCCCAAGTTTTCCAAGCATTTCCCCCTTCCTTGACCCCTCCTGGGGTACCCTGGCCCTTGTGGGGGCTCCAGGACTGCCCCAGCAGGCAGTGCCACAGCAGAGCCCCCCTGTGCCCCAGCCTGTCTCTGTGTGCCATCAGAGGGACCCTCAGAGCCGGGGTATGACAGAGCTGAACCCACACGGTCCCACACAGACCCATTTCCTGGACTTGAAGTCTGTGTTGGAGCCATTTATCTTTGTGCTCTGTATTTGCCACATACACTCCATCATTTTGGTTTATCCTTTGGGTTATATTTGGTTTATATATATTTATGTGGCTGTTTTAGTGCATTTCTGCTTTAGGTCTGACCAAGCTGCTGTTGGTCAAGGAGCATGGGAACACTGTTCTGTGTACAATCACAGAATCCCAGGATGGTTTGGGCGGGAAGGGACCTTAAAGCCCGTCTCATTCTGCCCCCCTGCCATGGGCAGGGACACCTTCCACTGTCCTAGGGTGCTCCAAGCCCTGTCCAACCTGGCCTGGGACACTCCCAGGGCTGGGGCAGCCACAGCTTCTCTGGGCAACCTGTGCCAGGGCCTGCCCACCCTCACAGGGAAGAATTTCTTCTGTATGTCTCACCTAAATTTCCTCTTTTTCAGTTTGAACCCATTCCTTCTTGTCCTCTCACTACAGTTCTGACTAAACTGGGTATAGATACACCAGATCCGACCAGTGAGGAGATTTTTCAGCCTGAAAACAAAACCAGTATTTATTCTGGTTTTGCACAAACAGCTAAGATTTCCAGGAAAAAAAAAACAACAAACCACAACCAAAAAACGCCAATGAAATTCTCTCAATAAGAATGAAAGTTTGTTTTAATAAGAGAAAGTGATTTTGTCTAGCTACAGGCAAAGCTTAATTCCAGCAATATCAGAGCCTGCTAATGGGAACCAATCAAACACGTACACCAAAGATGCAGAAAATATTAACTATTTTTCTGTCACATAAAATGGAGTAAACAACTCCAGTGTGATTCCCAGCACGGAGCAGTGGGATGTCGAGGAGGACAGAGATGTGGCAGGGGGGGAGCTGCTCCCTGGAGCCCCCGGGATCGGCCGGGCCCGGAGGGAAGGCGGCTCCGGGTCAGGGGCCGCCCTGGGTGACCGATGGTTTATTTGGAAAGCTCTGGCCCAGTTCTGTTCACACTCTGCACGGGGTGTTGAGGTCCCCCACACCCTCTCAGTGTTCCTCTGTCAACACCTCCCAGGGCTTTGGCCGGAGCATTTTTCCCTCAGCCTGAGGTTTGCTCCCGGAGGAATGTGGAGCCCGAGAGCAGCCGGGCCGGGGCAGCTCCGGCCATGGAGCTGTGGGAGGAATTTCTTGGCGTTCAGTGAATGGGAAGCTTCGAGGCTGAGCACACAGCAAGAGATTTGGAGTGAGGGGTTAATGCTGAAGCCTGACCTCTGAAGGATGGGGCACGAGGCATTTCCAAAATTGCATTAAATGAGACATATTGAAATATTGGTGTTATTTTCAGGATTTGATTGATTTATTTCAGACCAGTCACAGCTCTCGGCTTTCTCCAATTTTCATTTGATGATAACAGATCTTTTTCCAGGACACTTCTGTGTCAGGGTTCGATCCGTCTCTTGGATCAGGGTATAGACCAAAATCCATTGATGTGCCTTTGGTTACATCATCCACCTTCCCCATTCCCTTCCCTGGCCCTGCCGGTCCCCGTGGCACTGCTGCCCCAGTGAGCAAGGACAAATGGCCCACTTTTACACTGAAGAGATTTAAAAACAAACCAAGATGCAGCTTCTGAACTCGCTGGCTCTGGGGTAATTCAGCTCTGAGTTAAGTATAAACCTGGTGAGTTCCAGGCTGGCTCTTCCCAGCCTGGCTCTAGGGATGGGGAGGAGTCCTCACAGTGACAATACCCCGTGCCAGAGCTGGTCCTGCCTTCCAACAACCACATCCCCATAGCTGGTAGGACTCCCCAGCACTGCTCACCCACAGCAACATGGTCCTGGGTTAGTTTCCAAGAGCAGCAGCTCTTCTGGAAGGCTCAGATGCATCTGATCTTTCCCGTTGGACACTACTCTTTAAGTGCTCCCAATCCTTGTTGCCAACAGCACCTTTTGGGCTGGCGATGGCTGGTCAGACCCCCCACCCTTGGCCTCGAGGCACTGCAGACAGTGCAAATCACTGATTTCATCACTGACAGAAAATCTGGACCATGCTCAGGAATTGGAGAGGCCTCTCTAAGAAACAAGCACCATTTTGAAGGCCAGCCCAGCCCGGGGCAGAGTCTGCCCACAGACACTGCAGGAGCTGCTCCTCCAGACTCCCATCATTGGATGCCAGATTGAGTCCTCAGCTGAGAATGGGAGGAGATGAAAGCCTGGCAGCCAGTGTGGTGACATTCCCTGTAAAACAAGACCTCTGGGAGTAAAATATGCTATTTAGTGGTCATCCCTCTGCCTTCACACGTGGAGGCCACACCAGCTCCTGGCACCTCTGGGGACAGCCAGGGGCAGTGGTGGCACTTTGTGCTCAGCCTACCCCGGCTCCTTGGGTCAAACTGGTATTTGCCTTCCCAGGCACTCGGCCCCACATCCCAGACTATTTGTGGAATGAAATATTGTTGCTCTCATGGTTTACATGCTCGGAGAGAGGGAATGAGAAAAGGGAGGGAGGGAGGGCGGGAAGCAAGGAGCAAACAAAGACAGCATTGTTATCTCTTCCAAAAAACTGCAGACACTCTGGCAGGGCAGAATGACGGGCTGGGCTGTGGTTTGCTTCCACATATGTGTTTAACCTCGGGAAATAGTCAACAGCCTGGAAAGAAAACACTACACTGCAAGGCAGAGGCTGCCCAAGGCCCCCAAACCCTCGGCCCGATTTTCCAATTTGGGGCACTTGGCAGGAGCCCAGCCTGGATCCCAGGATGAGGCAGCTGCTGGAGTCAGTGGAGGAAAAGTCCCCGGCCCCAGCCAAAGGCAGCACTCCCCTGTCCAGCAGGAGCAGCACATCAGCCTTATCAGCTCCTGTCTTATCAGTTCCCAGCAGATGCTACAAGACGATTTGTCATCCCAGCCTTGGTGCTCCAGCCCAGCCAAGCAGCCACAAGTGCCAGAAACTGGGGAAAAGGAAAGAAAGGACAATAAAAAGGGAGTGGAACAACACAGCTAAAAACCAGGAATTCTGCACCATCTAAAAGTGAGTGGCAGCTGCCATGTGCTGTGCCAACTTTCCAGGGTTTGGAGCCCAATCCTTGCTGTGGCACCACCACTCCTGATGCAGTTTGCCCAATGCTTCCCATTGGGAGGCTCCACAGCCGCTCCTGCTGATCCAGGCTTGGATCAATGGGGCTGAAATTTCCCATATTCAGTATCTGCCTGAGGCAGGAGCTGTGAAACCAACCCCCTCCACACAGCACAGCCATTCCTGGGAGCACAGCACACAAAAACACCCTGTTTTGCTACTGGAAAACAAGAAAACAGTTCCATTTCCAATTATGTTTATTTTATCTCCCTGAGAAGTTCTCGCTCTCCCGTGGTGTGGAACGGATGTGCAGCGTTCTCCAAGATGCAGCTCTGGTGGCAGAGATAGGGCTTTTGCTTTTTCTATGGAAATCTGCCCTAAATTTGACTGATCTGAAGTGCCTTTGGAAAAAAAATCCCGCAGTTTGTGGCTCAGTAAAGGGTATCATCCTTCCCATGGAGTCCAGTCTGTCCAGTCCCACCTCTCACTGCAGGTGCAGGAGGGGACAGGAGTGGGATTTGGGATGGACAGGGGACAGAGTAGAGAGGGGATAGTAGGGAAGTATCACATGAGGAATATTCTAGGGATGAGAGCAGTGGGAGAAGGATCTGAGCCTGGGACCCCATCAAGGAAACACTGCAGAAGGGGAAGGATCTTAGACCAGAACCCAAGTGGGCAGAAGACTCCAAAATAGGACCCAAACTGGGTGCTGGGCTGCCACCAGGACTGGCACAAACCCCTGCAACACTTTGCAGGAGGAGGAAGAGCACATGCAAATGTTCCTTTAATCTTCTTGGGTGTAATCAGATTAACTGGAGTGACTGAGCATCTGCCTGCTCCATTTTCCCCTCCCTCACACCCAACCAGTAGTAAGAGCTATATTTAGCTTCCTCATTGCAAACTACAGGGTGTCAGTGGCTTCTCTTTTCCTCTCTGGTGATTCAGCTGAGTGCAATTGTTCATTCAAGTGGAAGCAGGAAAATGTAGCACAGAGTGCTGGGTCTGTCTCCCACTGCCCATCCCATCCCCCTGCCTTTGCCTGGCTCCTGTTTCACCTCCCTCCAGCTCCAGAGCCCCCAGTTTCAGCCTGATGGTCACAGCCTTTCCTCTGAGCCTCCTGCATGGACATGCTGCCACGTGGCTCATCCCTCTGACCGGCCACGGTGGGGCTGACAGTGACAGTGTCAGCTGGAGATGATGGGAATGGGCACAGCAGAGTTTGGGAACTGCTCTCACTCTTTGGGATGAGATAATCCATTCTGAATGTGTGGAAATCCTCACTAGCCATTTCATTGAGACCATTATGTCTCCACAAAGGGTTCTGATTTTCATGGATCAGCGTTTTCAACTACAACAAAAAAAGGCAAACTCATCAATTTGTTGACAAATCCCTGTTCTGTTGGAGATCCCCCAACTCCTCACAGAAGCCACCATGGCTGGGACCTGCCCTTCTCACCCTCCATGTTTCAGGGTCCAGAGTCCCAGTGTCACCCATCCAAGTTTGTCTGATTGTTTTACCCTCCTTAATGTTGCAGGGGCTGCCTCCCACAGCCCAAACCTCAGAACCTCCAGAGAGATTCAGGGACAGAATGTCAGTCTGAATAAGCATCTTCTGTGAGGGCCCAGTGACCATCTGGGGCTGTGGCCACGAGCTCAGTTAGAGCCAACTCCAGGGAAGGGAGAGGCGGGTGAAGGAATGACTTTGTGTCCTGCACACACTGGGAAAAGCAAAAGGGACAGAGATCCCTGCCCATTGGATTTCCCCCCTCTGCTGCCCCTTGTGCAGCTGGGGAAGTGCTGCTGCTCCTGCCTGCAAACCTGCAATTACATCCCCAGGCCTCTCCTTGGGGCTGCCACGGGTTTAAGGTTACAGCAGACACAGGAAATCTTGGCCTTTTTCCTCTTCTTTCTGAAATTATATTTTAAAGACGCTCCCAGTAAAGTTAATGAATCGCTCCCCAAAATGAGGCTTTGATTAGAGACTATAATTCAGCACCAATTGTTTTTCCTGTGGTACAAAGATGCCAATTAAATAAAAGTGTTTGGTTTGAAACCTACAGCTGTTGCTGCATTAAAGTTTTGTCTCCACACAACTAAAAAACAAAAATCCGTTTACCTCTTGCCTTTAGTTTAGGGTGGTCACAACCAACCACTCAACCAAAATGTACCCAAAGTCCTGCTGTCGGATTTATCTTCCTCTGCTGTGATCCCACCAGATCCCACTCACCCAACACCCTGAGCTCTCCCCACAGCACCCCATGGGCTTCCTCCAGCTCACAGCCCAGGCTGGGGGTCTCCCTCCTCGAATAGCCCTCCCCCATCCCATGGCCCCAATTCCCATGAGGGACATAACCCCTAATCCCTTATTCCATTCAGGCTTCTGGGCTTTGAAGAGGTGGGAAATCCATCACCATGGGCTGCCACTACCTCCTGCTTTGCAATAACACCATTTCTTTTGAAAATCTGAAAAAGAATGATGCAAGTTTTATTAAAAAAAGAAGAAAAAAAAATCACAAGCTTCCCCTTTCCCCTCTCCCAGCTGCGGAGCAGCAGGTGTGTGTCAATCGGGCGGCCTCGGAGATTTACAACCTGTTCCAGGATTTCTCGGCCAGGCTTCGGTTGTGGAAGTGTTTTCTGCTCCCAGACAAAGGAGCTGGAGCGCCGGGCCCCGAGGGACACAACAACCGGAGATGAAAACGCGAACGCATCCTCCCCTAATGCGATTAAAACAGAACAAGCCATTGAAGCAGCGGGGCCCGGCTGGCCAAGGGATGACTTGGAGCTCTTTGCTGCTCCTTCCCTTCCCCACCTGGCTCCCTCCACCCCGTCGGGAGCAGGGGGGGCAGGAGGGTACAGGGTGTGGGGGTCACATCCTGCTCAGCACCAGTTTTGGTGGCTGGGGGACCCCAGGCAAGCCCTGCTCCCCCCTGACCCCATCACCCCCCACTGCCAAGCACCAGAACCCCATTCCCAGCATTTCAGCAGTTTTCCTTAAAAATAGATCAAAGCTGTGGCTGAGGAAAAGCCACAGGAAGCGGCTTGGCCTGCCCTGGTCCTCGCTCTCCACTCCACACTCCAGTGCAGGCTGAGGACCAGCAGTTACTCCCGGGGTGGTTTTCCATGAGGATGCCTCTCCTTCCTCCCCACCCACTCCTGCCCAGCTCCACATCCCACTGGGAGGTCCCCGGCTTTGCTCTCCTGGTTTTGATTTCCTGGCTTTGCTCTCATTCAACCAGTTTTCAGCAGGACACCTGGACAGCCTCATCCTTAGTGGGATCTTTCCATTGGGAGCAACTTGAGGCAAGAAGAGGAAAAAGGCACAGTTCCTCTAATCTCTCAATCACGTTTCTGTGTGTGGCAGGAGGCTGGACAGGGACTCCCTCCCCAGTGTACTGGGAAGCTGCTGGGGGAGAAGGGAGCAGAGGGCTGGAGGAACCAGAGGATGAATTCTGCATCTGCTGGGACAGCAGGATGACCTGCAGCACCTGGCCCTCAGAGGCTGGAGGAGCATCTGCAGGAGCCACACTGTGGCACTGCTCAAGTCCCCAAGCAAGAGGGCTGCTTTCAACTACAATCACAGCTTTGTTGGAATTCATGCTCGCTTGGAGCACCCCTTGGAACAGGGGATGGCAGGATCATCCTGGCAGGGTCAGGGATCAGGTGAGGGCACCAATCCCCAACCTGGAGGGGACAGAGGGGATGCCTGGTGCCTGCAGGTGCCTGCAGAGGGAGAGCATTCCCACACGGAGCTGCAGGGCAAAACCAGAAGCATCAGGGTGAGAATGAGGCCGGGAAATCTCAGCTTACACAAGCAGGGCTGACGTAAGGGGAGATAATTAGGCTGGAGGTTCCTCTGCCAAAGGAAACACTGAAAGTCCCACTCACTGGACTTGGAACTCGGCAGGGTGAGACCTCGGGGGGGCACTGGGGACATGGCTGCCTTGGCAGGGACCTCTGGCTGACAGCAGCTCCTGCCCCACCAGCCCTGCCACGTGTAACAAGGTGACACCACAGCCTGACAGAGGTGACATCATTGCCTGGATGGGATCCCTGCTGCCAGCTCAGCCTGGAACACGCAGGGCTGGCACTGCAGGGGGGGGCTGTTCTGTGCATGCAGCTCTTCAGTGTGACTTCCTTCCCAGCAGCCAACTGCTTTGGAAGACCCCCAATGCCAGCTGCTCCCACCCCTGGGAGAGGGAAGGTGCTGGCTGGAGGCCCTGGTGAGGGTCTGGCACTGCAGGCAGCTGGGGCAGGGGCAGTGCCACAGCCCACACACAGCCAGAGCCCAAGAGCTGTGGGATCAGCTCTGACCCCATGGGCATGCACCAGCCAACCGATCCCAATAAGCAAATGCCAGGGAAGACTCTGGGCTCTGGTAAGCCCTGCTGGTCCCCCACGAGCCCTTCCCAGACCTCCACACCAATCGTCTCAGCCTGTGGGACTCCAGCATGGAAGGAAACACATGGCTAAGAGCTGGAGGAACCAGCCAGGAGATCTGCTGCAACTCCAGGAGCCAAAACTCATGTTTTCCGGGTGGACTGTGAACGAGAACCCCAGTGCATTAATTGGGAGCAGGAACTCCTGGTGTCCTCAGCCTCAACTTGTCCAACAGCACCAGAAGAGCCAAGAAAGGAGCAGGGTCTCAGCATCCCCAGGGTGTGATGCCAGAGTGGTTGTGGACTCTCCATTTCTGCAAGTGTTCAAGGCCAGGTTGGATGGGGTTTGGAGCAACCTGGTCAAGCAGAAGGTGTCTCTGCCCATGGCAGGGGGTGGGACTGGGTGGCTTTAAGGTTCCTCCCAGCCCAAACCATTCCATGATTCCATGATACTATGATGACCTCTGGAGACAGTGGAAGAGGAGCCTGAGCCACCAGGACTAAAGTTCCTGCTTTCCTTCCTCACACGCTGCCGAAGCTCAGCCCCAGCCATCCCTGAACAAGCAGAGCTTTGTCCAACATGTTTACTGCAGTCAAGAGATTAAACCAAAGGAAACAAAGCGGCTCAAAGGCTTAAGGCTGTGCCTCACGCTGGGGCCTTCCCGGGCCGCCCTCACTCGGCACATGGCTCTGCCCCAGATGAAAAATGACTGAGTCAAAATAAATAAATAAAAGTCAATAAATCTCTCTCAGTGGAGATGGTGAGTGATTGGGGAATAAAAAAACCTGTTCAAACACAGCGGCACATTCTCAGCAGAACATTCAGCATCACGTCCCGGAGCTGAGAGGGGACACTACGGAGCGAGGAAGAGAAATAAATACACATTTCCCAAAGACATGACGTGGCTTCCAGAAAGTATCAGCTGGTGGTGGTGAGGTTTGTGCTCAGGGGGGCTGGGCTGAGCAGGGGCAGCCAGGCAGTGAAGGACTGCCCAGGCACTCTGGGCTTGCTGCTGGAATTATCTGGCACTGCAGGAGAGCCTCCATGGGCTTCCATCATAGAACCATGGAATGGCTTGGGTTGGAAGGGACAGTTGAAGTCCATCTCATTCCAACCCCCTGCCATGGGCAGGGATACTTTCCACTAGACCAGGTTATTCCAAGCTCTGTCCAACTTGGCCTTGAATCCTTTGCATCTTATGAGCCAGAAATCGTGGGAATATTTGGTGACTCCTGTGCTGTGCTCAGAGGTGTTTCCACAGAGCAGCAGACTCACCAAGAATAGCAGGACCCCCCTCTATCCCTCTGGACCTTGGACACACAAGGAGCCACGCTCTCCAAACCGGAATGACACCCAAGAGCGGGTCCAGCAGATGAAGAGTAACATGGAGCAGACAATGAACCTGCCTTGCAACTAAGGATTACATGGACATAAACCTCCAGTTAGTCTTCACCACATCATGCCCAAACTCCCACAGGACACCTCCTGCTGAGCCCACTTCCACTCCAGTTATCACCCTGGGCCCCAGGCTGAGAACAAGGAAAACATGGATGGTGGAAAGAACCCACCATGGACCCCCAGATCCTGAGGCTGGTCTGCCAAGCCTTGGAGCTGAAAGCTGCTTTTTGCCCAGGGTGACTTTATTTCTCCTGAGTCTTGGCCATGGCTGACAGTGGGAACTGCGGTGTCTGGAAGCAGGATGGGGAGAGGAAGGAGCTCCCAGCAGAAGGTTGCAGCATTAAGGCACTAATGAGACAGTGCAGAGCTGGCCTGTCTTGAGCAGGAGGTTGGGCTGAGTAATCGAATGGTCCCTTTGGCCTTACAATTTGTGAAACTGTTTCATTCTGGTAGATAGTTGGCTCTGGCTTTAAATCATCCTCTTCAATCCAACAGCAAAAAGCTGGGAAAAACAAAGACTTCTGGAATGGCTCCAAGAAGCTGTTGGAGTTGTTTCTGATAACATCGCCAGGCCAGCCCCCAGCCCTCCTCAACTGCCTGGTTTTGGTGGGGTTTGACTTCAGCCTGGCTCCCTGGGAGCAGGGACTGCACCCCAGTGATGTGGGATCTGAGGGGAATTTCACAAGCCCCCCCTCCCCGTGATGTTGTAAGGATGGGTTTGGATGCAGGCGCTTTCCTTGCCTGAATCCAGCCCCGTTGCCCGGACAGTCAGAGCAGCAGAGTCCAACCCTCGGGCCCTGGGCCAGCCAAGAGCATTGTTTTAGAGGATCAGCTGCTGGATGTGGCTGTTGGATGTGTCTCCCCCAGTGAGTGTGGAACAAAACCCCTGGAAGCACCCAGGGCAGTGTGTGTGCCGGCTGGAGGGGCCCGAGACCTTGGAATTGGGCTCTTGATCAGCTTTTCTGGGCTCAGGATCCCTTGCTTGGGTGCCAAGACAAACAAATAAATCCCATCCAAAGGCATCTGCCCACAGCAGTGCTGAGGTCGGGGGAAGATGAAAGCGGGCAGTGGGAGCAGGGGCTGGGACTCCTGTCAGACACAGCCCTGGCTCGGGAGGTTCGTTTGGGTTTGCTGCAGCTTCTGCTGCCGCTCGGGCCAGAGTGATTACTTGTTTTATAGCCTTTCCTTGGCTTCTTTTCACAGTAGGAATTTGTGATATGCTCACACAGTTCCTTGGCATGGTGGGATGGTCTACAGCACCCCCAGGAGAGCTCCCACCCCACCACTGAGGCAGCACCCACCACTGCCCTCCAGTCCCCACCTCCCAAGCACCTTCCCTGGGTTCCTTTCCCCACTGCTCCCCTTGGGGGTCGATCCAGCCATCCCAGGAAGGCAGTCACTTCCCACAGATATTGAAAAGCAAACTGGAGCAGGATGGGAGTAAGAACACAAACTGCAGAGATGGGGCTTCTCTGGGGGATGCTATTTTTACCCCAGGTAGGACTTAATGAGGACGCTGTGAGATGTCTTTTTCCTGGAGGATGGAAAAATTTAATAGTCTCTTTCAACCCAGTAAGTGACTATTTGCCACTAACATCTCTGCAGGAGGAGCCTGGCTTGCTGTTGATGAGAGATAACTCAGCTGTCAGAGACCCCCAGAAGCTGAAGGACCTTCCTTGGGGGTCTCCGATGCTCACACTGGTCCCACTCAGCCCCAACGCCCCACTGATCTGCTTGATGGGGACTGGGGGACCAACCTTGGGGTGCTGCCAGGGTTTGGGAAGTGCTGGCTGGGGTGTGGGATGAGGGGGGCTCAGGCAGGCAGCTGTGGCAGCAAAGAGAAATTCAGCACGTCAGCTCTCAGCCCCAGCCCCCGAGTTTGCCAGAGATTTTGTGCAAAGGGCTGAGGAAATGAGCTCGGAGAAAGCAGCTCGGTCATTCCTCACTGCTCTGAGAGGCCAAAAGCACCTAATTGGGAACTGATCTCAGCTGTTTGTTTGCCAGGACTCAGACCAAAAAAAGCTCCATGTGAATTAAAAGAAAAAAACACACAAGGAATTTCCTTCCCCTGATGGTTTGGATTGTTTCTTAATGTTATTTTAATGTTGGGCTGTTTGGTGCTTATTTGGAGTTGGAGGTGGTGGAAAATCAGCTGTGGATGGAGCTGGGCATCTGCTGAGGATGACAGAGTGAGGCACTGTCAGGAGCAGGGGAAGGTGTGTTACCTGAGCTTGGTTTCATCAGAATTATTCCCATACATGGAATATCTGGGAGGAAAAACTCCTGTGGAGTGTTGTATTTGGCTGCTGCTGCTCCCAGCACAGGGCTGGCCATGGCATGTGCCCTCCTGGAGCATTCCAGCCCGCAGGGGAATGAACTGGGAGTGCCTTCCCCTCCAAATTTTCAGGTAAGTTACTACTCATGCAAAAATCTGACAGGGTTTGGGGACCTGTGAATGGTTTAATAAATCCCCAGGGACTGTCTCGCTATTCACAAGGAACAAGTAACAGGATCCATAAATCACGGCAAAACAAACTCAGCACTTTGGGTCAGGAAAATATTGAGAAATCCATGGGTTTTACTCTAATCCTCCCATGGCACAGACCCTGGAAATGCACTTTTTTTTCTTCTTTTGCATCCTTCTGGCTTTAACACCAACTTCCTATTCCAGGTGATGTCCTGCCAGGCCCAGTAGTGTCGTGGGCATCTGAGGTCCAGCACTGCAGGGAGCAGGGAAACTCCCCAGGGATGGGATGAGCCTGGCACTCATCCCAGCAAGAGAGCAGTTTGCCCCACAGGCTGTGGCTTCTGGGCTTACACCTCCCACTGCCAGCTGTGCAGCCCCCCCAGAGCCCCCCGGAGTGTCCCAGTGCCGGGCAGGGCTGTGGGTTTGGCTGGGATGGTTCTCCTGCTCAGATTCTGGGCTTACACCTTGAGCATCCCACCAGGACATTGTCCTGCTGCTCCAGGGAGAGAGGAGATGGATCTGGCTCCAGCAACCAGGCTTTTCCTCTCTGGTGCATCTTTGTTATGCAGAGACAGGGGCTGGTTTTGGGTTTCTTTGCAATAATGTGAACCGAACCCGCTGGGGTTGAGGGTGGCAACGATCCTGTGGTGGCTCCTCAGCCTCACAGTGATTGTGGGCTGTCCTTGGCAAGTGAGGAGGCAGCACATGGCAGAGCCTGCCCAGCCCTGCTCCACCAGCCTGGATGGGTGGTCTGGACTCACAGCAGCCCTGGACCTCCCACCCGCCAGGAACATCTGCTGGCCAGAGGAGCCAGGCCCTGGCAGCTGGGAGGGGACAGTGCCACCTGGGCAGAGGG
The DNA here is from genome assembly GCA_035583235.1 of Hafferia zeledoni. Lineage (NCBI taxonomy): Eukaryota > Metazoa > Chordata > Aves > Passeriformes > Thamnophilidae > Hafferia > Hafferia zeledoni. The sequence continues at coordinate 6,163,920 of JAWWEV010000152.1, read as the reverse complement.
GAAAGGAGCCCAAAGCAGTGGCAAGGAGGGGTAGGAGAGAACACAGCATGGCTGGAAAGGGGAAAGAAGAGACAGGGAGGGGCAGAAATCCATCCTGGTGCTCTGGCTTCTGTGCTGTAAAGCCAAATTGCTGAGGGGTCCTTCACAACTATGAAGTTGCCGGCTGGTGGAGATGCAGAGCCCAGGGGGATGTCCCCAGCACTCCTCCCCTGCCCCATTCCTACACCCTGGAGCCCTCAGGGTGGCCAAGGGAAAGTGACATGGCTGGACACCTTTCTCCTGGGACATGACCATCCTTATCCCAGGGCACAGCTACCCTTCCCTGAGGACATGGCCACCCTACTCCCAGGACACGGCCACTCTTCTCCTGGGATGGGACTGAAATGTCCTCACCAGTGACATTTTTCTGGACCAGATTTCTCATTAGGAAAGGCTTTCCAACCTGGGAGCAGGACGCTGGTTCATGCTCTGACCCTCTCCCCACCCTCAGCTTCCTCCCCAAGTCATTTGGTCTCTCATCGTGCACTAATCCAGTGGTGACTTCAGCTGGAATCGGCTGCAGTCTGGCATCAATAAACTGAAACATTTATTGCACCGTTTAAATCTAATACAGATTATGGCAACCCAGCTCACTTTTAATGCCTGAGCCAGGAAGCAGCTCTATGAACTTCTGCTTCACAGGCTAGAGGCTTTTCCCAACCCCTGGAACTCCATCCCAGCCTTTGGTGTGAGTGTCTGGCCCTGACCTGCCGTCCCCACCTCCTCCATCACCCACGTAACGTCCCCAGGTCATTCTGCCAGACCCATGTGCTGCGTCCTGGGATGGCCAAACCTCCCTCCCCATCCCCAGCTGGGCTGGTCCCTCTGTGGAAGGAGGGAGATTTCCTCAATCCCCGTGACATCCAAACCGGGCTGTGGAGCATCGGGGGAAAGGTCACTCTTTATCTCAGGATCTGCACCGAAATTACTGACTCATTGGCCATGTCTGCCCCAGCCAGGAAATCTGATTTGCGATAATATAATGTTCCTTTAAGTAACATTTTCTTAAAAGACATCATTGAAGTTTAAAGAAGGGGCCGGGCTGCAGGGCAGCTTTAATTCCAGCTTCTGCAATTATTTTCCCAGCTACTGCTGTTTAACCCTTGGAAGGCAGAAGCCCAGCCCCACACTGGCCCAAGGTGCTCCCCATGGCAGGGCTGGGACCAGCAGCTCTTGCCGAGGGGGCTCCAGAGGGAGTTTTCCAGCTGTCTCTGCCCTGGTGCTGGATTAAAGAAGCCAACCTGGCGGCCCCTGTGCAGCCTCTCCAGCATCTCGGATCTGGCTCTGGTGTTTTCCAGGGAGCAGTGAGGTAAATCATGTGCACAGCACAAACACCATTGCCTTTTAATGAACCAATGAGGTATAAATGGCAAATGCCTCATTTTCTCCTGATTTACACAGTGGATTGATGAGGCACTCGTTGGCATTTCAAAACAAGGAGAAAACGGGTGTTGTTGGGAGGCTTTGTCAGGCTCCAGCCCAACAGAGCCCTCCCTGCCGGGGTGGGGTTGGAGGCACACACTGTCCCGGGATGGATGGATGGATGGGAGCCAGGAGGAAAATGAGTTGGGAACGATTTGGTTTCTCCCAGACACCCACTAACTGTGCCCCTGCTCCAGCGCTGCCGGAGCTCCCTGATCTGATTAGGCTCTCCAGGACTGTCTGCCGAGCACTCCCATGCCAGGAATCACTAACAGGGACCGGCTGGAGCGAGGGAAGGGGGAGCCCTCAGTGCACCCCCCCCGCCATGGTATTACTATCAGAAATATCAGACGTTTTGCCTCAAATTAAAGTCAGGTTAAATATCTCAAATGCAAAACTGCCACACGGTTCCAGATGAGGAGCAGTTCCCTGCCTTCCAAGCAACCCAAGTAACTGAGGAGCCTTTCAGCCCTGCACACCCTGTGCTGGGGGCTGGGAGGGCAGCAGGCAAACCTGAGAACTTTGAAGTTGTAATTTGGCTGGGCTAATGCAAAGCATGACCTGCTGCCAGGGGGGATAAGGGAGAGTATTCCTGCTCCACCCAGTGGGAAACGCAGCAGTGAGAGCGCCCAAAGCAGAGCCACGTGTGAGAGCACAGGGGGGACAGAGCAGCTCCCACACGGGGCAGGACAGAATGGACCAACCCCACAAACACCCACAGCCCAGGGAGCCCCATGGCTGGCACAGGGGGACACCATCGTGTCACAAAGGAACCAGAGACAGGAGGAGAAGACCTTTGGCCACAGTGTGGACAAGCTGATTTATGGTGGGCTCTTTACATGTTCTTTGTTCTCTGTCCAGAGACCAGGTGACAGGATGAGGAAACAGCCTCAAGTTGTGTCAGGGGAGGTTTAGGTTTGATATCAGGGAAAATTTCTTAATGGAAAGGGTAGTCAGGGACTCACCATCCCTGGAAGCAGTTAAAAACAGTTTGGCTGTGGCACTTGGGGACATGGGGTAGTGGTGGCCTCAGCTGCTGAAGGTGCAGTGGGACTTAGTTGTCTCAGAGGGCTTTCCAACATCAGCAACTCTGTGATCCCGTGGTCCTATTTAAGACAAAAGACACAGCACCTGAGTGGGACCACAAGGTCACTGCTGTCACCAGTGGCTCTGGGAAGGGCCAACAGATCCATCCCACACAGCTTAGAGGATACACAGTTTGGGCAGGATACACCCAGCTCAGTGAGCTCAGCCCTTCATCCCTCCCTGCCTTGGGCCAGTCCCCAGAATTCAGATCTCCAAATCCATCCCAAATCAGATGCATTTGGGGACTTTGGGTTTATTCTATTCCTACTGCTATGAGACCAGCAGTCCCACAGATGCCATTACCATCCAACTGAACACCTTCCAGGAAAGGTTTGATATCCTCAGCCAGAACCTCTCATCCAACTACCCCACCACAGTGGACAGAACACTGGCATATCCCTGGTATTTCCCTTTGGGAAACTCTCACCCTGCTCTCCTTTTTGTTTCTGCTCTCTCATGCTTGATCTGCTCCTCCACCTTCCCGTGCTGTTCCTGACCTTGCCCTTTGGGTGTCCATGGTCTCCATCTCTGCATTCACACCACACTAGGGCTGAGCTGTCACCATGCCCAGCTGATGTTGTCTCTGCGGTTCTGACTTCTCTCTCCTTCCCCTCTGCTTTGACTGAGTGCTGGCCTATCTCTCCTCAGGTTAATCAGTGGATTAACTGCAGCTCTCCCTCCCTCTCTCCTAAATCCTCATCCTTCATCACATGTCTAGAAAACAAAACAGATCAGGTGTTTTTCCATGGAGTCAGTCAAACTCTGGTCTCCTCTCAGCCAGTCTCTCCCACTCCTTCCTCAGGGCCTTTCTGACCCCAGGGACACCTCTGCCTCCTCACTGCCCCTGCTCTGCTCTGGGAACTCTGGCAGGCATGTCCTCCTGAAAACACCAGCAGGGATGTCCCAAGGCATGGAAAGGTCAGAACAGGACCCAGACTTCCAAGATCTCACCTGGGAACTGCCTTGTTTTGCCTCACCTGACTGTTCCCTGCCTGCTGTGCCTCCCTTTCCTCCAGGGTTCCTGCCCATTCCCTGTCCCTGAGCTCCTCCTGCACACACCTGGTACCACCCCCCACACTCATCCTCCCTCTGCTCCCAAAGCACTGTCACAGTCCCATTTTCCCTTCACTCCTTCCCACTGGGGTCCCCCAGTTCTTGGGGAAGCTCATCCCACACTGAGTCCCCCTCTCTGGGCTCGAGCTGTTCAGCTCTGCCCCGTGACTGACCCCGAGATGGGGAATCTCTCGTGCCAGCAGGATGCCATCAGAGCCATCCATCTCCCAGCACAGGAGAGGGAGGAACAGCCGAGGGATGGGATGCACCTGAAGTTTTAACACCCATCATATTTTCTGCTTTAATCAGCAGCTTCCAGTGCTGACTGAAGGCAAGATAAACTCTGTCAGCCCTTCTGAGGTGGGAAACTGGGGGCTCAGAAATGAAAAATGGAGCCAGCATGGAAAGATGTCAGGATGCCAGGAAATACAACTTCCTTGGACAGTGGTGCTAAATGGAGGGAGCAAATGCCTCTCATGGACTCCATCTGAATGACACTCATCCTACAGAGCTGTTTCAAAGGGTTGGGGACCTCACAGCAGTCTCTGCAGAGCCCTGTGGCAGGATGGATGGATGGATGGATGGATGGATGGATGGATGGATGGATGGATGGATGGATGGATGGATGGAAGGAAGGATGGGTGGATGGA
>JAWWEV010000152.1:6132424-6154173 GCA_035583235.1 Hafferia zeledoni | reverse complement strand
GCTGCTTTGGGGGGGGGCGGGTGTGGGTGGTGGGGGCAGTGGGGGTGGGGTGTGGGTGGTGGGGGCAGTGCTGAGGGCTGGTGGGGTGCTGGGTGGGTGCTGGGGGCAGTGCTGAGGGCTGGGTGGGTGCTGGGGGCAGTGTGGGTGCTGGATGGGTGCTGGGGGCAGTGCTGAGGCTGGGTGGGTGCTGGAGGCAGTGTGGGTGCTGGGTGGGTGCTGGGGCAGTGTGGGTGCTGGGTGGGTGCTGGGCACCACGTGGGTGCATCCCCAGCCATCCCCTCTCGCAGCCCCCGGGCCCAGGGCCAGGCGTCTGTGACTAATGGGCAGCAAAGCCCTTTATCAGCCCAACTTTAGCCTCTCTTCCGGTTCATGAGTTGCTCATGAGCTATTTGTGAGTTTTTTGACTTTAATTGTTATCCTAAATTATTCATCAAATAATTTCAATAACCAGCTCTTGGGCCAGATTCCATTTTCTATGAGCTGTTTCCGTGTGTGCTCCTGCCAGGGAATCGCTGCCGAGCAGCCTCAGGGAGAGAACACAAAAGGGACACAAAACACAGGGAAAAGCTGCAGGGAAACACGGAGGGGACGTTTGCCCCCGTGTTGGGGCAGTGCTCAGCCCACAGGGAGCTGTGAGTGCCCTGCCCAGCTCTCCAGACCTGGTGCTGCAGCCAATGAACCGAGCAGTGTCCTCCCCTTGGGCACTGAGTCAGAGAACTGATGATAAATCCCAGTGCTGCCGGAGCCCAGCAAGGCTCCCACTGCTGGAATGCACATCCCTCCATCAGCTCACAGTCCCAGGCAGAAAGAAAAACTTCCCCTCCCTGCAAATGCCCCTCCTGGACACAGCCCCACTCCCCCCGAGCTGCTGGTCCCACCCTGCCCGGGGCAGCTCTGCCAGGGTGGGACAGGAGCAGAGAGGACGCTGGCACAGCTCACACCATTTCTGAGCAGGGCAGTCTGGCCAGACTTCACACACAGGGGGATTGCAGAGCCAAGAGGAGCTTTGCCCAGCCCAGCCCACACCCACTGGCCGTGGCCCTGGCACCGGGAGCAGGCCCAGATGGAGGAACAGCATTCCCGCACATGGAGCAGCCCCACTCTGTTCACAGCAAGTGGTTTAATTGCTGTTGGACACGGGAACAGCATTTGCTGCCTCCTCACTGTCACCCTCCCCTGCCACAACCCCTGAAATCACCAGCAGCTTTGGGGAAGGCATGGGGATAATGCTGGGTCTGGCAGTGCTGGGGATGGACTGGGCCAGAGCCGTGTTCTCCCCTGCTCTCGAAGGCACCCAATGGACTGACATTTTTATTGTGTGGATGGGCACACCCTGGCACAGGTGCCCAGAGAAGCCGAGGCTGCCCCACCCCTGGAAGTGTCCAAGGCCAGGTTGGACAGGGCTTGGAGCAGCCTGGGATAGGGGAAGGTGTCCCTGCCCACAGCAGGGGGTGGAATGGCATGATCTTTAAGGTCCCTTCCAACCCAAACCATTCCATGATTCTATGATTCCATTCTGAACTTCAGCAGATGTTGGTTTTCCTGCACATCCTGCCCTGGGGCCACCACCCAGTGCTGACCAGGACAGGCAAAATCCCACTGTGCCCTCTTGTCACCCCTTCTCTGCCCAATTCCAGAGCCCTCCGGGCCAGGCTGTGCCCAGCAGGGCAGAGATGGCTCAGCCAGGTGCCCAGAGCCCCAGCCATGTCCCAGCCCCACCCCAGATCCTGGGTGTGCAAGCACAGGCCGTGGCCGAAATGAAGCCAAGGTGGGACTCTGGGAGGAGGCCAGAACTGACCCTGTCTGCTCCTGAGACAATATATCTCCCAAAGTCAGCTCAGGTTTCCTGGCCTCAGCACTGCTATTGAAAATTTATGGTTTGAGAAAGTTCTTGGAGCCTGAATCCCTCGACCTATCACCTCTTCAACCTTGTGTTTATCAAGACACGAGTTCCTCTTCCTCCCACCCTTTGTTTTCAGCTCTTGGAACCAGAGGCTCAGTCCTGGCGCTGCCTGAGCCACAAGAAGGTGCAATAAATCCTCCCAGTCCCCTCCTTGCCCCCAGCCCTCTCTTTTTGTCCCCATTTTCCCTGGTTTGGGGTGGAACACGGTGCTGACATCCTTCTCTCTGCCAGCTCCACATGTCCCCTGCCACCTCCCTGGTGTCTGCTCCCCTCCCTTCATCTCGGCAAAACGGGCGACTTTGATGCTGAAGTTGCCACGGCGACCAGAAAATCGCAGTGACATTGGGTGGGCACAGGACCCTCATCCTGGGCACCACCAATCAGGCCCTGGGACATTCCCAGGCTGTGGGGGCAGGGAATGGTGAGGGGGAGCGACAGTCTCAGGGAGGGCATCCCCCAGTGTAGTGGAATTTCTCCCCGTTCCGTTTAGTATCGTCATCACTGGGAAAATAAAATATTTACAGGTTTATTTCCAAAGGGTTTTCTGGTCTCACAGGTTTTTGGTCACCTGTGGAGTAAGAGGTAATTTAGTGGGAACAGCAGGGAACCTTCCAGGCTTGAGCAGCAGGAAACAGAGGAGGGCAGTGAGGTCCCTGCTGGGAGAGGAGAAGCAGCTTCGGGGCTTGGACAAGGATTGCAGGAAAGTCCAGCCCCGAGAGCGAGGGGACAGCAGGAGCCCAGGTGAGGGGGAGGGAGACACTCAAGTGCCAGGGATTGTGAAGCAGGCTCATAAAAATACTGGAAGTAATGAAAGGAGAGAAGAGTGACCAGGAGAACAGAGCAGTTTATTCCAGGAGGAGCGAGATGGCTGTGGAGGAAAGAGAGAAGGAAATATGAGAGAGTTCAATAAAACTGTGGACAATCGAGATGAGGTGGATTAGAAAAAAATATTCCCATTGTCTTGGAATGCAAACCCCCTCCAGGACATCCAATAAAGGGACAGAGCAGAGGATTTAAATCAAATCAAAGGAAGTCTTTTATCACAGGAGCCCAGATGTGCCACGAAGAGAGGACAAGGCCACTCTGGCAGCCACAGCAAAGGGACAGCAGGTGAGAAGGGCTCCTACAAACAACAGCCCAGACAGAACCCCTGGCTTGGGAAATCCCTGGATTAGGCATCTGCCAGAAGCTGGAAGGATGGGTGGACACCCCCCAGTCCTGATGCTGTGCCCTGGCAAACATCACTGCTTGCTGCTGCCAAGGAGGCACCTCTGGGCCAGGTGTGTGTGGCCACTGAACCAGCAGAAAAAAGAAGAAAAATATACAAAATGCAACCCCAAAATGCCAACAGCTTTGCCAAACCACGGGAGAGGTGCCCAGTGTCCCTGAGAGACCGAGCACATGCACCTTCAGATGCATCCCTGGTGCTCAGCCAGGGATGATGGGGAGAAACACGCAGCCTGAAGTCTCTCCCTTCCCAGGGAAGGGGAAGCAAACAAGCCCCTGGAGGATGGGTCTGGAAAGGCAAAGGCACATCTGCCGTGGCTGTTTCTTCTCCAGCTGGTCTCCCAGCCGCCTTTCACAGAGGACACACCAGGCAGCTCTCACCAGTTATTAAAATCTGATAAAAATTCCCCTCCAGTTAATTCTGCCAGCAGAAAGCTCCGGATCGATGCCCAGAGCTGTTCCTGCTCTTTTACTTACTCCCAACACAGATTGTGGCTGTACAATGATGAAAATTGGGGGTTGCTGGGGGGAAGGAGGTGGCTCTGGATGCAGAGCAGGGGCTGGGGAACATCCACAGTGAGCTGGACATGGATCACCCATCTTGCCAGGGGTCAGGCTTCCCTCCAGGCACCACTTCATTGCTCCTGTGGTCCTGATGGTATTTTGGCTTGGGAGGCCATGGGGCAGTTCACCACAGCCTGGCTGGTTTCCCAACCTGTCCCCAAGTGCCACCTCACTCTTGCACTCCCTGCACCATCCACCACCAACCCCAGCCACGGCCAGACTTCCCAGAGGGATGCTCAGAGACAGCCACACTCAGCTCCTTCCCATGCACTTTAATAGCTGCTCTGCTGGTGTTTCCTGAGGTTTATATGGCTCTCTCAGACTGCTTTTATGGAGTTGGAGTAATTGCTGTTTGTTTATCATGGATTGTGTGTCGATGGCTGGGTCACACCCCGCGTGCTCTGGCTCCAAAGGAGCCATCTGATACGTTCAATTAAAATTTCTCCTTTGGACACTTTCATCATTTCAGGAATTTCTTCTTGTGATGGAGGGTTATGGTACCTTTAGGAGCACAGACCTGCAGAGGAGGTGGATGGTGGCTCAATCCATGCCAGCAAAATCAGCAGAACTCAGTCCTTCACCCTCGATTTTCTTGGCACTTGAGGTCATGGTGGTGGTGCTGGTTTGATGGTTGGACTTAACGGTCTCAGAACTCTTTTCTAACCTTTATGATTCCATGAGTCTAAGGTACTGCATGGTCTCATCTAGCCTGGCAACTCCTGGATCCTTCTGCAAATGTTGGACTTGATGGTCCTTGAGGTCTTTTTGGACCTAAATGATTCTGTAATATTCTCACCCTGGAGGAATTGAAGCAAACCCCACTGCTGACAGGGAAAGCAAAGCAAACACGACAGCACAGCCAGGACTCAGAGATGGGAAAAGCCCTTACCCCACGGCAGCTCATGCAACACCATTCCAGCATCTCCTGCTCCTCAGCAGGAGCCAACAGGAACTCCATGGGGTAAACCTCAGCCTCCTGATGGCTAAAGCAGCAGCCCAGCAAAATGCTGCTTGGGAGGTGCCAAAATGAGAGATGAGTCCACCAGGGACCAGGCTGAGAGACAAGAGAAAGGAACTCATCCTCCAGCCCCTCGGCTTAGGAGCAGCTGTCCCTGTGCTCTGGGGAGGACGGGCACCAGCACCCACTCCTGGCACATCCTGCCTGCTCCAGTCGCTCATTGCAGCCTCACCCACTGACAAGGGCCATGCAGCACTGGCAGAACAGATTGCTGTCACCATCTTGGAGCTGAAAAGGGAGGAAAACCACGTGGGGAGTGTGTTGGAAAAGAAAATGTCATAAAAAAATCTGCATAAATGGAAAAAAGCCTTTCCTTCAACCAGAGCCCTACAGATGGGCTGTGGGTGCCAGGATGTGGAGGGGAGTGGGCAGAACAGGGAGCAGGCAGGGCTGAGCAGAGGCTCTGGCAGAGGTGATGGGCAGGTGGGTGTTTGGGCAGGGTCAGCCAGCAGGGACACGGCACCAGCCTGGGTGGGCAGGAGCCAAAGCTTTGGCAGCTCAGGTTCAGGTCACCCTGGGGGTCTGACACACCTCCCCTTGCACCCAGACAGGGGGACCAAATCCCAGCAAGGCAGAGCAGGACAAGGGCAGGAGCTGCCTCTTATCCACGTTAGAAACAAGAGAACCATGGGGAGAATCACCATCCCAGTCCCTGCTCACTGCACCCAACCATCCTCCTGCTCCTACGGGAGCTCTTACTGCCTCCCTGAGAGCCCAGCTGCACTGAGACCCAGCTTCCACCAGCTGGGGACTTAATTAAGTCAATTACTTAAGATCATTATGCCATCTCCTCAGCAGGCCTCCATGGGAAGTGTCAGGGATGGGTGTAGAGCAGGGACCTCATCCCTCAGCTGCTGTGGGTGCCCCCTGACAGGTCTGGGCCCAGCAGTGTCTCAGGCAGCTCAGGATGGGGGGCTCTGGTGGAGGTCCCTCCCAGGGCTGTGCTCCCTGCCCAGCCCAGTCCCTGCAGCTCATCCATGTGGTTCTTTTATCCACTTATCACAGGAAAACAAGGCCCAGCCCTCCACTCCCCTCCACCCCACCTGGTTCATGCCTGACAGCCTGGATTTTGTTTACTGCTCGGATTACTTTACTCTTATTTCTCTCTAAAATCTGGGCCATTTATTTGAAATAAGAACAGTGACTTAACATGGGAGGGAAAAAAACCCAACCCTTACGGTATTGCCTTTCAAAACATTTTGGTTATTTGAACATTTCTGTCACTTCCAGAGGAGAAAGAACTGCTGGAATTTAACTCACACTCACAATGGGTTTATTTCTCTCCTCATATATTTCTGAGTAAATCTGGTATGAGGGAAATAAAACCTGTCAAGCTCTATCCAACACTCTCCAATCCTGACATTGCTCTGGAGTTGCCTGGGTGGGCACCCACCACCTCAGCAGGAAGAGAAGGACCCTGTTTGGCATCCCAGGTGGCAGCACCTCTGCTCCAGCTGGCACAGCTCAGACTCCTTGGGATGAGGGTGCTGGGATGAACAACCCCAGCTCAGACTCCTTGGGATGAGCGTGCTGGGATGAACAATCCTGGTTTAGCATCCTTGGGATGAGGGTGCCGGGACAAACAGCCCCAGGGCACAGCTCGCAGCCTGTCCGTGAGTGTTTATCTCCTCTGACACCTTCGCTCAGTTCCCTCAGAGGTGGCTTTAATGCCCTGCACATTCCGGTTTGGGATTAGGGAAGGGACGAGGGACAGAAAGGTCAGCTGGATCAATGGTGATTAACTGGAAAAGACCTAAAGATCCTGTTGTTTGCTCTGCATTAACGATCCGGCTGCCGAGCCAAGATTCCCTCGAACCACTTGAGAAAGGAAAGAACAAGCACAGCGCTGAGATCAGAGGTGGAATCGCCACACCTGGGGAATGCCGACACCTTGGGAAGGCAGCGACGCCAGGCAGGGCTGGGGGCTCCTGGCTGGGCTCTGTCTGCCAGCAGGGAAAGGGCGAAAGGAGAGCAAAGGGGCATTGACCACGGGAAGGAAAAGTGGGAGTGAAGCCCAACAAACACATGAGAGAGAAGGCAGAGACAGCAGCAGGAGTGCTGACATTCCTCTGGGGAACAGAAACACAGCACGGGGTTGTTTCACCACGGAGCGACTGAGGATCATCTTTAATGGCCTCAGGTTGTGTCAGGGGAGGTTTTGATTAGACATTAGAAAAAAAACTTTTGTAGAAAAGGTTGTTAAGCATTGGAACAGGCTGTGCAGGGAAGTAGAGGAGTCACTATTCCTGGAAGCATTCAAAAACCACGTTGATATGGCACTTGGGGACAAGGTTTAGAGAGGAACATTGGGGTGGTGGTGGGTTGGTGGTTGGACTGGATGACCTTAAGAGTATTTTCCAACCTTAGCGATTCCATGATTGAGTGACTCCTCCTTCCCGAGCACAGAGACTGATCCCTGGGCCCTGCCCTGGACATGGGGCACATGGAAATGTGGGATGGACAAAAACTTACCAGGGGTCCCACAAGGCTGAGCTCCCCAGGCCGCCCCAGCCTCATTCCCAACACTCAATGGAGGGGCTGCCCAGCCAGGTTTGATCTGCTGCTGTGGGAACAGTTCCCAGCCAGCCACATCCTCCTGGAGGGCATTGATAGGAGAGCCCCAATTCGCCAAGAGCACAGGGTGAGGATTCTCCCAAACACAGCAGTTTGATGTCAGCCCATCTCCTGAGCAGCACTGGTTGCATCTTCCCACCTCTCCTTTCACATTTCCCATAAAAGCTTCATTTAGATTGAAAATGATATTTTCAGCACGTTAATTAACTACTAATTGCTGATTAGAAACATATTTACCGAGGTCCAACAGCTCTGTAACAAGTGATGTCTTACTATCCGCTCCTTCCCGGGGCTTCAGACCTGCAGAGAGGCTGTTCCAAGGAGGAACCGGCGTGGGGGGAATCTGCAGGCACGGAGCCTCTCCCAAATGGGAGAAGACAGCTCGTTATGTTAATGAGATGCCAGCTGATTATGAGAAACACATTGATACAGGTTTGGGCTGTGGTGTAACTGATACAGATCTACTGTGTTCAGTAGCTGTGAAACCTCAATCAATATGTTTCTCATAATCAGCAGCCATCTCGTGCACATAAATAACATCCCTGATGGGGAGAAGAGCTGCAGTTCCCAGAAGTTAATAAGAATTCCCCACTCCCATCCCCTGCCCCCCTCCTTGCCACAGCTGGAACGCTGGGAAGGGGCTTTGCTGCTCACCCACCCCCCACATCGGAGGTCCAGGGCCCCTTTGGAGACCTGTGCCCACCTCCAGTGGCTTCTGGAGGAGAGGGCTGGGCCACTGAGGTTTGCTGGGTTTAACACTCCATGAACCCCAATATTTGATTAAACCCTGTTATTCCATGATTGCCTCGTGGTTCCTCTGAGGTGTGAAAGCCCCGAGGCTCTTAGGACAGTCCAGCCAGAGAGTGCCCGTCCCTCCTGACCTCCAGCCATGCCCATCCAAGGTTTTCCATGGTGCAGAAGGAAGGACATGCCCAGTGGCAGATGCACGGGGAGCTCATGGCTCTCCTACCTCCTCCTAAAGCTGTTCCCCTCTACTTGCTGTCCTCAGCCCAGCCAGACTCTGATCTCTCCTGGGAGCCTCCACCTTCCCTCACCAGTTTCCCAAGCTTCAAAGCCTCCCATCGAACTCTGATACCCTCAATCCCCATGTCCCCTGTGGCTCTCTCCTGTTCCTGGGGGTTTGTTCACAGCTCTGATCTTCATTTAAAAAATATAAATAGTTGGACATTTGACCAAAATTATTGCCTTAAGAAAGAGCAGCATTTTGGCTGATTCATAAATTTTGTTGAAAGAATTTCCTGGTTTCATTCTCACTTTCCCCCCAGGTTTTCCCTTGGCAGCCTCGCAGTCATCAGCAACAAACTCTCCCCTCCCTCAGTGAGATACCTTGTTTAGCCTCATCCAGTGCCATTTAGTCACAGCCCTGAACCTTCAGGCAGTGCTGACACCTCGGCCAGATTTTAATTCCCAAAAATAAAATAGTCCAGACAATAATAAATTCATCCCTGGGCAGACCCCTCTGCTCACAGTGACAGGTCTGTGCTTCAGGGCATGGGGCAGGGGACAACGGGGAGGACAGCAAGGGCAGATGCCAAAGAGGCTCTGGACAGGCAGAGAAGGAGCAGATGAGCATGAGGTCAGGGAGAAAGAAGACACCAAAAAAGCCTTTTTTGGGGAAAAAAGGTAAATCAAGAGGGATGAGAACAGAGCAGAGGGTGACACAGTGCTCAGCCCACACCTCGTGAATGCCACAGAGGGGCAGGCAGGGAATTGGTTTATTATTATTTTTCCTTTCAGCTTTCTTCCTTCCTTTTATCTTTGATCAGGAAACAAGCTTATTTTAATTAAAAAGCCCTCCAATTAATGCTGCCCTGGAGTTTTCATTTCCTGGGCTTCAGTAATTTGCCAGCCCAGATTCTGGGGGTTTTGTGTTCCCTCTTGTGAAATAAATAACAACAAGCAGGGTGAGAGAGGGAGAGGAGCAGGCACAGCCTGGGGGAGCAAAGGGATGGCTGTGCCAGGGGCCCCTCGGCTGGGGCCAGGGGCAGGGGGGCTGTGGGGGTGTGATGGGCATCACTCTCTGCTCAGCCTGAGGTCACAGCCACACCTGGCACCTGGGGCACGAGAGCTGCACACCTTGGGGGGGCTTTGCAGGCACCAAAGGGCCCAGTCATGGCAGAGGTTTCCCAATGACTCCGTGGGAACCTGCCCACTGTCCAGTATTTCCCAGTCCCTGCTCAGGAGAGAGAAGCAGCACAAATTTTCCAGGTTTTGAGGCTTCCTCTGGAGTGTCCATCACCCCCTCTGCTGCAGATGGCAAAGACAAACCTCAATATTTTGGATGATCACAGACTCAGCACAGGACTCTGTGGGCAGTGACCCCTGGGCAGGAGTTGGGGGCAGTTCTCCTCTTCCTTGGGATGAAGCAGGAGGAATAATCCAGACTTTGGGGCTCCAGCCTGACCCCTGGACCAACTCTCCTCCTCTCTTTGCAGACCAGATACTTGCTGCAGGAGCACGGGCGAGTCCTCCTGTTCCCTGGGAGGTTCAGGCCACGGAGCTGGCACTTCCCCAGGCACTGGCAGTGTCTGGCAGGGCCCCCAAGCTGCTGAGGAGCCAGAGGGGTACAGGACCCCTGGCCCCCCTCGGGCACACTCCCTATCTCTCACACACATACCCACAGCTGGAGTGTACAAAATCCCCAGGGAAAAAAAAGGGGGGAAAAAGCTTATGAAAAGCCTTTGTTATCCCAAATCCCATCTATTGTTAATGGGATCATGAGTAGAGAGTGCTTGGAGAATTCATTTGTGATAAATATTTATACCCTGTGTTTTTGGACGGTTATCTGCAAGTGTGGCTGTTTGATCTGGTGTGGGGCTTCCTTTAGGTCATTTACATCCCCTTTTGCATCAGCCCTTGTCCGATAGCAGCTATCACATAATTATGTTTCTGTTGCTTATCCCTAATCCTGTCAAACCACCTACTTATCTCGAATTTCCTGTCCATTACCCTCATTGTGAGAGCTTAGATCTCTAACACGGGACAGAGGAGGCTGCGGGGGCTCCGCGGGCTGCGGGGGCACCTCCCCAGTGCCAGGGGCACCGGGGCAGCCTCAGCCCCCCCTGCGCAGCCCCGAGGCAGCTCCGGAGCCCCGGCCTGGGCAGTGCCACATCAGGGCTGGCAGTGCCATGTCCGGGGCTGGCAGTGCCACTTCAGGGCTGGCAGTGCCACCTCAGGGGCCGGCAGTGCCACCTCAGGGCTGGCAGCACCCAGACAGGCTGTGCCGAGACCTGCTGGGGACATTCCTCGTGCTGGGGACAAGCCGCGGGCTGCGCTGCCAAGCCGGAGTCCAGCGCTGAGCTGAGCCCTCTTTTGCCATCATTAAAAGCAAAATGCCAGCTCGACCCCACAGCAAAAGAAGCTGAATGGATGCAATCCGAGGCTGCAGCAAATCCACGGCTGTTTAAAATCGTTCCTTGTTCGGATTTCCCTCCTCCCAGGACTGGCAGGGCCAGGGCACACCTTGGCATTGGCAGGGCCGGGGCACACCTTGGCATTGGCAGGGCCGGGGCACACCTTGGCATTGGCAGGGCCGCTGTTCCCAGGCGGCTGCTCCGGCTGGGATTGTGAGCTCTGCGAGTGTCCCGGAGCTCCCCATCACTGCCTGGGAGCCACGGGGCACGGGCTGGAGCTGCCACAGCAGAGCCATCGCAGCCTTGAATCTGATCCGAGAGAGAGGCCACAGCCCGGGGATTCGCACGAAGGATTTGTTTCCTGTGCCCATCAGGATCACTAACCCAATATCCCCAAACCCGGCTGCTCCCAGACTGCCTGGAAATGGATAAACCCACCGACATCTCATCCCTCCAAACATCTGCTGAACAACTTGCAGAGGCGCTCCCACAGGGCAGAGCCCGAGCTGCTCCGCGTCCTCCGGAGTCACCGGCCCGCGTGACCGAGACTTGGCACGGCTGGGACCGAGCCCTTCCCCTCGCCCTTCCGAAAATCCACCGCTTCCTGCCCGCGCCTTTTCCCAGCTATTTATAGAGCAGGGCTGACAAGGTGCCCCTGCGAAGCGTTTTCCCCTGGGAAAGGGCGGTCTCGGTGCCGTGCCAAGGAACATCGGCGGGTGTGCGGCTGCCCCGGCGCCCTCAGCGCCGCGACCCAGCCCTGCCTGGGCGTGCGAGGGGTGCCCAGCACTGCCCACCCGGGCACTGCCCACCTGGCACTGCCCACCCCGGCACTGCCCACCCCGGCGCTGCCCACCCCGGCACTGCCCACCCCAGCACTGCCCACCCGGGCATTGCCCACCTGGCACTGCCCACCCCGGCACTGCCCACCCCGGCGCTGCCCACCTGGCACTGCCCACCTGGCACTGCCCACCCCGGCACTGCCCAACCCGGCACTGCCCACCCATGCACCCTCCAGAACCAGCCCCAGAGACTGGCCCCAGCCCAAACCCAGCGGCAGAGGCGTGGGCAGGGCAGGTCCTGCCAGGGGTTGGGACTTTCGGTGGTGAGAGGTTGCCCAATGTGTTCGACCCTTGGGCACTTTCCAAATGCTGTGTGAGAACCATCCCTGTCTCAGGCAGGCACAGGAGCCACCCAGCACTGGTGCAGCCACGTTCCTGCCTGGCCACCCCCAGAAAGGATCCAGGGATACTCACTTGTTGGGATTGCTGCTCCATTCCCCTTTGCTCTCCTCCCCACACCCCTGCTTGGCCCCACCAACAACGATTCAGCAGCCCCACCTCTCTCCTCTAGCAAAGGCATCCTGGGGCCTGGCCAAAAGTGTTCAAAGCCAGGTTGGACAGGGCTTGGAGCAACCTGGTTTAGTGGAAGGTGTCCCTGCCCATGGCAGGGGGTGGAATGAGATGGGCTTTAAGGTGCCTTCCAACCCAACCATTCTGGGATCCAAAGCAGATTTCTCACCTTGAGCCCCAACTCCCCTCAATGCCTTCACTGTCCCTGCCCCTGCCTGTGACTACCCAGGAGTGAGGACAATCCCTGCAGCAGGGACAGGACAGGTAACTTGTCTCACCCTTCCTGGATCCAGAGGAATTGCTCCCAGGGACCTTTACAGATCTCCATGAAGCCAGGGAGGGGCTGGCAGGACCTGTGGGAGGGATGGAGCCCCCTCTGCTCAGGTCCCAGCTGCAGAGGGAAGGAAGGGCTGCGTGTTTCACAGGCTGAGTGTCTTTCTCCCCAGGAATGGAACTCAGGGTGTCTGGCTGAAGTCGGGGATTAGGAGGGGATTTGCTGCTGGTGCTGTACCTGGCTGGAGCAGCAGGGCCCAGTCCCCAGAGCTGTCAATCTGGTACCTTTCACCAGCACTAAAATTCAATTAGTTAAAACAACAACAACAACAACAACTGTGGCTCCAGACAGCTTGTGCCTCACACATTTGATCCCTTTTATTGCTCAGCCCTGCTCAGAACCCAGCCAGCAACATCCCAGTGACTCCCACTAGTTCCCCTGTTTTATTCTACCAGGATTAAGTCAACCCTACAGTTTCCAGCTGTTTTGTGGTCAGGCCTGGATACATCTTTATACTCCAGCTACATTATTAAGTGGATTGTGGCCAAATTGACAGAGCTGCTTCAGGGAGGACAAGGCCATTTAGGTCAATGATGGTCCTGCCAGCTGGAGGGACACTCGGGACTCATGATTTGCTAGCAAAGCTCTGGACTGTTGTCTTAGCCTCACTTGATGTCCCAGATGGGGCTTCTGTGAAAGCCCTGACTCCAGCAGGAATGTTTGATTTCTTGGCAGAGAGATGTAACAATCTGTCTGGGAGTATTGCAGGGAGATTTCATGTCCATCGTGGTTGTCCATCGCATCACTTCATCTCCCAGTGTGCAACCCACCCCCCAGCCTTCCCAAATAGCCCCCACTGGGTGCTGGCAGCTCCCACTGCCCCTCACAGCCGGATGGGGGTTACACATGGAGACACGAGCCACATCCTTCAGCTGGTGGGAGTCACCACTTGGAACTGGGAAGTTGTTAAACAGGCCATGGTGACCCCACGTGCTGACCCCATCCTGTGCTCACCAAAGGTGTGTGACACGTGCTGGGCTGTGGTGTCGTGACAGGGTGTGATCCATAGGATGTGGTATGATGTGATACAATGTAGTATGATGTGACACGATGTGGTATGATGTGATACAATGTGGTATGATGTGATATGATGTGGTATGATGTGATATGATGTGGTATGAGGTGACACTCGCCCATCAGCCACGCTGACGTGTCTGGCTGGGGATGCTCCAGGAGTGTGACCCTGGTGGGAGAGCTGGGGGCTGCCTGGAATACAGTTTTTCTGGAGCCAAGTGGGATGACTCAGGAGGAGAGTTAACCAAACAAACACGTGGGTTTGCTCCCAGGTTAAAACACCCTTTGTGTTGTTAATGAATAGCAGCAAAAGGGTCACAAAAGAAAGGGATGAAAGGTTCATCCATCAATTCCTTGGAAGCAAGACTGTCTGTGTGATTTATGGAACTCCCCTGAACATTGGGCTCTGTGAGGCACTCAAGCTTTTCTCAGGAACCAGCAGCATCCAGGCTCAGTGTTGAAGTGAGGGAGAGATAAATTTGCCAATGGTGTGTGCTGGAGGGTGGGAGAAGGTTCCCAGCTGGGCATCACCTGGATGGCAACAGCTGGACTCCCCTGGCAGCCTGAGGGCCTGTCTGAAATCACAGAGTCCCAGAACGATTTAGGCTGGAAGGGACATTAAAGCCCATCTCATTCCACCCCCTGCCATGGGCAGGGACTCCTTCCACTATCCCAGGTTGCTCCAAGCCCCATCCAATCTGGCCTTGGACATTCCCAGGGATGGGGCAGCTACAGCTTCTCTGGGCACCCTGTGCCAGGGCCTGCCCACCCTCACAGGGAAGAATTTCTTCCCAGTACCCAATCCCTCTTGTCTGGTCTCTGCAAGTCCTTGTCCAAAGTCCCTCTCCAGCTCTCTTGGAACTGTTTTAGACACTGTAAAGAGCTCTAAGGTCTCCATGGAGCTTTCTCTTCTCCAGGCTGAACATCCCCAATCCCCTCAAACCCCACCCAGGTGGACCTAAATTGCCTGTGGGACATGTCCTGGTGTCTCCTGCCCTCTCTCAGAGCCACTGCTCTCCTGATGCAGAGTGAGGACAGCACCGATCACCCTTCCTGGAAGCCCCCAGGGCTGGTGTGCATTTACAGAGCTGGTCCTCCTGCAGCACAGTAACACCACTTCATGTGTGACTCATACTTTTCCCCCTGCCTTGGTCTTCTAGTTTTTCTAATTACTGTGAGCTTTGCAACTGTGAGCATGTAATGTTCCAGCAATGTCTGTGTGATTCACTAACGCAGGGAATGTGCTCCCAGCCAAAAGGGACCTGGAGATTTTTCTGGCATCAGCCTGCAACTTGGAGAGCAGCCAGAAAACCTCACCAAGGTCATTTCTTCTTTCTTCTTCTTCCTTGTGCTCCTATCTCTCCCTCAGCCCCTCTGCTCCCTCCCCTCTTTCCTCCAAACAAGGCTCAGAAGCACCTTGTTTATTACTCATCAGCATTCCTGCTGTAAAACCTCTCCAAAATGCCGCCCCTGCCACAGCTGCATTCCTGCCAGTGCGTGGCCTCCTGAGAGCCACCCCCACCCGGGGCCACTGGCCCAGCACAGGCTTCAGCTGGGACACACCGACCTTCCCTGGGACACACCGACCCCCCCAGGACACAGTCAGGCCTCCCCAGGTAATTTAGGAACTTCATTTCCAAAGGGATTTATGCACTAAGTTGCTTAGAAACTGCTACAGAAGTTGTGTGTGTTTGTCTGTCCATCCATGTGTGTCCATCTCTCTTCCCCAAGTTCTCACCACCAGAGGTGACCTGGGAGATCTCAGAGTGGGATTCTGCCCCCCACACCCCAGCCCACACTTGCCCCCTTGGTGCTGTGCCTGGCCCAGCAGTGGCACCGGTGGGAGTGGTGAGGGAAGGAGCTCAGGCAGACGCAGCCAGAGGGCTCCTGTTGTGCATGGAAATAATCTGGCATCCCGTGAATGTCTCTGGAAGTGGGAGAAGCAGCTCTCAGGCTGTTATCAGCTGTAACAGAGCAGTGTTAGACTCAAAAGCCTCTGCCAGAGGGAAGGGAGGAGGGAGAGCATGACACATCCTTGGCAGTGCCCTGTCTCAGCCTCATGGATGCCACGTCCCAGAGGAGAGTCTCTCCTCTCCCAGTATCCCCTCTGAGGACAGGGCAGGATGCTCAGACACCTTCTCTGTGTTGGCACAAGTCCCCAGAGCACCCAGGCAGGCAGAGTGGTGGCTGTCCCTGCTCCTGGCTGGCAGGGGCTGAGGAGCCACTGGGGCCTCTCATGGTGCCACACTCATATTCACACAGTGCATGGGCCCATTTGTCCTGCAGTCAGTGACCTGGCAGTGCCAGCAGAACCCTCACCTCAGGCATCAGACCAGAGATGGCACAGCCATTAAATCCCCAGGAAGACCTTCAGACCCCAGTGTTGGCCGTCCCCATTCCCAGCAGTCTCTGCTTCTCCCTTCCTTTGTGCACAAATGGTGTTCTCATGGTGCTTCATCAGCCTTCTCCCATCAAGTCACCTTTGTCCTTGCTGAGATTTGGGGTTCGTTGGCCTGATGGCACTGACAGGACCTTGAGAAGCCGGATGGGACACACATGAGCTCACAGAAGGTGAGACACCTCCATGAAGCTACGGGGGCTGCACAGTCTGGTGTGGTACTTTTTCATCACAAAGCACATACCCTGGGCAGGCTGTGGGCAGGATTGCAGCCCTCAGCAAAGACAGCCAAGCAGCTGGGCAGTGTCGTCCCCCCTCCATGTCCTGCAGGGCTGAGGTGACAGTTTTGCACAGAGCCACTGCCTTTGGCACACGTTCACGCTCAGCCGAGCTGTGTGTGCCGTGGGCAGGAAAGTGCACACAGTGTGAGCACCAGGGATGCTTCAGACCATCTCCCCAAACAGCATTTTTCTAAATTCTTCATCCATGAGATCACAGATCAAGGCAGAGTTGAAAGCAGTGGCCAGATCCCTCTTTCACAGCCCTAGAACAAATACACTAAAAGCTTCCCCTGTGTGTGCACAGATTAAGTCGTTAATGAATATTTTTGCTAAGCATCAGAAATCTGGCTGGTGCTGGAGCACAGCTCAGCCAAGACCTTGGAGACTTGGCTGAAAGGATTCGACAGCAACCAGCAACAGAGCCGTGGGCCTCCAGAGCTGGGAGGACACTTGTTAGTCCTGCAGCAGCTCCGAGGTCACTGAGTGGTTCTCCAGTCTGCTGTCCTGTCAGGAGAGTGCTGGGGAGGGCACATCCCATCTGCCTCCTCCTGAGAAAAGGGGGAGAACCTGCAGGGATGCTCAGCTGAAGGGCAGATACCAGCCAGACACAGGTTCCCACTCATCTGCATGGAAAAAGGAAGGATCGAGGTCACTGCACACCTGGCAGGTGATGCAAAGGCTGAGCTGTGATGCAGAGCTGGGACACATCTGTGGTGCTCCAGGTACGCCTGTTCTACATGACCCAGCTACATGTCCTGTGCCAGGGCAGCTGTGGCACTTCACCAGCCTGACCCTACCCTGTCTCTGCAAGGGAGTTAATTAGCCCAGGGCAGGTTGTACCAACGAGTCCAGAGTGGTCAGGACTCAGCCCTTGTCCCTCTCACGCCAACTGCCCTTCCCTGTGCCCCAACCAGCCACTCCAGCAGTTCCTCTGGGATGCCCAACACAGGCTGGGCTGTCAGGGCATCACACACAGACTGGGCTGGTGGGTTACCTGCCCAGCACAGGCTGGGCTGTCAGGGCATCACACACAGACTGGGCTGGTGCGTTACCTGCCCAGCACAGGCTGGGCTGTCACTGCCTGCAAACCAGGGGATGTAACTGGATTTCTGGTTGTTTCTCAGTGAGCAGGCAGCCTGCTGGGGCTACGAGGGGGAACCAGAGCCTTGTGCCCTCAGCGGGACTGACCCCATGCAAAGAGCTGCTTTCCAGAGAAGGCAGAAGGAAATCTGTGAGGTTTTGCAAATCACCAGGGACTGCAAACTATTCATCTGGCTATCCAGTGATGGAGTGTGCAAACACGTGTGTGTGTGTGTGTGTGTGCACAGCTGAGTCCTGCACAGGAAAACCCGGGAAATGTGGGGAAATGGGGTCAGCAGACTCTTTGCTGGCAGAGATAATGCCAAAAAACCAGCCCACCACTCAAAAGCAGATGGAGGTCTGTGTTCCCACTGGGAAAACGAAGAGGTCTGCAAAGAAGGAAAAGAAAGAGGATAAAGTGACCTTCAGAGGACAGTGAGCTGCTCCAGCTCACATTTTCCAGGCACAGTGCTCAGGCAGCTTCATGGATGTTAATTAAGGCTTGTGCCCTTCCCGAGGGATGCACTGAGGTACTACAAATAATGGTATTACCAGGAGCATCGGTACAGACAAATTAATTAAGGATAATATTGGAAAGATGGAATGCTGGTGGGACACAGAGAGAGGGAAGAGATGGTGCAGCTCCCCAGTGATGGATGAACCCTCTCACCTACCCAATGGCACCATTTGGTCAGGCCACTGTGGCACTTCCAAGGACTTGTCCTGCCTCATTAGAGACCAAAGCCTGACTTAGCCAAAGCCTCACAGCTGCTCTGTGAAAAGGCTGGAAGTAAACTCCAACTTCTCCTTCAGGGAGAGGAGGGGACTGCAATGCATCCAGTGCTGTGCTGCCCACCACCCCCCTGGGCATCAGGGGCACAGACCCCCTGAGCCTGAGTGCTCTCCACCAGGCCTGGAGAAAGAACCAGCAACTCTGCTGGATGTTTGACCCCTGATTTTTCACCAACTGCCCATTTTCAGCCTCGGTAGGGTGAGGACGTTGCCACCCTGACCATGGACAGTCCGGCACTGATCACGTTCACAGCTATTTTGGGAGAAGCTGCCTGTTACACTGTTCCTTGTGTGCACAAAGGGCCAGCAAGGACAGTGGGGGAAAACACAGCCCTGACATGTGGTGCAGTTGAAGGTTGGATATGATCTGGCCTGATTTCCTGCGATTCTCTGCTCCCAGGGAGCCCGTGTGGGTCCTGGGCCAGCGGCTCCGGGCGGCAGCTCCCAACAATGGCCGGAGCGTCTGGCCGTGCCAGCACTGAGCCCTATCAGATCCAGTGGGGACAGAGGGGGCTGGCCAGGCTCCTGCAGCTCCTCCATATAGCCCTGCATTGTCTGCAGCTTTTATTTCCATTCAGTTTTGGCAGCCAAGGTCCTTGGGACGCTTGGGTGAGGCAGCTCCTGTTGTGTTCGACTTCCATTTTCCTTCCTGCTCTTCCTCTTAAACAAAGCCATTATCACTGCCCTGATCTGACTGTGGGACAGGGGGGAGGGGGCCCTGCAAAGCCCTTCCCGGCCCCCTCGACCCCGCTGTTTGTCAGCTGAGTGCTGTGATGGGGCCCCTCCGTTCATCACCTGGGAGTCAGGGCAGGACCCCTCAGTTCATCACCTGGATATTGGGATGGGGCCCCTCTGCTCATCCTCTGGGCACTGTGACAGGTGGAGGCAACAAGGCTGCATTCTTGGAGCACTTTTGGGAAAGTCTGAGGCTTCTTTAGAAGCATCAAAAAGAAGAAAACGATTCCAGCATAGCAAAGTGCTTGCTAAGGCTGGACAGACAACAGACCGACGGTCAGAATGGATTTACTGAGGGAGGAAGGAGCAGAGGAATATGGGTCTCCAGCCACCAAAGCAGGGATGAAATGCTCTGGCTGGGGGCACCTGGAGGACACTGCCCAGAGGAAAGTTTAACAGGAGCCCTGGGTCACCTCTCCAGCAGGTCTCCTTCTCCAGGCAGGAGCACCACAAAGCGCTGCAGGTATGTGAGAACAATCTTGGCCAAGGCCCAAGGCAAGAGCCTTTCCAGACCTCTAATCCAGCATCAGAAGAGCATGAGCTGAATCCCACTCAGAGGAGCGAGGCTTTCAGGAATGTGCTCTCGCACAGGTAATTGGCTCCTCTGCCCGGCCGCTCCTCTGCTCTCCCAGGAGCGCAGTGCTCGTTAGCCAGAGCAGGCACCAGCCCCCTGCACACACACATGGCTGCAGAACACAAACCAGCCCCCTTTTCCATCCTAAACCCCTCAGATGCCTGCACTCATCTGGAGCTGCTGTTTTGTTCATCACGCCCCTTCCAGCGTGTTCCCAGAGCGTGCTCAGCCTGTCCTAATTACAGCGCGGAGAGGCCGTGGTGTGAGTGCCGAGCAGACAGGGATGCTGGGAGTCATGGAACGCTCCCTGCCAAGGCTTCACATGTGCTTTTGTACTCAGGCATTGTTTGGCTGCTTTGTTTTTTCCCAAAGAGTTAAGCAGATGGATGGGAGCGCTCTGGATGTCCCCATGAGCGCACGGAGCCTTCGGAAATCCACTCGGGCTGGAGACCCTTTGGAGGAGCAGAGGTGGGAGGGGATTGCTCAAGAAGTGGAGAGAAAACTGAGAGGCAGAACAGTGAAGTGGGAGATTGGTGGTCTGTGCCTGATTCAAGCCACAAAGCCCAGGAAAACCAAAGGTATGTCCTGGTTGGAATAAATCCTGTTGCCTGTGATGAGGAGCTGCAGCAGCCCCTGCCCTGGGAATTCACTGGTGTGGGCAGGGGGTGCTGGCTTTGCCCTGCAGTCTCTTGTGCTCTCAAGTAACATCATCAGTGAGGCAGCAGATGGACTTGAGAACCCTCCAGAGTTTCTGGACTTGGCTCATCACAGCCTCAGTCACCTTTGCTGGTGCCCTTCTTCTGCAGGAGCATCCCTGGATTCCCCTGCCCTCCTGCAATGGTGATGTCCCCTCCAGCTGCAGTGAGGTCTCTGTCACCTTCCATCCCCTGAGCCTCAGCCCATGCTCCCAGTGCAGCTTGGCCTCCCCTCTGAATTTCCCACGCTGCTGCCAGGGACTTCCTTGCCCCCCACCCTGGGAGGTGACATTCCAGGTCACAGGGCTCGTAGTCCATCTGCAAGGATGGTGAGTGGGAAAGGTCTGTGTCACAAACTCACCCACACACAGGTGAGGGGAGAGGACCACAGCACTCCAGGAGCCAAGAAAAATGTCACCTGAAGGTCTTTTTTGGGCAACTCACCTGTGAGGGCCATTGTAGGGTAGTGCCAAGGACCCTCCAATGCTGATGGTGCTCGAAGTGTCACCACAGAGGGAACCAAGAAGGTGCAGGAGACACGATGGGGAGAAATTCAGGCTGAGACTGGCTGTAACAGAACAGACAACTCAGATGGGGTCAATGTCTGCTTTAAGGCAGGATATTCCTGCCTCACAAACCTCCCGTGGTTCAGGGGGGCCCTGGGATGGTGGGATGGCACTGGAGGTTCATGGAAAGCAGCTGGACACCAGGGTACATTTGTGAGAGCTCTGTAAAGTGCTTTAGCAATGTAAAATGTAAAGCCCCATTTTGCTCAAAAGGAGGGATTCCTGGTGATATTAACACTCCCTTATCACTGTGGTGGCTGCAGAAGCACATGCACCTCCTCACCTGCAGCTCACCAGGGAGAGAACACCCCATCTCCCCACACTGCATTCCAGTGAAGGGCCTGGGAACACCATCCCCTCATGGATTAACAGGTGGAGAGGGGTGGCAACAGCAGGTACAGCACCGAGCCTGGAGGGAGGCGGGTGCTCAGCTGCAGGTGGGGGTGTGGAAGCAGAGCAATGGGCCTGAATATTGTCCCTCTGTCCTTCTCCCCACCCCATTTCTGGTTTCTCTCAGCAACCATGGGAAAGTCTTCAGGCCACCCAGTGAGCAGAGGCAGCACCCAGGGGCAGCTGCAGGGACCTCAGACAAGCTGCATCATTTCCTGGCAGTAGGCAGGAACCAGCCCTCTGTTTTCTCCAAGCTGCTTGGAGAAAGCATGCTCTGGCTCAGGCCCCTGCCCTGCAACTCAGCTCAGGTTCAGCTGAACAAATGGGAAGTGTTTGCTTTGCCCTCCCTCAGGAGGACACATCCAACAGCTTCCCCATCACCCCAGCCCTGTTTCCATCTCACACAGTGAGGTGTGGTAAGAACAACCTTTGTTCTGGTTCAAGCAGAGCCAGGAAACCCAGCAAACCTCAGGGGGAAGGAGATCTTTCAAAGTCATCCAGACTAACCTTCAAAGATCTGTGCAATGTGTTTGGATGAGCTGCCTGTGTGGCTCCCAATCCCAGACCTCCCCAGACTCCTGGCCTGTGCTCCTGGTGCCTCCTGACTCACCCCCAAAATTGTCCTGGTCCCATGAAGGGGCTGGACAGGTATGGGGGACATCCCTCTGCTGATGGCAAGGCCTGCTGCACCCTGAGGTCCTGCACCCACCTGGGCACATCTCACCTGCAACACGTTCCCAGTCAGCCAGGCAAAGACAGGGATGAGCTGAAATGAAAGTAGTTTGGGAAAAATGCCTTAAAAAGAGATAGGGAAAGGAAATCCCTTGGACAGGGGGCCAGACTCCTCCTGCCCCAGAAAGGATGGAGAAAAGAGACCTGGT
>JAWWEV010000152.1:6103071-6132324 GCA_035583235.1 Hafferia zeledoni | reverse complement strand
AGATAGGGAAAGGAAATCCCTTGGACAGGGGGCCAGACTCCTCCTGCCCCAGAAAGGATGGAGAAAAGAGACCTGGTGAGCTGCTCCAGCTGCAATTCCTCCCTGTGAATGAATAAACCAGGGGAAAGAAAATGACCCAGAATGAGGGATGCAGACACAGAGCTGTTTGCAAACAGGATGCTTTTAAAGCCCTCCAGGAGGCATGTGCTGGTTCTTTAATCCCCATCAGTTCATTTGTACCTACTAACATTTTACTGCTGCCCCATTACATCAGGCCCTGCTGGGACTGGAGTGGTGGTGGGAGAAACTCAGGAAGGTTGGAGTTTCAGGGAGACAGAGTGGATGAGTTATGTAGATCCCTTCTGACACCAGGTCAGCTTTGGGTAGAACACTCAGATGCTGGAATATTTCTCCAAATTTGGACAGCCCCTCAAGCCTACAAAACTGGGTGGAAATGTGGAGCTGGAGCTCTTTGGAGACCTCACCTCCTTCCTGCTTTTGGACATGCCAAAAACACTCACAGATCAACTGAAAATGGCAAAAAAAGGGCAAGAGAGACCCTCCTCAGCTGCCCAAAGCTTTGGGGTTTGCAGCTGGGTGTCTCTGGGAGCTCTGAGGATTCAGCTCTGCCCAGCAAGGTGCAGCCCTTCCCCAGGTTCAGGAGCTCTGGTTTCCAGTCCCTGCTCTGCTGCTCCAGGGATTCTGCATGACAAAGGAGCCAGAGCCATGTCAGCCAAACCTCCAGCACGATCAAAGAGTAATGAAGGGTCTGAACGTTATTAGGAAAGCAATTCCTCTGGAAAGTGTATCACGGCTGCCACGAGTCCCACTCATGGCTTGGTGACCCCAGTGGGGTGGAGGACATTTCTACCAAGGGCACAGTACACTGGGAGGGAGGGAGAGGAGCAGGAAAACCTCCTTGGAAATTCAATTTTTTTGTCTTTTGTTTGAGTACTTGGTGCAATCAGAGCAGCTGGACAGTGAACAGCAGCCAGCCAGGAGCCTTTTGGCAATAGTTATGGCAAAATAAGACCTTTGGGAAGCAGGTACCTCCTGTCCTGGAGGGGCCAAGCTCCCTCAGCCCACAGGAGGACCCCAGGCAGGATATCCCTTCCAAAAAGGGGTCAAATTCAATTTAATGGGAATTTCCAGAATGTCTGTTAATTTACCTAAATGTATCAGTGCTCAGGCCTGGCTGTTCCCATTCCTGCACCTCCTTAGTGAGGATCAGCACTGAGGCACCATCCTGGAGAAAGGACAACCAGACTGCTGAGAAAGTGGGACTGGGCTTTGGGTACAGAAATAAACACAATTCCACTGCGGAAAACAAGGAGGAGGGTGTGGAAAGGATGCATAGAAAAATGTGGGGAGGATGGAGATAGAAAGAGGGATGAGATACAGTTGGAAAGGGAAGGAAATATGCAGAGGAGTTAAAAATCAGAGGCAGAAGTGAAGAGACCATGAGAGCCAGGCTGAGCCTCTCACAGGGAGCTGGTTCCCCCAGCCCAGCAGTGCTGCTCAGTCACTCCTTCCCCCTTGCAGAGAAGCAGGAATGCCTTTTCCCACTAGCACCATTTTTGTTCCTGCCCTGGTTTTTCCTTGCCTGCTTTGTTCTTCCCTCTTACAAGCCCTTGCTGAGGGTAAGCGTTAATTCTTTCCAGGTGCTCGTGTCTCGCCATCCTGCCATTCCCCTGTGGCTCCCTCTGCCCCCCTCTGTGCTCTCCAGCAGATTCTACTTCACCTCCCCGTGGGGCAGCACCCCTGGAGCCCTGAAAATGTCTGGCTATTCCCAACCCTGAAGAACTCAGCCCTGCCCAGTGCTTTGGGCTGCAGCCTCAGCTTTGCTGGGATTGTTTGGAGAGAACTCCCTTCCCACCACTGCCCAAAGGGTCCCCACCAACAGGGAGGGGACACACAGACCCTTCCCACCGTCCAGAAGTGCTCAGAAAATCCCAGTGGGATAAGGGTCAGGTTGAGGAAGGCTGCCTGAAACTCCAAGGCCTCCTACCCTGAGCTGATGTGAGTGTTGGGAAGGGAAGCCCAATAAAAGACCATTGAAAGAACTCAGAGCCAGGCAAGGGGGCTGAGAGCACCTTGGCTCTTAATGGGTTTGCAATTCCTCAGCCTCCTGCCTCTCTCCTCCAAGCCGAGGCCGGGATCCAAAGGTGAAATAGCTGCATCTGCTCGGGCCGTGTCTGCTGCTCCGTGCAGACATTCCCCTTTCTCGGCAGATCAAATATCCCGGTCCCTGTTCCAGGGCAGCAGTGCCACAGCAGGGACACTTTACGAGGTGTGAGCCTGACTCCCGGCCCTGGGCTGGGGGAAAGGCAGCAGAGCCTCCCTGCAAGGCAGGGGAACCCTTGGCCGCTCGCTTCCCTCCTCTCTCCCACAGACAGACACCATCCAAGGGAGGGAATGGCTTCTCCTGCGCTCCCAGAAGGCAAATTCTTGTGCAGTCTGTGGCGTGTGGGAGACAAAAGCTCCAATGCTCTTGGCTGGCAGGACATAGGGCAGCACCTTCGCCATCCCTGTGCCACACCCTGGCACACAGGAACCCCCAAAACACCAGTCACCAGCCTTAGTTGTGTACTCCCCTCTGGGGGTCCATTCCCAGAGAAAAGGGGATCCCACAAAGTGTCTCCTGAGCCTGGAGAGGGAAAAGCAGCAAGAGCTGCTCCATGCCAGCATTGCACAGCCAGCACCAGCCCCCTGGCTGGAAGTGCCACCAGCACTGAATCCACCAGTGGAAGTGCCAGTGGGTTCTTTCCACATGATGTGAGCAGGTCCATGTTCTCCCACACACCCAAACTCCCAAGGACAATGTGGTGTTCCATGATTTGGGGCTTTCAGTGGGTTATGAAAGCCTGACCCAGCTGTCAAAACACGTGTGATGGTGCAGCCATGGCTGCTTGGTGCAATCATCCAGGAGTTCTGCAGCCAGTGCATCCCAGGGAAGAACCCCTGGCCCCCAGCCCCAGGCTGGATCCACAGCACTGCCCCTCCACCTTGCCCAGCCTCCTGGGAGCCCACCCAGCTCCTGACTGAACATGTTGGTGAGCTGAAGCCATTCATTAATTAGTTTTACATCAGCAGTAGCCACACTTTGTGCCATGACACAGCAGATTTGCACATCTGAGAGCTGCAGTGATGCTGTTGGTGCTGCTCAGGCCTGAAACAACTGAGATGATGGTGGAGCCTGTGGGGTTGTTGTAGCTGGTGTCTGTGCTGAACTTTCCAACCCAAATGCCTTTGGCAGGGGGTGCTGGTGGCACCAGCAATGTCACCTGCAGGGAAGTCCCCAGCCATGCTCTGGCCAAGTGCTCCCAGCCAGATCAGCCCCCACTGGGCTGGATACCCCAGGACACAGAGCTCTGGGGGGCTTTCTCCTGGGGAAACACTTTCCCATCCCTCTTGCATTGAAGAATTACCTGGAAGAGACAGGGTTGAACCCCCAGGCAGGGAGCAAGGTGGTGCAGGGAGGGACACAGGGGAACTGCCTCTGGTTCAGAGGGCAGGATGCGACCCAAGCTGGTGGTGTTTATTGTACAGTCCTGTATAGAACATATAGTACATATATGCTGTATAGGGAGATATATATATATATCCCTAAGTGAGGGACTGGCTCCCCCTGCTCCTCTTGCCCAGAGTTATTTCACCAGCTGCTGTCTCCAGTTTCCCAGGGCTTCCAAAGGGGAGGTGAAGATAAGAGACATGAGAAGGAGAAACACACAGGACAATCCCGAGGAAATAAGGTTACTGGAAGCAGTGAGAAGGCTTCCTTCACAAGCCTGTTTTCTATTTCCTTCCCCTCCTCTGAAATTATCATGGAGAATTTTTTTCTCCCCCTCTTCACTGCCCAATATTTAATTGAAAACGCAGATCTGTAGCCCAGAGAGGTGTTATTTTCAGCACACGAAATAGAGATATCTCCTAGCAGCTGTCAATCCCGCTGACCTTAGCTTCTGTGCAGGCTTTCCCCCTCCCTCTCTCTTTCCTTTCCTATTTTTTCCCCACTCTCTTTTTTCCTCCAGCCAAGTTACTGTTTCAGTGCTCTCCGCTGGGACTCTGACAAGAGCTGAGCTCCTCGCAGATGACACAGAATAATTGAGATGTCCTTCTGCTGACCTTCAGTCCCTGCCAGCACTCACTTCCCTCCTGCGAGGAGGGGAAGGACAGCTGAGTGGCACCGTGTGCTCTGTGCCCACCCAGCCCCACACAGGGGGAGGAGCACCCCCTTCCTGGAGAGGGGGAAGAAGCAAAGAGGGAAAAACACCCCCCAGGAATGTAGCGGTACCAGCACCAAACCCACCCCCCACCCTGCCCCAGCACCCACAGCAGGGACAGCAGCACCCACGGGCAGCTCCTGGCAGTGCCAGGAATGGTGTGGACACACATGACAATATTCACTGCTGGCAGAAATGCCTGGCATAAGCACAGCCAGGGAGATCCCTCACCCCAAGCCCATGGCAAGTAGCACAAAGACCCTGTTGGTGCAGGTGCTGGAAAGGGGTGGGGGCAGAGGAGCAGCGGGATCATGGGATCACAGAATCCTGGAATACGCTGAGTTGGAAGGGACCCAGAGGATTCATCAGTCCAGCTCTTGGCCCTGCACAGACACACCAACAATCCCACCCTGTCTCTGTCCCATCATCCAAACCCTCCTGGAGCTCTGGCAGCCTTGGGGCTGTGCCCACTGCCCTGGGGAGCCTGGGCAGTGCCCACCACCCTCTGGGGGAAGGACCTTTGCCTGAGATCCCACCTGTCCCTGCCCTGGCAGAGCTCCAGCCATTGCCTGGGGGCTGTCCCTGCCCTGGTAGAGCTCCAGCCATTCCCTGGGTGCTGTCCCTGCCCTGGTAGAGCTCCAGCCATTCCCTGGGGGCTGTCCCTGGTCACAGGGAGCAGAGATCAGTGCTGGCCCTCCACTTCAGGGATGCTGCGGGGGAAAGATGCAGGACCCTCAGCAGGTGGAAGGCAGAGTTTGCTTCCAGACTGTACCTGACCTGCATTTCTGAGTCTGGGGAGTGCTGAGATGGGGACACTCAGCCCCTGTGCCACACTGGGGACAGCTGGGGCACCCTCCCCGGGCAGTCCACATTCTTGGGCACTCCTGGTGTTGAAAGTTGCCTCAAACCAAAGAGGAAACAATTGTTTCTTCCACATCCACTGTGTTTGTATGGGAATCCACAGAAACATGTCATCAATCTGACATTTCCTCTGGATCCACAGGGGCTGCAGAAGACAAGGCCAAGTGCAGGCAGCAACCCTGACCATTCACATTCCCTGGCCCAGGAGCTTCTCCATGGAGGAAGGAAGGGGAGATAGAGACACTGGTTTAGATTATGGAAACATTTAAAAGAGTCGGTGCTATAAGCAAAGAGGGTTGTTGGCTGTTGCTATCACTGTGCCCAGAGATAAGCCAGGAGTGGGGACAGGCCTTCAAAACAAAAGCGATGAGAGACAGAGCCCAACCCAGAGAAGTTTATAGTGGGAATAAACACAGTGGGCAAGGGCTGGAGGGAGCGAGATAAGGTGGGATGGGGGGCAGGGAGCAGGGGATGGGCAGCCCCCCCAAGTCCCCACAACACTCCATCACCCCAGGGGTGGCTCCCCAACACGGGCTTTCTCCTGGGATCCTACAGCAAAGAGAGCCCAGAGCTCCATGCCCAGCCCAGAGCAGGGCAGGCCATCAGGCTGCCTCCTTAAATCTCCGCTCAAACCCTGGCAGATTTCTCAGTGTCCCTTGAAAACAAAAACAAATTCATTTCAGAAAACACTATGACTAAAGGTTTTGACTTTTTCACTTGTTTTTTTTCTGTTCACTTAATTTTTTTTCCAGTCTCCCCCATTCATCCCCTTTGGCACAGTCACTGATAGTTTTGCCTGTCCCCAGAGCGGTATTTCTGTAAATACACCATTGTCCACCCTTGCTCCCCAGTGCTGGCCATGCCAACTTCCATTGTGCTGACAATTGATTCCAGGTGGGGTTTGCTCTTTTTTTTTTCCCTCAGCTATATGAAAATGCCTATACAAAATAAATCTTGGTGACTGGGGTGAAGAAATCAGCTCTCAGAGCCACTGGGCAGCCGCAGCCAAGCGTTCCCGGTGTGCTGAGTGGGAGGACAGATTGATGGGAACCTTCCCAAACCCATCAGCTCCAGAGCAAACCCTGGGAGATGGACTTGTCCTTTTGGTGACTGGTAAAGTCGGACACTCTGAGGTGAAACTGGAGCACAATGGAAAGACACTCCCAAAAATGCCCCTCTGCCTAATCCTGGGGCTGGGAAATGAGTGCACTGGGGACACCCTGAGTTGGGAACAGTCCCAATGAATTTTAAAAGCAGTGTCACTTCATAACTCCCTGGTCGTAACTGCAGGTGCTGTACCTGTGCTGAGCTGAAAAACCTGGGAGAGGAGAAACACTTTGGCCCATCAAATTACTGGCTCAGGCTCTGAATGAGTGAGTTTTAATTCCATTTGTGCTCTGGGTCTGGCCCTGAGATATTTCAAGGAATATCTGTAATGGTTTAAAGGCAGTACAAGGTGCTGGGAGTTAAAGTGGGAAATGTCTTCATTTTACCTTGGGACCTTAAAACTACAGTGAAGAGCTTAGGTGAGACTCACGTGCAGAGCGGGAAAGCTGCTGCCTATAAAACAGTCAAAAATGGAATCTACAGAGGTTAAATGTAATGTCTTTAACTGAGCAGAGACAGTTTCATTGTGCATTCACAGGGAAATGTCAACACCACTGTGGAAATATCTACAGCAATTTATAGCAAGGAATTATTTGGCAAGATGTGTTCCGGGTGAATTGATGGTCAATGGTTGGGATTTTGGCTGCAAAATGCCATTGGAAAAAGGGGATGAGAGAGACACCTGTGTGGGGAGAAACACTGATTTCCAACCTGTCATTAAATAACGAGGAGGGTAAAGATGGTTTGTTCCAAGGACTGATGTGCACCAGGAAATGCTTATTTTCTTCACAGGAAGGGTGGTCAGGCATTGCAAGGGGCTGCCCAGGGAGGTTTGGAGTCCCCACCCCTGGAGGTGTCCAAGGAATGAGTGGATGTGGCACTCAGTGCTCTGGGCTGGGTGATCAGGTGGGCACAGGGTGGGCTCCAGAGGCTGGGAGGGCTTTTCCAGCCTCAGAGATCCTGAGATTTTCACTGTCCTGGGCAGCTTTCACGTCCTTCTGTCTGGTTTGTTCTCCTGTCCCCCGGCCTGCAGAAAGAGATGATGCATCAACAGGGACAGAGGAATGCATGGAGAGCCCTCATCCCACTCCCTGTGCTCCCATTCCAGTCTGTCCATGCAGACAGGAATGGTGATTACTCTGAATTGACCTTTCTCCTGGATTTTCAGGCTCACAAGCAGTAAATCAGCTATTGCTGGGAGCATGACCCATCCTGGGAGCAGAGCTGCTGCCTCCAGGCAGAGAACCTGCAGGTGAGGGAGGGAGACAGGCAAGAAAATCGTCAAATTTCACCCTTTTTTGGGGGGGCAGGGACATGACACCAACTGGGACCTGGTAACCCCAACATTTCCCCAACGAGACCCTGCAGGCTTCCTGGGTCACAGGAGGGGGGACCAGGAACACCCTCTCCCCCATGCTGAGACTTTATCACCACTTAATTAAAACTTGACAAGAAGATTAACGCACAGAGGGCAGTTTTAATTAACTTAATATTGCGTTCAATTTCCCAATCCGTTGCAGTGTTCAGACACCTGCAGATCTTAATGCAAAACCAAACAGGAACGGGGAGCTCGGGAAGGGGGAGCGAGAGAGGGGGATCAGAACCCATCCAGAACCTTCTGCCCTGCCCATTTCACCCCCTCTCCTGGATACCTGGACATGTATCCAGGTGCTGTTCCCCTCTGGGCCCATTGCACCCAACCTAGGGATGTTTTCTTTCCAAAATGCATTTATTTGTTTGAATTTAATTTAAATTAAACCCTGTTCCTGAGGACTCACAAACCAAAACCCAGTTGTCCCTTTTATCCCACTGTCCAGTGACTGTGGGAAAAGACCAGGGGCATGGCAAGGAGAGTCCTGGGTGGCTGGGTCTTGGTGCTGGAAGCACACACTGTCCAACCATCCACTCATGCTGCCACACAGGGGTGAGGAAAGGGAAGTCATCCCTCAGAAACATCCCTGCCCCACTCCTGCTGCTGTCCCAGAGCAAACAGCCTGGAGTGAGATGCTTCTCCCTGCGAGTGGCACATGGGAGAGGAAAGGGGTGAGTCCAGCTCCAGCACTGAGCAGCTGAAGGGAAGGCAGAGAGAAAAGAAGGCCCGGGAATTGGGAACACTGCCCTTCCCTCCTTGCTCCCACTGCTTGCAGGGCAGTTGACTGCCTTGGAATTATGGGCCCCAAACTGGGGAGGTGCCAGGAGCCCTGAGCCATCCCCTGCCTGACCTGCACCTTCAGCTGCCCCATCTCCTGATGATAAGGCCAAGGGGCCAATTGAAGACACCTCCAGGTGCCAGGGTTGCACCAAGCTGCAGGAGCAACTTGAGAAGCTCTGGATCACCAGGAGTGCCTGGGCTGCTGCTGAAGTGACACTGAGTGTAGAGACACAGGGACACCCAGCACACCAAGGCTGAATGCACAAACCACCACCCTGAACCTTCAACTCATTCCGTCAGGAACTGTTTGCTGGGCACCAAATCAGTGTTATTGTGAACTTTCTCCTTCTATTGTTTTTGCTGTGTCACCTCGTGCCTCCCCCCCACCTATTTCCTGACAACCTTGGGAGGAACAATGCACTGACCGAGTATTTTTTCCTCTGGATATTTACAGCCCATGCATCGAGGAGGGACAAGAGTTGAGAGTGCCCAGCTCCAGCTCCAGCTCCTGCTCCTGCTCCAGCTCCTGCTCCTGCTCCTGCTCCTGCTCCAGCTCCTGCTCCTGCTCCAGCTCCAGCTCCTGCTCCTGCTCCAGCTCCAAGCACAGCTCAGAACCCTTCACAGTGCTGAGAACTTTATCTGCCTGGCCAGGTCTGCTCATTCCAGGGCGAAGAGTGAGGCTTGTTTGGTTTTCACCCATTTCTTTGGAGAATAATCATTATGAGACAAAGATGAGGTAACTCAGCTCCAGAGGGGATAATCTCACCCATGCTGCAGCAATCTCCAAAGGCAGGTCTCTGCTGGACACATCCCTTTGGCTTCCTGTACCTTTATTTTTTGGCTACCTTTATATTTTGTGATGCTTTGAATTCAGTTCAATGTAATTTCTAAAACTGTTGTAATGCCATTTTGCAGGGAGAGGTTTGTTTGGGATCGGTTGGGGAAGGAAGAGGAGATGTCCTCCCAGCATCCTTATAAATGAGGAGAGTTGGACATGAGGAGTTAGACTTGGTGATCCTTGTGAGTCCCTTCCAACTCAGGATATTCTGTGATAAAAGAGGATGGGCCTGGATGGAGGAGCACGAGGAGGGCTGGAGCCCTTTGTCAGGCAGCTGACTCTGGAGCAGGAACAGAAGGAGCTGCAGCACTGGTCCCAGTGCTACCCTGCCAGCTGGTTTCCTTCCTGGCTGGCAGTGAGGGGAAGTCAGGCAGCACCAGCCAACCTCCCCTTGACCTGCCTGCTGAGGTTTCCAGCAGAGAGGAGTAAAATTTGCCATCTGATGTTGAGTTTGGGACACAAACAATTCCTTTTCCCATCTCTTACACTGGAACCCCTACTGGCATAAGGCTGTGACTGACACCAGCCCTTGTCACCTCTGCCCCATGCCCTAAATACTTTCATCATCTTTGGGAACCTCCCATCCCCAGCCCATTCCCACAAAGAACAGAAGGACCGGAGGCCATGGGAGATGGACAAGCATTTAAAATGCTTAATGGACAGAAACAGCCCATCCTGAGTGGGGGTCCCAACCTCTCGTAATATTTCAGAGGGAAGAGGAGAGACAGGCCCTCCTCCCCCACCTTGTTCCAATATGGTGTAGGGTTTAAAGGAGGCTCCCCATAGCGAGGAGCTTCAAAGCCTCACCAGCCCCTCCCTCCGTGTGTCCTCCTGGTTCAGTTCCACCCTCCGCATTTCAGTGCCTTTCATCCTTCCTCTTCTTCGTCCTCCTCGTTAGGAGGTTCCCTTCCCCCTCCCGCCCACTCCCACCCTTGCTGGAGACTGCCTTTGGTCAGGAGCCCAATGGGAACCAGCTGTCAGGCGTAGCTGGGATATCTTGGAGAAAACAGCTTGAAAATGCCTCCCCCCCTCTTCCCCCTCCATGGCAAAGAAAAAACTCCTGCCTCAAAATGGCCCTGCAGATGGAAAAGGCATCCTGAAGGCCACCCTCCTCCTGACCCGTGTGGGTCCATCCGCTGGCTGGGTACCAGGAGGTCCCGGGTCCTGACTCCCTTTGGAATCATGAACCCATCCTGTTTGTCCTCCTCCTGCCAGCAGGACTTCCTGACCCACGCAGCAGGAGCTCAGGGCCCTTGTGCCGGAGCATTCCGTGTTAATCCTCCCTTCCCGGCTCCAGTGCACCTCACTCCACCATTGTTCCTCAAAGATGGTCCTGCCCTTCCCAGCTTGGGGGTGGTTGTTGTTTAAACAGCAGCAGCAGCCACACAAGCTGCTGGCTGTCCTGCCTTTTCAGGGTGGTCTGTAATTGCTTCCTGTCCTCTCCAGCAACTGCCTTCATTTGTTTGAGTTTCTGCCTAATCTCAGAACTCGGGGACTTTGGAAGGAGAGATCCCTAGTCCAGGCTCATGGATGTTTCCCTGCACTGGGATGAGCTGAGCCAGTTTTGGAGCTCCAGCCTGGTAAGGTCACAGTCCCACAACCAAGAAAAAAGGCTGAACTTAAAATAACCTGGGGAAGGCCGAGCCTGGTCCCAGCAAAGCTGGAGCCCTGGGTTTAGGGCTGCTGAGGGACCAAGGTTTCTGTGCTCCTTGGATGAGCGGAGCCCAGGTGTGTGCCGGCAGGAG
The DNA here is from genome assembly GCA_035583235.1 of Hafferia zeledoni. NCBI lineage: Eukaryota > Metazoa > Chordata > Aves > Passeriformes > Thamnophilidae > Hafferia > Hafferia zeledoni. The sequence continues at coordinate 6,121,398 of JAWWEV010000152.1, read as the reverse complement.
CAGCAGTGGAAAAAGGAATGGGGGGAAGGGGAAAAATGAAATGTTGTTTCTCAGACTTCAGAGCTTCACTGTTCTTGGTCGTATTATGATCCAGGCTGTGCTTGGGGTGGATTTTATCCAAGCAATTCGCACACATCCCGCTGATTTCCCAGCGTGCTGATTCCATGTCTCTGCGCTGGCCTCTGAGCTCCCATTATCCTGGAGCAGGAAAACGGGATGCTGGGGGCCAGCCCTGAGCAGAGCTGAGCTGCTCAACAGGCTCCAGACCAAACACTCCAACTTTTTGTTTTCCCCTCTCTCCAAAAATGAACTTTGGCTTTTTGTTGAAATGGGACGTGCTGTGCACAATGTCCACTTCCAACAGCAGTTTCCACACCAATAAACTAAGTCTTTTAAAGGAAAATGCCCCAGATGGTGTTTCCAGAAATAAGAAACATCTTCCAGCATAAACCTTCATGGTCTGTCTGGAGCAGAAAGCTGGACAGGCTTTGGTCTGGGGCCTGGTGTTCGACTGAGGCAAAAGGACAGAGATGAGAGGAATAATGTGTGGGGCAGCCACCCCCATCTGCCTTCCAACCCACATCCAAGCCTGAGACACCCTCAGGCTGTGCCACCTCCACCTCTGCTGGCTGGCAGGATCTCAGTGAGTCCCAGAGTGAAACAGTGGTGAGGGATGGATGGGAAAGGGGAGGATTTCATTGGGGGATGATATCAGGGGGCTGTGGGCTGGACTGGGATCTGTACGGTGGGGAGGAAGAGGAAGGACTGGCTGTGCAGAGTGGGATGAAGGCCACTGCCATGCCTGGGAGGGGGCAGGTGTGGGTTCTCTGCCCATGCTCAGGCTGCTGGTGCTTGTTCCATGTCCTGGCAGGACCTGTAGAATGGAACAGAGGGGTTATCCATGGGGCTGATGCTGCCAGGAGTGAATGGGAATCTTGGTTCCTTTTAACCCCCTCCTCATTAAACGTTGCTGGAGCAGAGATGACAGTGCTGCCCACTGTGGGCTGGACCCTTTGGTGCCTCCTGCAGGGAGTCACTTCTCTGTGCTCTGGGACTCCCAGGACAGGCACCCTGGAGTTAAAACAGCCACGAAACCAAAGACAAACCAAGCCCATTACCACCCCTCACTCCTCTAAATATTTTCCTGAATGACTTTTCAAGCTGTGCCTGGTCCAGATGCATCTCACACACAATGCACATCTCTCTGCTGCCTGCTCCGAGTGTGTGGGACATCTCATGGCAGAGGCTGGAAATCTGTCGGCCTCCTGCCTAATTGGAACTGCTCAAATATGACCTGTTAGGTCATATTTTATATGTGCCTGCATATACTTTAAATGCATGTATGGACAATACAATAGATGATGGGTTTTTAATGCCCCTTGCTGCACACAGACCCCGTGGCAGATGTGATTCAAAATGCTTCCAACACATCCTGCTGGTGCTGCTGCCACAGTGTGATGGGAATGGCCTTTCCCATGCTGGAGCCAGGAGCAACTCCCTGGGCCTGCCTGGTTGGATTTCACCTTTCAGGGCAGGATCCACCTGCTTTTCCACCTTCTGGAGCTGCAGCGTGTGTGGTGCTCACTCTCTGCTGCAGCATCTCCAGCACAGACTGAATCTCTTCTGGGCTTTCAGCTTTGGGATCACACTCCAACAGCTCCACAGCCCTGTGGGCTCTTTCCCTTATTTTGCCCTCCTCATGCCTCCAGCAGCTCAGGGCCCCTTCTGCAGAGCTCCAGGTTTGTCCCTTCCCAGTGTGCACTGACCAGCAAGGACAATACAGGCTCTACAGGGGCTGTTCCAAAAGAGGCCCAACTGAGGAATAATCAGGAGCATCAGCTTGGGTGTCCCCACCGTGAGATCCTGGGTTTGGGCTAGTGGACTTAACATGGCCCCAACTCCCTCCCAGCTCTGCTTCTGCTCAGTCTTCTTCTTTTTGGCACCCAGTATCACCAATATCCAGTCCCCCTCCTCATATCCCCTCCCTCATTCCTTCCTCGATTACATGCAGCTCTTAATAGAGTTCTGGTCTCTTTTCTGGCCTCTCCTGCTTCCCTCATAATCCAGGCTGTCAAGAGTGATCTGTTCTCAGAGAAACAATCTCCGTGCTGGGATGTGAAAAGCAGGGAGGAATTTGGGTTGGAAGGGAGCTCTCCAGCGGTGGAGTGCAGCTGGGCCACAGGGAACAATGGCAATGACCATGGAAGTTCCCCTGTCCTTGTCTGGATCACCTGGGTATGAGCTCAGCTCCAGGGGCTGTGCAGACTGAGCACTCCGAGTTCCAGGTGGAGCCCCGTGCTCGGTGCCAGCACTTCCCCTCAGAGACATCCCCATCTGCTGGGACACCCTGGCTGTGACAAGGACAAGCCCTGGGCAATGGCTTGTCCCTGACAAGCCCCAAGGACAGAGGAAGAGGAAGCTGTAGCCCTGGATTGAGGGAAGAGGAAAGAGCATTCCCAGCTGATGGACCAGAACCAAGTTGCTTTTCCTCTTGACAGGTCTCTCTGGCTGCTGAGGGCTGGCTTGGAGTGTTATCCCAACAGGCTCCTGCCTTGCCAAGGCTTTGACATTGTGGTCAAGGTATTAACATGGACTTTCTGAACCAACAGAAGAAGGGACAGAATCTGATTGGTACCAGAAAAATACGGGGGAGAAAACCCCTTACATGGCTCTGGTCAGCTGGCTGCAAACCCATGATAATAAACCCAAATTTGGGAAGCAATTAGAAAGGAAGAAGAAGAGCAAGAAGAAAAGGGGGAATGAGAGAGTCGCCTGGCGGTCTCAAGGCAGCCTTTCAAGGATCAGGATTTGGATGAAAGCCAACATATCAGCTCTAATCTTTGGCTTTTTGTTGGACTTAACAAGGACTTTAAAATGAATCCAGTCGCAACTGACGGGCCCCATATGGATCCTGGTTTGAAACCTCCTTCTCAACTCCCAATCAAATAGTCTGAGAGCACAGAGAGCTGGTCAGGAGACTGAGAAGGGGAAAACAAAGGCAGGAGCACAGACATGGCCTCACACACACAGAGAACATGCTCACACCCGGGCTGGGCATGAGACACCGGGCTCTGTTTCAGCACAGTCACCGCAGACAAGTGGCTTTGTGGCTCCACAGAGGGGCTGTCTGTGGCCATGACGATACCACGGTGACATTTCCCTTGATGCCACTCAGCTTCCCAGACTCGATGTGAGTTCAATCACATCTGCATCTGGAGATTGCCTTCATTTACTGTCTTTTATTTCAAGCTCGGATGAAATAAGTGTGGATATTTGCCTTCACATATAAAAAACAATTAAAAAAACATCTTTCCCTGCTCTTGCTCTGAGCCTGGCGCATCTCTCATCTCCCTAAGCTGCACCACAATGCGAGAACAAAGGCATCTGACCTGTATCCATGGCAACCCTCAAATTCTACACCTTTGCCTTTTGCACAAAGTTCCCCCTCCCTTACTCTGTACACACACACACGTGTACACGCCCCCTGTTTCCTACATGCACAAACATATGTGTGTGTATGTAACTCATTCTATAGATGTATATTTAGAAAATACTGTTTCTGACTCTTGCAAGAGCTTCTGCATTTGCCTCATGTGCCACCTGAGCTCCCATTTATTCCACAGTGGGGTTTTCCTCTCGGGTGCTGGCAGGGTTAACTAAAAATCCACTGATGGCCACAAGGTAGCACTTGGTTCAAGGAAGAAAAGCAAGTGTTTGGAGCAGAGAGAAGCGGGGGTGTAATAAGGGATTACTGGATAAGGCTTGGCATGCCAGGGCTCCAACAGCCTTGGCCTCTTCATGGCCACTGCCAGCGATCCAAAGGGACAAACACCTCCTGGATCCTCAGTCAGCACCAGGGAAAAGGCACCACATCCCTGTGAGGAGAAAGGAAACAACAACAAACATCCATTTGATTGTTCCAAAGGGATGCGCCGAGGGTAAACACTGCTGGGTTGTGTTTTTAGCACCTGCTCTACTGTCATCGCACCTGGAGTGGCTCCTGCCTGCAGCCAACTTCCCTGCTGGGATTTCCCTGTGCCAGCCCCAAGCATGGCCGTGGATTTGTGCTGGCCATGGATTTGTGCTCTGTCTGCCTTGCAAGGCTGTCAGCAATGGTGTGGGGGATGGCACAGGAGAGCAGCTCCTGGCAGAGCCGGGGTGGGCTGGCAGCCAGGAGCCAGGATGGGGAAAAGGTCCCTGCAGAAGGCAACAGCCCTTGGGTCTCATCCAGTGTGAGACTCAGCGGGATCCTGGAGCCACAGCCACAGGCACAGAGTGGCTCCAGGGAGCAGCTGATGGGCAGCATCTTGCCTTCTTCAAGGGCTGGTTCTCCAGAGCTTGTTCTTTGGGAAAGGCTGGCACCACCCACCACATCAGACCAAAAATGCTGCCAATCCCCTGGCTCTTGGAAGAAACTGAAAATGTACACAATAACTCTCACTGGGTTTGTAGTGACTCTGAAGGAGAGGGGAGACCTTGCTGGGGTCTGCAGTTTCCTCCCGAGGGGCACCCAAGGGGCAGCTCCAATCTCTGCCCCCTCTGACCAGGGACAGGACCCCAGGGAGCAGCCAGAGCTGTGTCAGGGCAGGGTCAGGTTGGATCTCAGGAGAAGGTCCTTCCCCCAGAGGGTGGTGGGCACTGCCCAGGCTCCCCAGGGCAGTGGGCACAGCCCCAAGGCTGCCAGAGCTCCAGGAGGGTTTGGATAACAGGACAGGGACAGGGTGGGATTGTTGGGGTATCCTGTGCAGGGTCAGGAGTTGGACTGATGATCCTGCTGAGTCCCTTTCAACTCAGGACATTCTGTGGTTCTGTAATTCTGTGAACTGCATCATACAGCCCTCTCTGAGTCCCAGCAATGCCTTCTGCTCCAAGGGGAAAAGGGCTGGGTGCTTTAATGCACTTGTCCTTGGATGCACCACCACCATGGAACCCTGGGGGAAAGGGAAGGATTTCTGAGGAGGAGCAGCTCAGCTCTGCTCCAGGCACTGACCAGAGCCCAGATCTCCCTGTGATCTGGCTGGGACATCGTACCAGTCCGTGGCAGAGAGGGCACGGCCAAACCTCTCCCCTCCCTGCCTTTTAAATGCTTCCAGTTGTCAGTACAGCAATATAAAACCAGCTGAACTGTGGTTAGAGACAATGAATGATGCAACAGAATCCCTCATGCAGACATAGAAGGTTTGCTGCTTATTTCCCTTCAGCAGGAGGCCCGAGTGCATGGGATGAGCTCCAAACTCATTGACGTCAGCAGAAAGACTCCCTTTGACTTCAATGGGCCTTCACTGGGACCATTATTCCCTGGGAGAAGCCACTTACTGGGAAACCAAGGGAGGATCTAAACTTGGGTGCGGCAAACGCCGTGTGGCCTTGGTGCTCCCCAGCACCGAGCCCTGGCCATGGCCCCTGCATTTCTCAGCACCCTGCACGCCCTCTCAGCCAGCAGCAGGAACCCAGAACGCTGCAGTCCAGCCACGGAGAGCGCTGATGCTGATGCTCTTTCAGCTCCTTCTCTGTCCAAGCACCTTCCAGAATCCTGGCAGCTCAGGGTGAGCTCAGACTGAAATTAAGCTTCTATTCCCCAGGAAAGACTCTCCACTTCTTACTAGATCCATCCAGGGGTGATTGAGGCCCCTCTCACACCCCAGTCTCCCCTGAGCCAGCAGCTCCCAGTGCTGGCTCCTGGCACACTGAACTTTGCTTCAAGACTTTGTGTATCAAAAGACACTTGAGGGCTTTGGGCCTGTAGTTCAAATTCCTTGGCACCCTGAAACAAAGCCCCCAAGCTGTTTGACACATGGGGATGAAAGGGGAAGAGAACACTCAATAAAAGGACCAGCACACACCAGTTCCTGTCCTCAGCTGGGAAGGTCTGGACATGCCAGCAGAACAGAGGAGCTGTCTTCTCCCTGCCCTCTGCTCCATGACCCAGACTCCCCCACCCCTCCAGCCTCCTTCTCTTCCATGGGGAGCAGGTCAGGAGTGAGGAACATTCCAAACACCCCGCTGGCACCGTGTTTATACAGCGGATCCTCCTCACAGAGCTGCTCAAAAACAGCCCCAGAACAAAAAAAAAATAAAGAGCAGAAAACAGAGAGAGGGAAGAAATGAACAGCTTGGGCTTTTTGGCCAGAAAACAGCATTTTTTGTTTGTTTTTCTAGCAAAAAAAGAAACCCTGCCAGAGATTCCTGACTTTTCAGATTTGAAGGTGTATCTTGAACTAGGGACAGGGAACTGGATATTTGGTTTATTCCCTTTTCCTATATTAAATAAGACCCATCAAGGCCTGATGTTTTTGGTGGGAATAATCCTTTCTTTATCACTCCTCTGGGTCAGGAAAGGAGCAGGATCCATATGCTTGAGTTCCAAAATCAACAAGAAAACAATAGAGATGTTCATTTATGGGCCTTGAAGTTGTGGTGCAGGGCCCGAGCTCGGCCTGAAGGCTCCTCTTGGCTGTTGGATTCATTTGAAATCACAGTCCCCAGAGGATGCTGGAAGAAGCTGCTCCCCAGTGCTCCAAAGGCATCTCCAAAGGCATCTCCAGCCACAGCAAGGGCTGTTTCCTCTGACACTTCAACAAACTGGGATAGCACATGGATTGCCGCAGTCTGTGTTGGGTGTGAAATAGCCACGTCTTTCCAGAAAGCACAAGAAAACTTGTGCTATGCCAACAAAACCATGGACAACATCCACATCTCCCAGAGTTAACCATTTTTAGGACTTTTCCTTAAACAGCACCATTAGCTCCTTTAGCAATCTCTTACAAGACCCTTGTTTTAGGACCCAAAACATTCCAGACATAATAGATTTAGGTGCCACTATTTGCTGTAGACAAGGGAGTCTAGAGCTTAATAGCAACACTCTAAGCCAAATTCCCACACCATGCTGCCAAAAATACTTTTGAGTGTGTCTCAGTGATGTGAAACATTTCTCTGTATTGTTTCCTCCCAACATCTCCATTTTGTGTTGCCAAATGCAGGAAGGAACATAGTACAGAGACCCTTGTTTCCTCCCTGAGCTTGGAGAGGGGCCACTCTCCAGGAAACACAGCCTGGGTTAACCACAGAGCAGTATGAGGAGGATACACAGAGGAGGAACACATTCACCAGGTCTGGAATCGAGGGAAGCTGCTCCTGAAGTACCCATGTGTCTGAGAAGAGACATCCCAGGGAATGGCTGGAGCTGTGTCAGGAAGGTTTAGGTTGGATCTCAGGAGAAGGTTCTTCCCCCAGAGGGTGGTGGGCACTGACCAGGCTCCCCAGGGCAGTGGGCACAGCCCCAAGGCTGCCAGAGCTCCAGGAGGGTTTGGACAACTCTCTCAGGGACAGGGTGGGATTGTTGGGGTATCCTGTGCAGGGCCAGGAGTTGGACTGATGATCTTTGTGATCCCTCCCAGCCCAGGACATTACATGGTCCACTGACCCCTGTGGTCCCACAGAGCTTCCCAGAGCGCAGCCAGCACCGTGTGTGTCCGTTCGTCCCTCGCCTTTCCCAGGCAGTGAACCAGAGAGGGGTCCCACCTATTCACCCTGGTATCAGCTGTTCTCTGCTTTATTCATCTCTCGCTTCTCAGTCACACACAAAAAGGGTTAATTGAGTGCCTGGAGTGGAAAGCAGGACACGAGGGAGTATCCTGGGAATGCCCTGCTTCAGTCACTCTGTGAGGCACAGAAACAGCTCCCAGGATGAACCACACCAGAAGTGCAGGTTGGGGCTGTGCTTTCCCCTGCAGATCCGTGGGTGTGAAAGCGAGTGCCAATATGAATTATGTTGTTAAGCAAAGGGCTGAGAGTGCCAGACGGAGACAGCCAAGGAGTGGGAAGATGTTAGGAAAGCTTCCTCCATCTGTCCCCAGTCACGCGTCTCGGTCCCAGGCTCCCCACACCCTTCCCACATCTGAGCTGCAGCATCCACAAAGTGCTGCTCACCTTTCCCTGGGGCAGAACAGTCCCTTCCCCTTTTCTGTCTTGCTTGGCTGTGTCTTTGGAATGTCTTTCTCCATCTTCTGCCTCCTGCAGCCCCTTCCCAGTTTGCCCACTGCAGCTTTGTCACTGGGCTTCTGCTACAGCAGCGTGAAAGAGCTGCAGTAAAACCAAAGCTCCTGTCAAATCTTACCCACTTTTCCACTCAATTTCACATTGGATTTTCCCCACTGCCTGTGTGTTAAAGTTCCTCTTTCTAGAGGATTTCTGTGGCAATCGGTTCCAGATCAAGGATACAACCAATGGGATCAACAGCTTCATGCCTGGGCTTCGGACACACCACTTTGGCTCAGTTCACCTTGGCAGAGGAAGGCCAACCTCATCTGCCCTCTATTATCCCCATAAAAAAACCCAAACAAACATGTGTGCAGCTTTTATTCTGTTTATATGAGCCAAATAGCTTGGAAAGGGATCCTGATTTTGTTTCATTCATGATATTCCTGCCTTCATAATTGTCCATGGTGCTGCACCACACCAAGCCTTAAACTGATGTTCTGATGGACCTGCAACAGGTACCCAACAGGCACATCCCTGTTCCTGGAGTGAAGTTTGGCTGTTCCAGGGTCTCCCTTGACCCCCTGTGATCTGGGGGCACAAGCTGACTGAAGTTTTACTGCTGCTGATTAATCCCCTGGGATTCCCTGGGAGGGAACTGCCACTTCCCCCCTCTCCTCTGCAGAGTGTGGGGCTGTAAGGAAGGTTCACACTTACTGTGAGCACAATGTCCTGCTTCACAGGGGGAATGCAGCTCTCTGAGCAGGATCAGACCCCTCCTGCAGTGTCCCAGTGTCAGAGGCATTCCCAGGTTTGCCCAGCATCCAAGGAGCAATGAGAGCAGCAGCAGAAGCACTGCTGGTGGTTCTCCACCTGGGAAGGCAGCTGTAACTAATTCAGGATGGACATTCCTCTGGAAATGGGACAGTTTGGTTGGCACAGGGCAGCAGCCATCTCCCAAGTTCAGGTGCTGTCACTCCAGCCTCTGGAATGTGCCAAGGAGTGGGCTAAAGCTCCAGCACTCAGCAGGCTCGATCCTTTTGTGCTGTCCTGCGTTGGATTTCTGACCTCGCTCAACGTGTTCACTTTCCACAACAAAAGTGAGCAGGTCACAGGGAACATGGATGACCCCAACAAGCACCTTTGGCAGTGAGAGTTGGCAGTGTGAGACATTGGTTGGCTTTGCTGAAGGAAAAAAAAATGCATGTGTTGTCCCTGCCTGCACAAGATTCTCAGGGAAGCAGGAAAGTCAGTAAAATCAGATGAGAAAATCCCATTAAGGGAAAGATTTCCCCAATAAGTGAGCGCATTCAGTAGCCTGGAAAAGGAGCCGGCGAGTGATATAAGAGCTCTTTCTGAATTCTGCACACTCAAGGAAACATTTAATACATCTTGAAGGAAAAATACGCCTCGGCTCTTGCTGCTGGCGTAAATATTTGTGTTCGCAAGTGTTGGCAAATATTTGAGCCATCGATGTTGTTTAACCAAGAGCTTTGTCTCGCAGAGTCCACCTCCCTTTTCTGGCTCCTCTGGAATCACATTAGCCAGAGGATCCTCTGGGTATTTATGTCAGGGAAGGGATTAGAATCATTTCCATTTGTGCCTTAAAGCCCAGGCAGGAGCTTACAGGAGGTGACCAACAAAGGTCATCGCAAGAGCTGGCAAAGGTCATGCCCTACATCCGATTGCTCTTGGCATGGTCTCCTTTAGGAGATGGTGAATTTAGCCTGGATTTGCAGGTGCAGGGTTGTGCTGAAGGACTTTCTTGCTTCTACAGTAATTTCCAAGCTTTTATTTACTGTATTATATATAAGGGAAGAGAGGAAAGACAATTTGCCTCCCACCATGCATGTGGTCATTCAGGTCAGAGATGTGAGGACTTGATACCCCTCTGTAAAAAACTCTCATGCAAGAGATTGATACCTTGACAGCTTCTGAAGGAAGAAAATTAAAATGCAGGGACAGTAAGAACTGCAGCACTGGCAGCCTGGGAATGGAGAGGAGGTGGCCTTGGCTTCTACAGCCAGACTGTGACCACATCTTGGTGCTTCCCAGCTCTGGGCATACAACTGGATGTGTCACTTGTTCAGTTTTTCTTTTCCTTCAAGAACAGACTGACTCTCCATCCCTGGAAGTGTTCAAGGCCAGGCTGGATGGGGCTTGGAGCAACCTGGTCTAGTGGAAGGAGTCTCTGCCCATGGCAGGGAGTGGAACTGAATGAGCTTTAATGTCTCTTCCAACCCAAACCATTCTGGGATTCCATGATTATGCCCCAGAAATGCTCCTTGCTAACCCATACAAGGACCTTGCCAGTGTTGCCCTGAAGCTGCTGCAGAGCATTCCCAGCTGTAATCCCAGCTCAGCAGTGCATGGAAACATCTAAATATATGACAGCTGTTTCCATAGTGACTTTGTGACTTGGCTCTCAGACCTGTCCCCCCTGTGCCCACTGTCAGTGACAGCATCACTGAAAAATTGTCACACCAAGAAATAATTAGCAAGAAAGTCCTAAAAATTACTGGAGTAGTTTATTGAAGAGGTCAAGGGGTGCCTTCAAAGCATTATAGATAACTCTGGGACTTGGCAGTGGGACAGTAAAAGCTTTTTGTACCTAAGCCTGGTTCTAGATAACGTGCTGAAGATGTTGAACTGGAAAAAGATGTCAAATCAAATGCTGACAGAGCCGAACAGAAATTGCCATCACAGCCAGCTGAGAGCCAGCATGGGAGGGATCACAGATGGAAGTGTGGTGGAGTAAACAGCCATGAAGCCACCACGGCCTCATCCAGCCTCTGGTAAGGACCACGGCCAGGGAGACTTTAATGAGGAGGAGCACCCCTAGAGTTCTCAGCAGTGGGCACACAGAGCCACACAGGAGTGCACTCCAGGCTCTTCCAACCTGCTTAGTCAGTGGAAGATGTTCAAGCAACCAGAAAAAAGCCCTGAACTGCACTTTGGGTGAGAACCTGACCGACCACTGTTGTGACAGGTAAAGCAGCATGGACAGAGTAAGAGCTCCTGTTCTGTGCCCTCGCTGGAAGGTTTCTTACAGTTAATACATTAACCTCTGAATAAACAAACAGCTGAAAAGGCCCTTTCCTAACCCAGCAAAGTACAAACACAGCCTACATTCTTCTGATTATAAACCCGTAAGTGCAAGACACACTCCTGGGAATGAGCTCGATATGTTTTCTCTTTGATTCCACCCTCTTGGGAAGATTAAACAGTGTCATCGCCAGGTTAATACAGAATGACCTCAACATCTCAGAAAATTATTGCATTGCAAATAAGACTGACATTTACATATTTCCCTGTTGCCCAAGGGTACAGCAGCCACGTTCCAGGTGCCTGCACTGGAGTGTGCTGGAGGGCAGCAGTGCAGAGCAGTGCAGGGAAAGCAAAGGGCTGAGACAGCACTAATGGCTCGGGGAAGGAGGGAGGCTCCCTACGGATCCAGCCCCAACCCTCTGGCCAGCCCAGCAAGCAGCTGTCACTCAGCTGTGTGCTGAAATCCATCCTCCTGAGCTGAGCTGAGCACTCTGTGCCCACAGAGGCCTCTTCCATCTCCTCCTGCTCAGGCTCCTGAGGAGGAGTGTGAGGTGACCAGCTCATTTTCTGGGCCAGGTCTGGAGGATGACCCTCTCACCAGAGTGTTTCGTGTCTCAACACACACCTGAGTGGCCTGAAAGGAGATGTGTGTGCCTGGCGGGTCTGTGAAGCCGTTGGCTCCTGGTGGCAAGTAGAGAGAGTTTCTGGGGGATTATTGGCACTTCCTTGAGCTCCAGTACAGAGGGAATGGCTGCAGCTCCTCTGCAGGCCCTGGAGCACAGTGGTGGGAGGCAGAGGGGAAGAAGAGGGGATGAGGAGGAGCAGGGTACAGCCAGAGCCTGTGCTACCCCTGTTCCACCTTCTCCCATTGCTCTGCAGCAACACTGGCCACCCTCAGGCTGAGGAGAACATACTGAGCCCAAAATCATCATTCAGTTTTCCCTGTAGGTTACCAGACCCTTCCCCACTGCCCTCCCACCCAATGCTTCCCAAATCCTTGCCAGGGGCTTGGCTGGGTCCTGTGGGCTCCCACTGCCTGGGCTGGGAAGGACAAAGCTGAAGGACCCCCTTTATTGGCTGCCCAACCAACCCCAGGGCAGAGGCTCTGTCCGAGCTCACTGCTGGTCACCCGAGGCATGAAGGGGGAGCTGTTACCAGCTGCAGGCTCCCAGTTCCATTTCCTGGTCAGAATAGCAGGAACTGAACATTTTTGTCTCCAAGGGGCTTTTACTGCCTTTCAGAGGCAGGATGATGTGGGGTGGGGCAGCACCTCACCATGGGTCAAGCCATTCCCAGCCAAATCCACAGGGATATCTCCTTAGGAACACCCTGGGCCACCCCTCTGTCACCTCACCCAGACACAAACAGCCCCCAGATCTGCTCGGGGGGTGCCCAGCACTGAGCCACGTCCCTGCCAGCCCCCGGCGAGGGAGGGCCCCTCGGCCACCCCCTGCCCCCCTCGGGATGGGGCCGGGAGCCCACGCTGGAGTTCCTGAGCAGGAACCCGATGACAGAGAGCTGAACTCCAGCTCTCCCTCAGCCCATAAATCTCACAGTGGTCTAATTTTGCTAGGAATGATGCCTCAGGGAAGGTCTGTGTGGTCCAGAAAAAGAAAAGCAACGCAAACCATGCTTGAAACCCCCTCGTTGTGCTCCTCAGCCCTCCTCCCCACCACCATCATCATCCCACCGGGCCAGATCCGGGTGGTTTGAGGGCTCAGCTCTTTGGGAGCTGGGCTGGGAGCTCAGAGTGCTGCTTTCTGTTTGGAGAGAGGGTTCACAGCAGGTCCTTGGCCTGGCATCAACAGGAATGTGTGTCCCTTCATCTGGTTGAGATTTCCCTGTGGTGTGGGAGCCCTGTGATGGGCACAGTCATTGCCAGGCTGGGAAAGGGCTCTCAGCAGTGGAGAGGAGGTTCTGGCTGCCTGGCATCCAGCAGAATCACAGAATCTTCAAGGTCATCCAGTCCAGCCATCAATCCTGAAGCACCATAATCACCACTAAACCACACCCCCAAGTGCCACATACAGACACCTCCTGAACACTTCCAGAGACAGTGTCTCCACCATCTCTTTAAGAAAATTATTCCAATTCCTGACCACTCTTCCAGGGAAAAAATTTCTTAATATCTGCAACTTGAAGCCATTTTTCTCTTATCCTTTCACTTAGAAACTGCAGCAGTGACTGACCCCACCTGGCTCCACTCTCCTTCAGGGAATTGTAGAGAGCAATGGGGTTCCCCTGGAATAATGAGGTCCCCCTGAGCTCCAACCCTTGCTGCAGGGACTTGCTGGGCCCCCAGAGCCAGGTGAATTCGCTGTGTTGGAGGTGTGGGATCATGGAGCAGGACAGTGGGTGGTGAGGCACCTTTCCCTGTGCATCATCATAACCATCACTTGAGGTTTCTGCAGGAGGCAAAGAGAGAGCTGTAGCTGCTGTGTTTGGGCGTGGGAGGAGGCTCTGCATCCAGAAAACACCCTCCCTCAGGAGGTAAGGGAGACCTGGCCACCCCCAGCCCTGGCTCCCCAGAAATCCAGGTTCCACATGTCCAAGGCTGGTGCCAGAAGTGTCGTTCCCATCGTCAGCAGGTCACCACCCCCTTCTCTGCCTTCTCCCTCCTCCTCTGCCTCTCTAGAACCAGCTGACTTTTTTCACAACCAGGAAACAATCAACCAGCCTCTTGAGCTGCTCCTCCTCCTGCCGCCCCGCCAGCTCCCCGTGCAGAGGATGCTGTCGGTGCTCCCAGAGCCTGCTGGGCTGTGCCGTGCCGTGCAGGGCTGTTATTCCAGCCTCCCGCTGGGCAAACCCCTCGGGGCTGCAAATACCTGTGTTTCGTTAAGTAAATAATCACACAAGATAAAATATCCATCTCGATGGGGAGGTGGAGGGAGGGGAGCAGGAATGCAGACGTGGGGAGCACCAGCCAGCAGGCTCCGGGTCGATGTGGTGGGTGCCGTGTGGTGGCTGGTGCTTCCAGTGTGTTCCCCTGGGTAACTGGTGATGCTGGCACCCACCAGAGGGTAATTAAATGGAAAGCTTTTAGAGCAGGTCTAAGGGAGGAGTGTTACATTTGGCTTTTTAAAACAGCTTTCAGAAGGAGCATAGCTGGGAAATATATCCAGCCCAACTCACCCGCCCTCGTTGGGAAAGCCTTGGAAAGCATCCAGCTGTGGTGCTCCAGGCTTCCAGCAGAGTCAGGAGCAGGAAGGGGGTGACCCAGTGGAGGGAGAACTGTTCCTAATCTTCTGGTGGGTGCCCTGTGCCCCTGTGGGTGCTGGGACCTGCAGACATGCTGATGTACCTTGGGAAGGGAAGCCCAGCTCGTGTGGGACTCTGCTCCTCTCTGCCACATCCCAGGGCCACTGAGGAGGTTCGTGCTGGAGCCAGGCAATGATCCCAAGTGTCCTGGTTTGCTGCCTGTGTGCTGTAAGCACAGGCCCATGGGGCTGCTTCCTCCCTGCAAAGAGCTTTGCATTATTGTGTGTCTCACCTGTCTGGGAGACTTCACACATTTAGCATCAAGGCTTATAAAGCTGCTGAGAGAAGAGAGGAAGGGGAAAGGGGAAGAGGTTGTTCAGCCAGGGAGGAAATACTTGGGAGGTGTTGGAGCCTTGGGCATGGACTTGTCAAGGTTGCCCAGGTCCACCCCAGTCCACAGGGAGGAAAGGGGGTGGTTTGCCCATGCCAGAACCACAGGGAGGGAGGTCTGGGGTCACCTCTTGGGAAGCTCAGGATGGCTGGAGTGGGTTAAAAGAACGCACAGGTAGCCCTGATGGACAGCTTGGTGCTGCTCCTTGGATTGTGAACTGGTGCCAGAATCAGGGCTGAGAGTCTCCTGGATTCATTTCTCAGTCATTTATTCATCTATAATTGCCTGTCTGCCTGTCTTGGAGCTAATGACTGGATGTGAAGATTTGCAGTTCAGGTTTGTGAGAAGGTAATTACATTGCAATCTCACTGGATGACTATTCCTCGAATGAAGATAAACTTGTTTGAGTAGGTCTGCACATCGCAGGAATCAGTTGTATTACAGAGCCCAGGCATGGCAGGGGAGATAAGGAATGTTTTCACTGCTGCTTTTTTATCTGCTGACCTATTAAAAGCTTTTCTGTCTGAAGGGAGTGAGGAGCCACCAAAGGGGTTAATCCCACAGCTCCTCACCCCTGCTGGACAGATTTCAGCCTTCTGGTGAGACTCAATCACTTGGTTGGGATTCAGTGGGTGCTCTTGACTCCTTTCTAGTCAGTGCTGGTTTTTTGAGCTGCCCTGAGCTGAGCTCCAGGTCCATGGGCTGGACAGACTTCACCAAGAGGGTATGGCAGAGCTGGACAGAAATCCAGCTGATCCTTGAGAAGAAAACTCTGCCCTGGGGAGTCAGGGAAGGGTCTGCAACAGCAAGACATGAGCAGGCACAAGCCTGATGGCTGAATAAAACCCTCTTTCCTGTGCAGGAGGCCTTTGCTTGTTCCAGCACTGCCATGTGATGGGAATCTGCAGGAGAAAATGCCCCTGAGTTTCTCTCCTTGCCCTTGTCCTCTGGGTAAAAGTATTGCTGAATTCACACCATTTCCCACCAGCCTTGTCACCTGAGGACACTCCTGGCAGGCACATTGAACAGCCTGGCACAGTCCTGGTCCTGCTGCAGGTCCTGGCAGTGCCTCAGGTGTGCTGGCTGCTCCATGGGGACATCCCACGGGATGGGAGGGGGCACCTTCACCCTCTGCAGGCTCCTTCTGTTGTGTGACTTTAAAGCTCTGGCCCTCGCCCGGAGCACGAGCCAATGCTCTGAGATCATCTCTGTCCCATCGAGCTGCTAAACCCCCTCAAATCTTTCTTGTTCAGCAGCACTTCATATAAATCCAGTAATGTGCATATCACTTCAGCTGCCAACTGCTCTTGGGTCAGGAGGGGGTGGGGGGTATTATTACAGTCACTGCTCCAGTCCCGGGGGACCCCAGGAAACCGCAGCCTGCCAGCAAATGTCTGGAGGATGGAGGCACGGCCGGGCCCCCTGGGACTCAGCTGGCAAATGCGAGGCACTGGGTATGGATTAACAACCCATTAGGGCAGGGCTCGGGGCTGCTTTACCCAAATCCCCCTCAGCCCCGGCACGCCGGGCTCGCTGCTCTCCCAGCGCTCGGGGCCGGCGCTCGGCAGCGCCTTCGCCCCATGGAACAGCAGCCGGGGCTTAAGGGCATTGCACGGCACCTCCCGGAGGGGCAGGAAGGATTTCCTGCGATGAACCCAACTGGCCTGCTCTGTGCTACTTTGGCTTCGTGTTGATGCAGCCCAAGGAACGCTTGGGCATGAATAAAACATTGGCTGGAGGAGCAGCAGGCGCTGTTTGTCAGGGAGAGGCTCTGACCATGACAGGGCACAATCTCTCGCCTGACTTCCCCTTCTTCCAGGGAATTGCTGTCTGAGGGGCTTCCAGGAGCAGGGGGATCCCAATTCCCCCCTTCCTGTTGGGGCAGGGAGTTTATCCTGGTGGCCAAGGAAAGATTTGTATCCAGGTTTTCTGCATCAATTATCCAGAACTGGTGGCAAAACCCACCCTGGGGAGAGGCAAACCCCAAGGACTGCTCAGTCCCTGGTGGGGTCATGACCTGCTTACTGAAGGTTTCAGAAGGCAACTGAGAAATCCATATTCTGATATGTGATATGGGAATCGCCATCAGGATCCTTCTTCCCACCAGGGAAAACAGAATTGAAAAGGTCTGGAAGTTTCTGCTGGAAGTGAGAGACTGCTGGCTGCAGAAGGCACTTCTGCTCTGGGATTCTGGCTTTAAATTGGGGTGAGTCACGGCACATTCCTGCTCAGTTTGCCCACAAATCTGTCCTGGAGTGTAACACTGCTCAGCTCTCAAACCCTTTGGGACTTCTATGCAAAGAGTTTGGCAATGGGAAGAACTCACTGTTACCAGCAACTTGGATGCACATTGGCAGTGCTTGGAATCCAGTTCAGAACTCCCTGAATTACAGGGATGGGTTTTATTGAGATGGAAAAGAGCAGGAGCAAAAGGGAAACTGCTGCTGTGATGCCCTGGAATGCTCAGCTTTATCCCTGGAATCAGCCTTACTACAAGGGATTAATAAAACTCTAATGAAATACTTGCCTCTTGGAAAACACTGTTTTATCCAAAACAAAACCTTTGCAAGAAGAAAAAAAATAAAGAACAAAAATATCCCAAATGAATCAGCACAGCAGGAAAATTCTGATCTGGTTATTCAAAATGAGCATCAGCATTCCCTGTCTGCAACTTCATCCCTGGAAGTGGGTTTTGTTACAATGCTGTCATGAAATAAAGTCTCGATGAAGAGATGCTTTTGAAAAGCTCCTTTGCAGCCCCAAGAAAGCAGAATTAGCACAGTGAAACCAAATTCCAAACTCTGGGAGTTTTTTGGAAGCTGAGAACGTTCCCACAGATCCACAAGGGGTTGGGAGAGCAGCAGCAAGAACAGGAATCATAGAGAAAGGGGGATCTTCCTCCCGAGGAAGGCAGGGGATGCCAGGTTGTTTCTCCTGGAGAAATGTTGGCTTCTCCATTGTTTTGATTCTCCAAGGAGTGGGAGAGCAAACATCTGGCAGGAACAGCAGGGAAGGGGGCTCTGGCCTGGGTGAAGCTGTTTGGGGTCCTTGTCAGCACTGATTATTTTACCAGTCTGTTCCTCTGATGTCCCTTTTCCCAGGAAAACAGAGAGCCAGGAACCTGTTCTTGCATCTTTCCAAAGGGTACCAGGGAGATCAGAAGGCTGTTCAGCCCTCAGTGCCTTGATTTCCAGAGCCCAGCTTCCCAAATGGAATTTCTGGGATTTGCAAGGGTTTCACCTTCCCAAATGTTTGAATATCCCTGAGCCAGGGACTGAGGAAAGACTCCACAAAGGTACAAACAAATCCCAAGTGCCTGGATCAGGGGAATGACACCAAGTCCCCCTCCCCTCGAGTGCCTTTGACCACAAACCACAGCACTGCCAGAGGGACACCTGCTGTTCTTTCCTTACTCTAAGGGATAGAAGTTACTTCCCAAGGTGACAAATTTATAGTTGCAGAATTACAGGATTACTTTATGATGTGCCACCAGTGTGAGAAAATATATCTATTAAAAAGTCCCTTATGTCCAAACTCAAAGGGCCAGAAAAGAGTGATTGGGGGCAGTAAATAAATGTGACATGTGCAATTATTGGCTTGGCTGGAAGCTGGAATTTCTGATTGAAGCCCAGCAGGCATTCCAAAGGCTTTGGGGGGGTGTGGAGGCAGCAGTTGGGCTGGGACCTGCCTGGCCCCACTGCACCCAGGGCTGG
>JAWWEV010000152.1:6068910-6081938 GCA_035583235.1 Hafferia zeledoni | reverse complement strand
TGGGCAGGCCCTGGCACAGGTTGCCCAGAGAAGCTGTGGCTGCTCCATCCCTGGAAGTGTCCAAGGCCAGGTTGGACGGTGCTTGGAGCCACCTGGGATAGTGGAAAGTGTCCCTGCCCATGGCAGAGGATGGAACTGGATGAACTTTAAGATCTTTTCCCACCCAACCCGCTCCATGGTGACTGTGTGATGTTTCCCCCAGAGCAGACAAACCATCCTGCAGATCCCACGTGGAGAGCACAGTGGGAGCTCGGGAACCTGCTCCTTCCCAGACACCAAACAGCCCCCACTTCCCAACCCTCTCTTGGAAACTCTATCTCTGCAAACACTTGCTCCCTTTCTATCTTTCTCCTTCATTTTTTATGGAGACGCCTTGGAGGGAAGGGAATCAGAGGGGGCTGGCATGTCCCCCTCCCCCAGGCTCTGTGAACTAAAGGGATGCAGCTGCAGAGGCAGGAGCTGCTGGAGCTGTATGGATGGGGTGAGAAAGTCATTACCTGCCTTGGGTTTCACTGTGGGAATGGCCGCACCTTTCACTGGGAAAGACTCGTGTCTGGGGGACGGAGAGGGGAGAGGGGGAGGCAGAGCAAAGGGGCAGAGAAAGGGCTGCAACCAGCAAGCGAAGAAAGGAAAAGGGAAAGGGGATTTTTTTTTTTGTGGATGTAGACATGTAGGGTCTGAAATAAATTACCTGTCTCCAAAAACAGTGCGTTAGGGGGAATAATCGATTGAACACGCCACAAACTCTTGTTTTATGGCTCCGTGAGCCTGGCTGGGGCTGGGGGAAGTGGGGGAAGAGAGAAGCTGTTCAGCACTAGAGGGGACACCTCAGGGGGGATGGCTTTGTCTGTCCTTTTTTTCTTTTTTTTTTTCTTCTATTTTTTCTTCCTCTGCTCCCTCATTTTGTAGTTCTTTAGTTTTTGTGTTGTTGTTTCCCTATTTCTAATCTCCCCTTGGAGACTTTCCCTTTTGTTCTGCTGGAGGGAAGAGAACTGGATTGTGTTGCTCCTGCTCCTGACTAAAAGAAATTACATCAGCCCAATGTGTTTAAGCATCTCCTCCCTCTGCACTCCTTCCGTGCCCCAAACTGCAGCATAACTTAGAGTTTAACAAGGGATTATTGTTTTTCCCCTATCTCTAATTGTGAAGGAGGGAGCTTGGAATGGCAGTGGCAGACGGGCAGCAGAGGATCCATCCAGCTGGTTTCTCTCTGCAGTTTGCAGAGATCCTTGTGCTGCACCCCAAGCCCTCCCTGTGCTGCTGCTCCAACGCTCCTGGAGCCCGGAGGATCCACAGGGGCAGCTTTCCTGCATCTCTGCCAGATGCACCTGGTGAGGTGGCAGCAAAACAGGGCCTGGCCCTGCATCCCCAATCCCAGAGCCACATGGACACATCCCTGTCTCACCAGTCTGTGGGTGAGGAGTCGTGGGCCAGCTCAGCCCTCAGGCCCCCCAGAGGGAGAACAAAGGTGCAGAAATTAAAAGACAATTTCCAGAACCAACAATAAATACATGGAAAAGAGCAAGAACACAGCAGTGACCAGGGGAAACGTGAGGATTCCTGACAAGCTCCCAATGATATTTGCCAGGAGGGTCATTAACTCCCCCAATGGGAGGAGATACCCAACTTCTTTGGCAGCCCCTGGGTTGTTTCCTGGGGTTTCTCTACCTCCCTGATGTTCTGTTCTAGCATCCCGATGGGCTGGGATCGCTGCTGGCTCTGCCTCAGGGATTCGGGCGGGATCCAGGAGGCAGGAGCCAGGAGCCACAACCCCACAGAAGGACAATCCCTGTGAATCCAAGTGCTCTGAGAGCCACCCGAGCTGACGGGCAGGGAATGGAGCCAGCAGAGGTGGATCCTTCGGTTCCCAGCGATTGCAGAGAATTCCCAGCTGCAATGGAAGTGCTGAAGGCAACTGGGAAGAGCAGAGGCTGAGGGAAGGATTCCAGCCGTGGAGGGACACAGGGCTGGAGGAAGCAGATTTTCCCAGCCCTCAGCCTGATGGGCCACAAAGTGCCCAGATTTCAAGGAGCCAAACATGGGGCCACTCTGAGTTACTCAGCTGAGATGGATTTGGGGCTCCCTCCTGCCTATTGGGAAAGTCCCACTGCAGCGCTGGGGAGGGAGGAGGATTCAGCTTCCCCCAGGGCACCAGATCCAGGCAGCCAGCCAGGGCTTGGCAAGATATTCCCAGTGCTCCACATCCAACTACACCACCACAACAACCCTTTTGAGGCCCAGCTCTCCAGGTCACGTTGCAGACCTGGAGCCAGACACACCGACCACAGGTGAGTCAGCAGCTCTGGGAAGATCCCGTGCCTTGCCCCAAGGTGCTCCACAGGAGACATCATTAACCTCAAGGATTCTGCTGCCTCAATCCCCTGCGTGTGTTATCCATAATTAAAGTTGCACTGAGAAAATAAATCTTGTTCCTCACTAATATGACGGCGGAGCGTGTTAAATTATGGCTCAGTTTATCAAATGATTGCCCAATGCAGCTCCCTGCTTTAATAACTTATGATAAAACATGTCATAAAATGATTTGGGAATTAATACCTCCTGGATGATGCTGTGACAAACTGCTATAATATGTTTCGCAACGGGAAGGTGCGTGTTCCTGCTTTATTTAAAGAAGCTGCAAGTGGATTTAGGATTCATGTAAATAAGGGGCTGATTGACAGGTGAGGGCTTAAGAGAGCCCGTGGGTGGAAGAAGAGAATTGCCCTGGCAGCTCTGCTGGCATTACCTGCCGATACTCCCCACGCTTTGCCAACCTACCTGGTGGATTCCAGAGCAATTCCTGCCCTGTGACATCCCTTCATCCCACTTTCCCCTCTCTGATAACCTCTGGAATGGCAATAAATGAGTGCAGCCCCTCCAGCATCAGGCAGCTGGGATCAACCTACTTCATCCTGAGGTTGTTATAACTGGAGGTGGACGCCGTGACTTCCCCCTTGGCCTCACTTGGAAGCATTTACAAGTGGTTTGAGGATCCTTGTCAAAATGCAGCCATTGGGAACTGCCAAAGATGCTGAATGGAAATGAAGAGAGAGGAGCAAATATTTTTAAAGAAGGAAAAAAACCATCCTGTAAAACTCTCACTCTGTTATCCAGGTCACATTTGATTATCTCTTACAAAAATTGAGTTCTTAGCGGGAGATGTAAATTTTTCGCAGTGCAAATCTGCTGTCAGGCTCTGCAGGGATTTCCTGGAGGAGCTCTCAGTGCAACCCCCTCCTGCTCCTTCCTAAAGCCGTCAGCAGCATCCCAGGGCTCCACCAAGCCTTTGGCAGCCACCCCACACTTTCCACCAGACCTGCTTTGGGTTGGAAGGGACCTTAAAGCTCATCTTGTTCCACCCCCTGCCATGGGCAGGGACACCTCCCACCAGCCCAGGTTGCTCCAAGCACCATCCCACCTGGCCTTGGACACTTCCAGGGATCCAGGGGCAGCCACAGCTGCTCTGCCCAACCTGTGCCAGGGCCTGCCCACCCTCCCAGGGAAGAATTTCCCCCTAAATTTCCTACTGCTGGCTGAGTGACCAGTGTCCCGCTGTGCATCTACCCAAAGACCCACCCAACTCCCCTCCGTGGGGTGCAGGGGCTCCCAGTGTCCCAAAGCTCCACACTCAGCTGCTCTCCTGGGCTTTGCAGCCAGCAAAGGTTAAATATCCCATGTGATCAGATCCTCCTGTGGAAACCCATTCCTCCTCCAAAAGATGTTCCCACCATCTCAGATCTGAGGAGGAGGGGACAGAGGCTGTCACAGCCCCCAGAGCTCCCCAGGGCAATCCTGGCTGCAGGAGCACCTCTACAAGCTACAAACCTGTGCTCAGAATTGCCCCTTGTTTTCCCACTCTCATAAACGTCCAAAGCATTTGCATTTTAGCCTGAAATTCCCCATGCTTAATCTCCACCCAAAAGAGAGAATGTTTGCAGGCAAAGTCTGAGCAACTTTCCTTCACCCATTTGCAATTTATCAGCAAAACAGGGAGAAAACCAACTGTTCCTTTGAAATAAAAAACAGTCTGACCATATTTTTTATGAAAAAACTCTTTCTAAAGTGAAACAGCCAAATTTGGAACTTGAATCCTGATAGAACCACAAGAACTACAATGCTGGGGGGCCAAAAAAACCCCAAAAAACAAGTGTCACACATTGTAAATTAAATGAGATAAATACCAAATACTGCATGTACTCAAGTCCTCAAACCACCAGCTCAGCCCCTGCCCAGTGTCCTGGTTTGCCTTCATTAGCCATGAAAATTCAGGGAATTATGTTCTCTGCCAGGAACCCTGAACATCAGAGAAACAGCAGAATTAAGTAAACATTAGAGAACATCCACAGGAAACACACTACAAGGCAATGAGCACAAACACACAAACTCCCAACCTCACCCCAAAATCTGCCTTCACCCACCGGCGACGGGAAACATGAAACGTGACCTCCTCACCCAGGGGAGCTGCCAAATTCTTGGGGTAAGTTGTCCACAAATGGGCCACAATGGATATAAGTGGCTTGTTACAGTCACTCAGTAGGGAAAAAAATATTGTTGAACAATTAGTTTAATTAAAACCACACTCTGCAAACACTTGTGGGTGAGGAAAGCCCTGGTGTGGCTGGGGGCACAAAGTTCACCAAGTGTTGGCTTCTCCCATGCTTGGGGAGCATCTTCCATGGACAGCCCTGCCAGGAGATCCCATCCACCAACTCCTGCCACTCCTGGTGGTGCCTCCCATGGCCATTTGATTTGCACCAAAAATGAAAAGAGGCACCTTCCACCATGACCTGCCAGCTGGGATTCATCTCAGCCAGCCATGGAGACCCACAAATTGGATGGAGACTGATATTTTGGGTCTTGGAACTCTCCCAACCTCCTGGTGAGTCCTGTGACACCCATCAAATGAGGGGGTGACATCCAGGGCTGTGGAGGTAACTGGGAGAGGGGAAAGTCACTCACCTGCAACCACTGAAGGAGCTGGAGAGAGAGCACAAAGTGAGAGCAAAAGGGGTTGGAGAATTATCAGCACAGAAAGAGCAGGAGGGATCAAAGGTATCTGGGAGGACAAGGGGACAGAGGGGACAGGGGACACCCATGAGCAGTGCCTTTGCTCCCCAGGGGGTGAGACTTTTCCTCCAGCAGGACACAGGGACCAGAAGTGTCCCAAGAGGGCAGGAGGAGGAGCAGGGAGAGGAGCAGGTCCTGGTGGTCCTGCCCATGGTGGCTCCTTCCAGGCTGACACACACTGGAGTCAGCAGAGGATGCAACCAAAGGAAAAAATGAGGAAGAGAGTAAAGAACTATTTTTCACAACTTGATTTGCCAAAACCCTCTCTCCCCTGTTTTTCCTCTGGGAAGAGTTTGGAATTCTATGCCCCATTCCCCTGTTACATTCCAGTCTCCTCCCTCTGGTCTGTGCTGGTGCTCCTTGCCCAGACACTCTCACAGCTTGTCTGACACAGGTGAGTTCCTGAGTTCCCCCAGAGGTGCAGCCCCCACCTGACCCCACCTCTGCTTCAGGCAGCCCCTGCCTGCCCCTTCCCTCCTCCTCTGCAGCCTGGGGTGAGCCAGGACGAGCATATTAAGGAGGTTTTGAGGAGAGAGAGCTGGGCTCTAACACATTCCCCACTCCCTAGGCAGGGTGGGGTGTGTGCCCTGCACATCCCATCCATGCCAGTCCCTGGGAACCAGGAGAGGGTGGATGCCCAAAGGTAGGGGTGAGGTGCTGTGAGAGGTGCAGAGGGCAGGGAGGGACCCCCCAGCAGGACCCTCAAACCCCACTGAGACCTCGTTTCCCCACTGCCTCTTCCCTGTGCCCACCTGGGGAGTCTGGTGACCCTCTGTGTGCCCACTTGCCTGGCAACCCTCAGACAGGGTCGCTTCACCCTCCTCCCTGAGCCAGCTGGAGGAGGCAGCAGCTGCACAGCCCAGCTAATTTCACAAGAGGACATTAAAGCGTTGCCTAAGCCCATTTAAAACCTGCTCTGATCCCATAAACTCTGCCTACCTTCCCTCGCATTACAGGGAATTGGCTGGAACTGTCGCAGCCGAGGGGTGAGTCAGTTCATCCCAATCCTTCCCCGGCTGCTCTAAATGGGGGCTTAGGGGAGAGGAGCCATCGAGGAGCTGAAACCACTCACAGTGGTGTTATGTTGCAGGAGAGAAAATTAAAGTTAAACATTAGGGGAACCTTTATAACTCTAAGTAGAGTTCAGCCAGTGGAACGCTGCTGAATTGCCTTCCCCAGAGATATCCAAGGATAAGGCTAAGCACACATCTGACAAGGATGGTTTACCGGCCTGATGTGGAGGATAAAGTGGAGCAGGTGAACTGCTGGAGGTTCCTTCCAGCCCTAATAACTCTGTGATCAGTGCAGGGCCCCTGTGCGCTGGAACATCACAGGACATTCCTCCTTTTCCACAGCCTCACAGAGCACTTGCAGTGCTAAGTGACACAGAAACAAGGCTCCCACGGCAAGAACTAAGTGGCCGGTGCTCAGGCACTCAAGAGGCTACAGGAAATGTAAAAGCTCAGAACAAAGAAATACGTAACAACATGTGTCTGGGGGAATTGCTGGGCGATGGGAATGTCTCCAGGAGGATTTTAAACCTCTGTCCAGAAGGCTGCACTGCTGGGACTCTGAAAGCAGAACCAGAAACCCCGTGTTTGAAGGTTTTCTCATGAAAACACTTTGACAAATACATCATCCATCTGCCTTCCCATCACTTTGTTCCTAAGCTGCAAATCCTGGCACAAGCAAAAGGATCCTGGAGCTGGGCTGTAGTGGGCTTGGGGGGCTCTCAGAGGGGCTCTGCTCCTCAGCCACAGCACAGGACACCCCTGCCCTCAGGGCTGGCTGCTCCTTGTGCCAGCAAGAGTCACTTGGTAGCGACAGGCAGCCCTGCCTGTTGGGCTGCAGAACACGGGAAGCCACCCTGGTCCCCGCAGCTCCCCGGGCACAGAGTCTGGGTGCTGATTGCCCCATAAAGCCTCACTGAAACACCCCAAAGAGAGAGAGAGGAAAGGAGGGGGAAGAGAAAGGATGTTTCCAGAAAGCTCACGGAGGTGAGAGCCCTGGTTGGGGAGCACCAGGAGGGGGGCCCCAGCTCCCTTCCCAGCACGGCCCCCCAAATTCAGCTGGCACAGGTGGGGCACAGGGGCGAGCCGGGATGGGGCAGGGCGATGCAGGGCAGGTCATCTCCCCATCACCCCCGGCTCGTTTGTGAGGCAGTACTGAAATGCGGACAGTGCACATGTCAGCGGCAAGTCAAGTGGAAGGTTTGCTCTGAAGGTGATAACGAAGAAGCTCAAGGCAAGAGGAGCAGCTCGGCAGATAAGGAGAAGGACCCGGGGCCAGCCACGGCCGCAAGTGCCCGCTGACAGCGTGAGGGGGATCCTGCCCAGAGGCACAGCCGGGATGTCTCTCATTCCTTCGCTGTTCCCAGCACGAGGAAACCCATGGGATCCCCGGGCACTGATGTTTGCCCAGTTGCTCCTGAAATTTCACCTGGAGAGAAGTGGGAGGGAGAATGAGCTGCGAGTGAGGCACAGCACAACTCTGAAGCAAAGAGGGATCCAGCTGAGGGTTTCCCTTCACGCTGCTCTGGGCCATTTCTTCTACTACCACCTCCCTGCTCCTGCTGTCCCCAGCACAGCTGGACAAACCTCTGGCCTGAGCCAGAGTGTGCTCCACATCTGCTCCCCTTCACTGTGGCCATCCAGGAACCCTCTCTTGGATTTATCCCAATGCTGTGGCTTTGAAATTCTGGAAGAGACAGAGAGGGGAGAAAGCTTTGCCTGGCCAGCAGATCCCTCCCAGGACTTCAAAGCCTCTTGGATTCGTCCCAAAACAAAATAAGAATTCTTTAATTTCCCAGCAGGATGGGGGAGAAGCCTCCCTGCCAACCTCTGCCAAGCAAAGCCAGCAAATGGGACAGCCACGCTCCCCCTTCCCACACCTCCAAAGGGAAAAGGACCTTGTCTTCACGTACCTCAACTGAAAGCAGAGGCAGAAGATGGAATGCCAGAAAGATTGGCAGCAGGAAACTGAATTTCTTCTTCATTCCAGCCATCTGATCTCTCCCCGTGCAGCCCGAGTGGCTGCCGGTAGCGCCGGGCTGTGGGGCAGGAGCCACCCCCCTCCAGCTGCTCTGGGGGCAGCACAGCACTCCTGTTTAATGGCTGTCATATTAGCACTTGCTATTTAATATTGGATGTTTAGTCTGGGCTTTCTGCTTTTCCCTTCAGAATCGAGTCTAATGCAAACAATCTCAGAGAGAAATCGCGTTCAAAGATAGACACAAATTAGTTTCAGACGGGCCCAGATAATGCACCATCCCACTCAAAACTGGGGGTCAGCTCCCAGCTGGCATCCACCAGGATCCCTGGACAGCTGCTGTGCTTCAAGCCAAGGATTGAGGGTGTTCCTCCTCCCCATCTGAGGATGCACTGAAGACTGTGAGGGTGGGCAGGCCCTGGCACAGGTTGCCCAGAGAAGCTGTGGCTGCCCCATCCCTGGAAGTGTCAAAGGTTGGACAGGGCTTGGAACAACCTGCTCTAGTGGAAGGTGACCCTGCCCATGCAGGGGGGTGGAATGAGATGAACTTTAAGGTCCCTCCCAACCCAAATCAGGCTGTGATTCTATGATTCATGGCCCTACAGAGGCACCAGTTGGAGCTGCTGGTAGGAAAGGTATCCCTGGCCTTGTCCTGCCTTTGTGTAGGACACCCAGCTTGGGGAACACCAGCAGCCACAGACAGCAGCCCCTGCAGCAGCACCACCCCTGTCAGGGACTCCTTCCAAGTTTCAAAAACCGTCTTTGAAATAAAAAGAAAACCCCACCAATCCCAGCATCCCTGGCATCTCCTTGGCAAGGTGGGGAGGTGTAACACCAGTGTGTGTTTTATGGTTCGAAAGCTCCAGACAGCTGGAAAAATAGTTCAGGTTCCTGTTTGACGTGTCCCAGCCTGGCTGTGCAGGGAGCAGGCCCAGCAGCTGAGCTCTGCCAAAACAGGCAACTGCAGGGATTTAACTGAAGAAGGAGACTTGGACCATCAGCACCAAAGTCTCTGAGGTTTCTTGACAGAGTGGAAATTGCTGGGAGGATCTGGTCTCAGCAGGCTCAGCTTTAAGGAATAGATTAACCCAGTGCTTGTTGGTTTAGGGTAAGGCATGGGAAATAGCACAGGTAGGAGCAAATACCTGGATTTGAGGGGCTCCAGGACTATGGCACCCTCTGCCTCCCTTTGCTACTGCTCAATGGAGCATCTGTGATCAAATCCAGGACAACAACAAGGGTAGGTGGGCAGTGTTGAGGGGTTGTATTCACTGCCTGGGCCCTTTCTGCCCTGCCAGCTCATGCCCTGGGATGCACTGGGGCTCCTGGCACCGCTGGCTATGGGAAAGCAGCCTTGCTCTTCCCAGGACTCACAGCTCAGCCCCAAGCTGTCCATCGTGTGGCAGAGTGGGGTATCCCACATGGAAAAAGACACCAAAAGTTCACAGCTCACTCAGCCCCACCCTCCCTACCCCTGCCTCCTCACAGCCCAGGGGTGGGGAGAGCCAGGCTGATTTTAACTTGCCTAAATGAGGAGCAGGGTAACCCTAAGGTGACCCCACATGCCTGTGCTGACCTCCTCCCCCAGCCAGCCCCTGGAGCCCTCTGGAGCCACCAGTAGCCAAGGGCTCCACAGCCAGGCCAGACACCCAGGAGCCAGGGATGGGGGCAGGATTAGGAGCCAAAGTATCCCAGTTGCTCCTCTGGAGCAGGAGCCCTGGGAGCCAGGCTGGGCCTGCCCCCGTGGTGTCCCCACTGCTGCACAGCTCAGAGGGGGCACAGCTGTGGGAGCAAAACACGCTGCACTTGGGCTGTTGTCTCTGAGCCTCAGCAGGTTTGACTTGGAATGCCAAATTCAGGACAGGGCGGGCAGGCTGGACATGTCTTTTTTCATCTAATCCAGTCAAAGAGAAGGACTGGGGAGACTGGGATACCAGGCACCTTCTCACCTCTCTGTACATGTAAGTGAAGCAGGGCAGGAGTGATCCCGGGGCAGGAGTGATCCCGGGGCAGGAGGGAGCCCAGGGCAGGAGTGATCCTGGGGCAGGAGGGAGCCCAGGGCAGGAGGGAGCCCAGGGTAAGAGGGAGCCCAGGGCAGGAGGGAGCCCAGGGCAGGGGGGAGCCCAAGGCAGCTGGGCACAGGGAGCAGAGTTTAGACAGTTCCCCACCTTCTCCTTCAGGTGACAGATCCACTGTGCAGGCAATGTGGCCTCAGCTGCTCGTCCCACTGTTCCTTGGGAGCCAGGCTGAGGAACTGATCTGGCTGGAAATCATTCTGGTAAGAAAAAAAAATTGATGAGCTCTAATCTTGAATAAGATTTTATGAGGGTGGCAAGGCACTGGCACATGTTGCTCAGAGAAACTGTGGGTGCCCCTTCCCTGGCAGTGTTCAAGGCCACATTGGACGGGGCTTGGGGCAACCTGGGATAGTGGAAGGTGTCCCTGCTCATGTCAGAAATGAGATGGTCGTTAAGGTCCCTTTCAACCCAAACCATTCTATGATTCTATTCTATACTCAAGTTCCTAACCCAGCTCACAGTTTGGCTGCTCAAACCCTTCTGCTGCCACAGGAGCAAGAGAAGAGAGGGGCTGGGAAAAGAAATAGGTGGGCCCAGCACTTCCAGCAAAGAGCAATGTCAGCTGTGTGTGAGCACAGATTCCAGCTCCTGCTCCTGCTCCTGCTCCAGGCAGCATTTTCTCAGCCTTCCATGGTGAGGGAGGAGGTGACCTGGTGAACTGAGAGTGTCCCACAGCCTCCAGCCCAGCCCCTTCCTGCCTGTCACAGCCTCCAGCCCCACCGGGACACAGCACGAGGAGAAGGAACACGAGGGGTGGAATTTGTTGTTCATCTCAAACACCTGGGCAGGCAAAGTTCCTCGAGCAGCATCACAGGGCAAATCAAAGTTACAGGGTGGAGAAAAGGCACAAAGAGCCACAAGGCTGCAAAACCTGGTTCAAAATAAAAACTGCAGGAGGAAGCAGCAGCATGAATCATGGAGCACTGTGAACAAGGACGGGATGTGTTTAATTTCCAGTTTATGAAGCCAGTTTTATTTATTTATGATTATGCTCCACTGTTTAGCTTATACACAAAGTAATGAGTCACTGCTGAAGTAGCTACAAGTCCTTTTTGGAACAGCACATTTCCTCCACGAGGAAATGAAACAAACCATTTCAGTCCCATCATCTGAGCAGCAGAGGAGGAAGGTTTGACGTTTGCATCAGACTTGCCCTGCCACCAAACCTCATCCCTGCAGAATCCACCTGGCCTCTGGGTAGGGAACTCCTGGGCTGGTCACCAACTGCAACGGGAAGGTGTGTCAGCAGCAAAGCTTGGCCTTAAAGCTGCAAAGCCACCCCTTGGCAGCACCAGCTGTGCCAGAAACCAGGCAGAACACAGGTCTGGGGGCAAAGCAGCCTGGTTTGGCTGGAGTGGACCAAACCCACAGGCTCCGGAGCCAGGGCCCATCCTCCTTGCCCAAGATGATCTGTGGCTGCTGGCAGGGACCAGCCCTGTGGCTGGGGATGGTCCCGAGGAGGCTGAGAAGGGATGGGGATTGGATGAGGCAGCAGAGCCCTGGCATAGCCCCCAAAACCCTCTGAGGCTGCGCTTGGTGGAGGGTGCAGAGCTGACCTCTCTCTCAGGGCTTGCAACCAGGAGCTGCTTCAAGTGCAGGGTGTTCCAGGGGCAAGGTGGTGCCCAGGTGAGAGGAGGACATGGCAGGGAGCACGTGGCATTCAGGGCACCGCAGCCAGGATGCTGTGCAAGGTCATGGGGCGCCAGCAGCATCCCCCAGGAGCATCCCCACAGGACATGTTCCCCACAGGCCCTGGGGGTCCCCTCAGGCTCGCCGGGGCTGGGAGGGAGCCGCGAAAGCACCGGCGGAAGCGCAATCAGGCTGCTATTTAGGGCCGATTATCTCAGCCCTGCTACAGCTTCCTGATAATTCTCTGAATGAGCCGCGCCGCTTTGTTCTGGAGTGGGTTTGTCAGCTATCTTGGACTCCAGGGAGGGGGGTGGGACGGGCCCAGGTGGGGGGAACTGCTGTGTTTACAAGTTCCCAAACAGGAACTACAAGGCTAATTAATTTCTCATTAAGGAACAAGTTGAAGGATAAACCCCGAGCTTTGGGAGATGCTGCGGAGCCCAAAGACACGCACACACGTCTCTCCTTTTCATCCGTGAGAACGAGGCCCCTTTCACACCCACAAACACCTCTTTTTCTGCTTCTCTCTTATCACAACACTTCGCAGAGACAGCCGGGATCTCTACAGCCTCAAGCTCAGGGGAAAACGAGGGGTGTCTGGAAAACGCTCATTCAGAGTTTCAGTGTTACTTTGTGACAATAGCTGGGCTCCCATCCTGGAATTCCCTGGAAGTGTTCAAGGCCAGGGTGGACAGGGCTTGGAGCAGCCTGGTGTGGTGGAAGGTGGTTGGACGAGATGGCCTTGAAAGGTCCCTTCCAACCCAAACCATACAATGTTTCCGTGATCCACATCCCGGGCACTGCTGGAGCTGTGTCCGTCCCTCGGCTGTGCCAGAGCAAAGCACCACCAGCTCCATCCTGACTGCTGCAGGGTGTGAGACAGAGGGCAACGCAAAAACCCAGCAGGTGCTGCTGCTCCACCAGTGCAGAGGGCCAGGGGTGAGCTGGAGACTCTTCCCAGGCAGTGCCTTCCCTGTCCCTGCTGCTGTGAACAAGTCAGGAGAGAGGAGAGCTCCATGAACCTCACACAGCTTCCACAAGGGGTACCTGCTCCAGCTGCACAGAGTGCTGTCCCTGCCCCTGTCCCTGCCCCTGCCCCTGCCCCTGCCCCTGCCCCTGTCCCTGCCCCTGTCCCGGTCCCTGTCCCGGTCCCTGTCCCTGCCCCTGTCCCTGTCCCTGTCCCTGTCCCTGTCCCTGCCCCTGCCCCTGTGCCTGCCCCTGCCCCTGCCCCTGCCCCTGCCCCTGTCCCTGCCCCTGTCCCGGTCC
>JAWWEV010000152.1:6058509-6068740 GCA_035583235.1 Hafferia zeledoni | reverse complement strand
CCCTGCCCCGGTCCCTGGCCCTGTCCCTGCCCCTGCCCCTGCCCCGGTCCCTGCCCCTGTCCCTGTCCCTGTCCCTGTCCCTTGGAGCTGTGACCACAGGGCAATTGCCTTCACTGAGCAGGAGGGTCTTGCAAGGACAAACAGGATGGGAAACATTCGAGTACAAACAGGTACATCCTGGCCCCTGGACAGGGAGGATTTGGGAGCTAAAACAGTACACGGAGGTCTTAAACTGGATCTCATTTTAGGTGAGATCATTTTATGTCCTCACTGGAAGATCCAAGATCCAGGGCAGGCTCTGGGATACAGACAGAGCTCAGTGTCCTCCCCAGCCACAGGACATGGTCAGGTCACCACCAGCCACACCACGAGCAGCCTGTACAGCCAGTGTGAGGGACAGGCCACCCAGCAGGCTGTGACCACCCAGCCCAGCCCGCCCAGTCCAACCTCTCCAGCTTGTCCAGGGAAAAAGAAACTCTGCCCCAAAGTTTTGTTTGGCCGTTCCGTGGCCAGCGGCTGCTGCGCTGTGGCTGAGGCCGAGGGCGGACACAGCCAGTCCCACCAGGCACCTTCCTCTGGCTGGGATTTGCCTCCGGCCGTAGATTTTAAATACTGTGAAAATGGAGCCATTTGGCGCATTCACAGAGGGTGTATTTTCTGAGATACTTTGTCTCAAACACATTAACTAAGCAAACATTACGTTCTGTCATCAAACACCTAACGAGGGGATAATGGATTTGTGTTTCTTACCTGGGGAAAGTTGTGATTCCTGAGGGTGGTGAGAAGCTGCTGGTGGAGGGGGTGTCCTGGGTTGGTGGCCATGGGGGAGCTTCTCATCCTGAGCTTCTCATCCTGAGCTTCTCATCCCGGCGTTCTCATCCCGGCGTTCTCATCCCTGCTTGCCGGGGGGGCCCACCATCCATCAGCAAGGCTGGGGGGCTGCCGGGCCCGATGGATGCAGAGCAGAAGGGAGGATTCCAGGCTTTCTCCTTCCCACCAGCCCCCGGAGCTCACGGGCGCATATGCAGAACTCATG
The DNA here is from genome assembly GCA_035583235.1 of Hafferia zeledoni. Classification (NCBI taxonomy): domain Eukaryota; kingdom Metazoa; phylum Chordata; class Aves; order Passeriformes; family Thamnophilidae; genus Hafferia; species Hafferia zeledoni. The sequence goes on along the minus strand of JAWWEV010000152.1, from coordinate 6,067,704 downwards.
AAACTGTTTCTCCTCTCTAGTTTACAGGAGGTAATTTTTTCCCCCAGCTTGGAATTCAGTTAGCTGCAGTTTTCCTGCAGAAAGTGCCTGAGTTGGCCGGCGTTTGGAGGGTCCAGCCCTTCCCTGCTCTCCCAAGGTGCTGGGGGAAATCACACAGTTCATTTTTTCTGGCTGCAGAATGCCTTTTCCTTCGCATTCTTCATCTCTCAGGTACTTAATCACCGTGTTTCCTATTCACATGTCTGGTCATTTCACTTGTGTCAGGGCTCCTTAACTAGGAAATATCAAGATGTTTTCACCCTAGAAAGCTGAGAAGCATATAATTAGCCACCCAGGTAATAAATTACCTGTGCTGGCGACAGCCCACTGGGGGAACCTTTATTCTCCATCTCATCCTATTATGCTGAGCCAATTTAGCACATCTGTAGTTGTTTTAAAATAGTAATTTAGATGGACTCAGAGCAAAAGGAAGCTTATTAACAACTTAGCTGCCAAGAGGAAGATGGAAGGGACAGCAGCTGCCATGGAGGGAGAGGTTTGTTCCTGGCAGGAGGACAGCACTTCATGGGGAGGCAAAACCTGCTGGTACCTCCAGTCTCTTTGCTTGGAGTGCAGCTCCATCATCCCTCTCCAGCCTTCCCTGCAGCTCCCACACAGGAGGTTCCAGGGCTGGGGAACCACGCAGATGCTTGGCTGTGCACATGGGAGAGGACCAGGGGATTCTGGCTCCTTTAACCATCCCAGTGGGCCCTGGGGAGCTCCATGACACCCCCGCTCTGTGCTGTTCCACAGCCCCCCGCCCTCCCTGCTCTCCCTGAGGCTGATGCAGGACAGCAATGAGGCTTCCCGATGTCCCCAGCTGGCAGAGCTGGCCCCTCTGGCTGTTGGTACATGGGCCCCAGCTGCAGGGCCCCAGGGCTCTGCTCCTTTGGAAAAACCAGCCAAGGCTGGCTTGGAAGGGCTCCACAGGTGAGAACTGGGGTGGGCAGCTGAGACCTCAGGCCACCAGCCAACTGCAAAACACCACAAGCAGTTGGGCTGGGAAGAAGAGAACAGCTCCAGCCTGGAGGGAGAAGGGAGAATTGATATCATGTGTACATAAAGGCAGCCAGTTCCTGGCTGTGCAGAACTGCAGTCCCAGCACAGCCATCTCGGGCAGTGTGTGCTCCCAGGGCTTCCAGGAACAGGCTGAACACGGAGCTGCTGGAGCTGTTCGGCAGGACCAGCCTGTGCTCAGATGGACACTTTGTCAGCCAACACCCCAGAGCCCCCTGAGCAGCCCTGGCAGAGCCCCCCCAGGTCACAGCCAGAGCTGGGACTCTCGGCAGGAGCTCAGGTTCCAGCGCCGGCACCGATGCCAAGTGCAAACCAGGAGCTCTGTGCCTTGGCACCGTGTCCTGAGGAGATCAAACTGTTCATTTCACCACTGCTCGTTTCAGCCTTTCCTCCTCATTCTCTTCACCATCCATCATCTGAGCCCGGTGTTGGACACCCTTTGTCTCTGCTGCAATGGATTGGACTCTCTGGAGAGCTGTGCACAGACTCTCCACCTCAGGCAGGGTGAGCATCCTGCTGCAGAACCTCCTTCAGCTTGGATTCCATTCCCTCCCCACACTGCTGTGGGTATTTCACAGCTATGGTTGGATGGAGGGGGGACACACATCATTTTTCAGCTGAGCCCAAGTGACAGAAGGGCCCTCAGCTCCACTTGGAATCCCAGGCAGATGTTCATGTGGACATCACCACCCTCACGTGCATCTCCATCACTGAACAGCACTGGCTGGAGCCCTTCCCTCTGCTCCGAGCCCCCTCCACCCCTCAGCCCATCCATGCACAGCTGAGCTTCCCTCTCATGGACTCAGAGAATGGGGATGGTTTGGGTTGGAAGGGACCTTAAAGATCACCTCATTCCAACCCCCCTGCCATGAACAGGGAACCATTGTCCTCCAAGGAGCCTCTGTCCTCCTGAGCAAGGTGGCTGCATCCATCTCCCTTGGGAACAAGCTCCCCCTGAACTGTGCCTGTCCAGGCCCTGGGATTTCCTCCTGCTGGGAGACCTGGGCATGGGGACACCACCCCCATGGCAGAGGGACAAGGGGCTCTCCCATCCAGAGCCCTCAGGGCTCCTGGGGGTCCCAGCAGTGCCTGTGGCCTCCTCAGCAGAGGGGCTGCACCCGCTTTTGCAGCATTCCCAAAGCTCTGGGTCCTGTTGAGCTCTTGGAAAAGCAGCCTGGCTGAGGGAGCCCTGCCTGCCCACACACTGGGGCCACTGGGAGCACTGGGACCCCCCCCGGCACCCCCCTCCTCCCTGCTCACCCACATCTGGCTCCAGCCAGGCCCCCTGTCAGGAGAGCTCAGGAACCCAGCAAGGCTGATCCCATGGCCCTTTTCCAATGGGACAGTTAATCCCAGTCTGACTCCTTGCAACAAGGACCAAAACCCACATCAAAGAGATTATTTTCCCAATTTCCTTCCTTGTCTGACAGCCTGGAGAGCACATCTACTTGGAATTAAGCATTTCTTCTGCCATCACCTAACCCCAACTGCTGCCTCAGCTCCCTCCCAGGCTCTGCCTGGGATGGGGGCAGGAACCTGGCCTGGGACAGCATTGGCCTGGACCAGCATTAGCCCTTCCAAATAAACGGAGTAGCAGTCATTGCTCGGGACAGGTTGGGCTCTCAACTTGGGACAACCTCCCAAAGCCTTATACATTTGTTTTTTCCCTTAAAACCCAAACCTCAGCATCTTTTAGTAAACAAGGAATAACAAGGATTTGCAAACTATCCCCCAACAGCTCCCTGCAGGGCTGGCACAGCCTGCCCACTGCTGCAGATTGCTTTTATGGAGAGATCCCTCATATCCCTGGAAATCGGATCATCCCCAGGTGCAGCCTGAGCACGAACTGGTTCCTGGCCTGCTGGGACGCTGGGACTTAGGGGGAGGTGGGAGGTGCTGAGGGCGAGCAGCAGATTTGCCTAAAAAGGGCAGAGAAAAGCACACGGGAGGAAGCTGTTCCCTGCAGTTTTGTTTTTCCTTTCTTATTTCTTGTTTACACAGGTTGTTTGAGCTCTGCTCTCATATTTTTGCCCTTTGCAAATGGAAAAGAGCAACAAAATGTGCCAAAGCCCTGACCCCGAGTAACTCTGTGCAATATCCTTCTGTAGCAGCTCCCCAAACCATCTCCAGTCAATCAGCTGCTGGAAGAGCAGGTCACACACGAACATCTCCACTTTATGTTCCAAAGGTTTTTCGTACCTTTAGAGGCAGCAGAGCCTGTCCCAGCCGATCCAGTGCGTGCCTGTGGAGGAGGCCCCAGGCAGGGGCCGTGCCGGGTCTGGAGGCTCCAGGTGTGCAGGCACCTGTCCCCAAGGTGCCCGTGTCACAGGCTGGTGCTCCCCTCTCTCCTCTGGCCAGATGGCTCCTGGCAGCCCCTCTTGTCACATCACCACGTTCAGAAACTGCTCAGTGTATCATTTGCCTTATGGTTTTGTTGAATGGATCATTGACCCCACTTTCCCTCATTGGCTTTGATTATCCAAGACAATCCCTTTCACTGCCTCGTAAAGTTCCCAAGAGGATCCCACCCCTTCCATGCATAAACCAACGCAAACATCCTTGTTTTTCAGAAGTCTGGATCCATCCCCTGTGATGAATCATTCCTCTGTGTCCACGTTTCATTGAAGGACAGGGAGAGGGGAATGGCTGGGGGATTATTCAACTGCAGATTCATGAAAACAGGGGGAAAAACCACTTGACTCAAACATTAGTTGGCAAATCAAATTACTCTCCACTTCATCTATATTATTTAGGCTTAATTGTATTACTGGGGCTGTAATACAGTGAAAACACAATTATTGGCAGAGAGATTGCAAGGATGGCATCTTTGGGAGGCAAAGGTGCTGGTGTGGATGAGGAGGGGGCTGAGGAGGGGGCTGGGAGCTGCCTGGTGCTGAGACAAAGCCTGTCCTCCTGCAGGGAATTCCAGCTCAAATCCTAACTGAGGCTGCAGCTGACAGGAGCTGAAGGCTCCCCCCACTCACCAGATTTTGTTTGGTACTACTGAGCCTCTGCACAGCCCCTGGGGCTTCAGAGGCTGCAAAGGACCAGAGTGAGGATGGGGCTTGTTTTACTCCTCCATCAAACACCTCTGCTCCTGTGCCAATAAACATCCTGCTCTTTACAGCATGCCAAGGATCAGGGACTATTCTGGTCGCTCCTGCTCGCACAGCTATTGAAGCTACCATTGATTTTGCCATCCCAAACATCACCACACAAACCTTCTGCCTGCACAGCTGTCACTGAGGGGGACACTATTCCTCACCCTGCTCAGGTGCCAGCCAGGCAGGGCGGGTTCCTGCTCCTCCTGTGGGGTCAGGAGGCTCTGTGCCATCTCGGGAACAACCCACTTGCCCAGGAACAACAGAAAAGGGTTCTGGCCCTGGGACAAAGTATTTGTCACACCACCTGTGAGAGGCTGCTGAAGTCAGGGAAGAATTTCCTCTTTGAAAGTTTAAAGACAAGAAAGAATAATTAAAATCCCTTCTGCAATGCCATTAAATATAAATACAAATGGTGTTAATATCTCTGGTTACTACGAGAGCATTCCCAAGCACCCTGTAATTGTCTAATTAAATCACTAAGGGCTTAGGTTAGTGACAGCAAAACCCTTAATGGTGCCTTGCTTGTACATTTATATAAGGTACTGTACAAGATGGTTGTTTATCTAATTAATCCCCAAGGTCAGATCCCGAGCTGGAGTGCCACGTAATGCAATTTAGGTGCCTTGTATTTTGTCAGGCTGGCTCAGATCTACTTCCACTCTCTCCCTGCGCCGAGGGAGGCGAAGCAATGCCACGAGCGCTGCGGGAGGGCAGCTGGGGACACCCTCGGGGTGGGGGGAGGGAGCCCATCCTCATCCTCCTCCAGGCCTCTGCTGGCCTTCAACAGGCTGGTCTGGAAGGGGAAGGGGCAAGCAGCACACAGTGGAGGTTGGGGCAGATGTCCTGAGCCAAAGAGGGATTGAGGAGTCACAGACACACCTCAGGAGCTTCTCACCTGCTGCAGGAAGAGAGCACAGCCCACTGCATGGATGGGATGGGATGGGATGGGATGGGATGGATGGATGGATGGATGGATGGATGGATGGATGGATGGATGGATGGATGGATGGAGAAAATTGTCCTGCAGGACAGCTGAGAGCAGGAGTAAAGATTTTCTTCCAGAATGAGCTGGAGAGACTGAATTCCCTTTTGCCTTCATCCCTCCCATTGCAGGACCCTGGGTACCCAAGCAGATCTTCAGCCTCAGAGGGTAAAGGCCTGAGAGAGGGAACCTGAGGAGGAGAAGGAAGATGAGGAGGAGAGCCCCTCGCTGCCTCCCTGGCTGTGGGAAGGAGAAGGCTTGGACAGAGCTGCCTGCCATGCTCTGGCTGCTCTAGGGGTGAGGAAAGATTTAAGGACTATCCAGGAGCAGAGGGCAGGGAACATCTGAAACCAGCCCCCTGCCCTGCTTCAAGGCATCCCAACTCCTGCACTGCTGCTCCCAAACTCTCCTCTCCCCAGATGAAGGGAGGCTCTAATGCCACTTATCCCAAATTCCAAAAAATAGGCATTTCTTCTTTTACTGCCCTCCCTTTGAAATCAGGATTCTCCCCCCTGCTTGCAGTGTTGGCTCAGCCAGGGCTGATGGCTGTGGATAGGAATGGGCTGGTCGGAATTCCTGGGCAGGCTGTCAAGTTGTCACAGCTCGTCCCGTGCATTGAGGGGCTGGTGCTCCATTGTCCACAAATCGGGACCAGATGTGAACATCCCGACAGCCACGAGCTCCTGCTGCCACCACCGAGGGAAGGGAGCAGCCCAACACCCTGAGACGTGGCCATCACTCCCCCCACTCCCCAGTCCCTCCTCCCCATCCCACTTCCACAATGGAATATGCAAATGGGAACATCAATGGGCACGGTATGAATAAAGATGTGCAGCTGGACAAATAATCATCCCTTCCCAGCACTGCCAGCCTTGACCCCTGAATCATCCCCAAACTGGGCTGGAAGCACTGCTGGAAAACCCAGCCCAGAAGAGGGAAAGGGGAGTTTCTTCTCCCCACATGTCCCTGGCAAAGGTCTTAAGCTGAGAGTGGGCAGGCCCTGGCACGGGGTACCCAGAGAAGCTGTGGCTGCCCCATCCCTGGAAGTGTCCAAGGCCAGTTTGGACGGGGCTTGGAGCCACCTGGGATAGTGGAAGATGTTCCTGCCCATGGTAGGGGGTGGAACTGGCTGAGTTAAAGTTGCTTCCAACCCAAACCATCGCGTGATTCTCTTATTTCCAGCACACAGCACCAAATCCAACACCATCCTAATCCTGGCTGAATCCTGGGGCAGCCACAGTAAATGTGTCAAGCCTGGCACGATGCTGTTGGTTTTGAGAAGCCACTCCTGACCCTGCAGCTCTTCTAAGACAACTTTAAGAAGACCAGCTCAAACCTCTGGCCCCATCCAGTGTGAGTCACTGAGACAAAATTCATTCCAACGCAAAGGTAACTCAGCCAGGGCAGCCAGAGCTGCAGGGCCAAGGCTGTGTCTTCATTTCCATGGTCAGGGGCTGTAATTCCCTCTGACATTCCTGGGTTTTCTGCTTTCTTTTCATTTGCACTGCTGTAAATGAGTGTTTGCTCCACCGAAATCTGCAGCAATGTAAACACTTCGCAAGGAGGGGGCTGGACTGGAAACACTTCCCCGGGATCCTTTTCCAGGACGCAGAAAGCAGGGAGCAGATTTCCGCTGATATTTGTTGTGTTTCAAACAGAAGCAAATGTTTATAGCCGGGCTGTAAACTACGATAATGCAGGACAGAGACGTTTCAGGAGCTGTGTTTGTAGACAAAGGGAAAGGAGAAGCCCTGGGGTCGCTGGGAAGTTTCGCTGCCGCTTCCGACGCGGTTGCTGCGCCCCGGCCCCAGCCCACACGGTTATAGAGTTACACACACCGAGTCAGGCACGGACAGAAATCCACAGGCACTGAGTCACACTCTGGGCAATCTCATAGCTGTTTGGCCCCACTTGCATGGAATTTCACCCACTCGTGAGCGGAGCCCCCAGCGGCTCCGAGTGTGTTGCCCTGAGCCCATCCCAGCCTCCACCGTTCAGCTCCACGTCTCTCAAATAGGACACACACTTACCTTTCCATCCCCCAAACAGGATCAGGACCTATGGAGGGTTGGCAAAACCTCACTGCCATCCCCTGGATCATGGGATAGGGACACAATTCTCCCTGGAGCGCTGGGAAGCTCTTCACAGAAAAGGTGAAGCTCTTAGAACAGCCTGCCCAGGGAGTCCCTGTCCCTGGAGGTGTTGAAGGAACGCCTGGATGTGGCACTCGGTGCCCTGGGCTGGGTGACAAGGCGGGGATGGGGCACAGCTTGGACTCGGTGACCCGGGATGTCTTTTCCATAAATGATTCTGTGATCTGAGACTCTGGGAAGTGCCAGCACCTCTCACACATCCTGCATCACTAATTCCCGCTGTCTCCTCGAGCCCTTCCCTGACAAAGAGTTTCGGTGACCCAGGAATGTTATCTTAGTAAATCAAAAATGTAAACATTTAGGTTCAGGACTGTGCTGGATAGATCTGAAAATGAGTTATGGAAGGAGCCCGGCGAGGAGTCTGAGTTTGGCTTGGCAGTTGCCTCCTTTGCCTGGAACCTGCTTTTCAAGATTAAATACGATACTCTGCAATACATCCAAAATGTCAATTACCCCGAGTCTCTCAGGTTTGCAATTACAGAATGCAAGTCATGTTCAGCATTTTATGAAACTGCTTTTTTTGGCATGAACCATCTTTCTCTTATTGTAAAAAATAACTTTCAAATCAAAGCATTAAATCAAGGCGCATTCGCTCGGAAGGACGCGGGGCTGAGGCTGGGCTGGAAACTTCCAGCGCCGGGGCTGGAAGGGAGCTGAGCTGAGCTGGTTTCTCGTCGGGGGAAGGAGAGTGGCAAATCAGGGGGAAAGAATGCGGAGCAGTCCCGGCCCCGAGGAACGCCTAATCCCACCATCAAGGACTTAAATCCCGCAATCGCCTTGTTATGACCCCCCGCGGGCAGGGCAAGCGAGCCTGGAGAGAGAAAGCGCCTCTCCCATCCCGCTGGAATCCGGACAGCCCTGCCACGGCTCGGGCTTTCGCTGCTGCTGCAGCAGCTGCAGGCAATTGCTTTCAGGCTTTTCCAGGCTTTAGGTCTCCTCTGCCAAAGACGCTCTGACCCCTTTCTTCCTTCTCATCTGGAGGGTGGGGAGGTGAGCACAGGGAATTTGGGAATGCTGACCTGACCGTGTACTCGCAGCACTGACCCTGTTTGCAAGTGGTTCCCTCCCTTGAGGTGGGGGCAAGGTGTGCTCATCAGTCAGGAACTGCTTGTGGGGACACTGCCTGTGCTGGGAAAAGGCAAATCCCCTGGAAAAGCTGTGACTGGAAGGAAGTCTTTGCCCCGGGATGGGTGAGTGACTCTGCTTTACTGGGGATCGCCTTTCCATGGGGATTTTGCAGCTCTCCAGCCTTTCAAGTCACATCCAATCCTCCCAGGTCGGGGAAAACCCTCGGCCCCAGATCTTGAGGGAAGCTCTAATTTGTGTCACTCCTGAGCCAGCGGACCTGGAACAACCTGCGCTTCTGGTGGCACCTGGGCCAGACACGTCAGTCTCCTCTGGGTGTCAATGGGAGCAGAGACGCCGATCCCACCCCTCCTCTCGGCTGCCCGACCGGATCCTGAAGGGGCAGGATATTTTCCTTCTGCTTTGGGGCCTGTTGGAGTTCCTCTCTCAGCCACTTACTCCCTGTTGCTGTGTGGGTTAAGCCGAGGAGGCTCCACGCCGGTGCTGGGTGCCCCAGCCCAGCCCTTGGATAAGCAATTTTTCATCTTTCTGCACATTTATTTCTTCCTGACGAGGAGCTTTGGCATAGGAGAGCTGTGAGACCCCAGGTGTGAGGGATCCAGGCTGGATTTGGGTGCTAAAAGCTCCTCAGCAGCATCATTCTCTCCAAGTGCCAGCCTTGCTCTGGGCACTAAACCGTGGGTGCTTCTGTGCAGGACCCCAGGGTGCTGCAGCCCCTCAGCCTGGCAGCATTCCAGGCTCTGGGCACTAAACCGTGGGTGCTTCTGTGCAGGACCCCAGGGTGCTGCAGCCCCTCAGCCTGGCAGCATTCCAG
>JAWWEV010000152.1:6036998-6052878 GCA_035583235.1 Hafferia zeledoni | reverse complement strand
CCAGGCCCCGATGCCCGCGGGTCGGTCCCTCCCGCAGTCGCTGCGGGCGGTGCCAGCTGGGCTGTCAAGCTGCTCTTCCGCAGCCAAAGGGCCGCCAGAGCCAACCCAAATTTCCATCAGCAGCAGCAGCAGCAGCAGCAGGGAGGACTCAGCCCCATCTCCCTGGCAGCCGTGCTCGGGAGCTGCTGCTCTGCGAGATGGGATTGATAAGATCCCTGGGAGCCCGCGTGCCAAACACAGCCAATTAATGTCAGCCCTCTCCCATGCCAACCAATTAAGCTGTGTGTGCTTGTCACCAGTGCCTGGGAAGGGGGTGGAGGGCAAGGAGGACGCAGTTCCAGAGAAGCCTTGAAGATATAAAAACCTGCTTAATTTATGGAGGGGAGGGTGAGGGCGTAGACACCCTGCACTAACCCAAACGGGGCCTGATTAATGTCCTTGCTAATTTAGGAGCTGCTTGGCTCTGGTGACCTGGTGAGGCTCCATTTAACAGGAATCAGACTGGCATGGAAAGCAGGGAGCAGCTTAACGATGTAAGAAGCAACAGATGGGCTCTGCAGTCCCCTTGCCAAGCACCAACACTGTTTTCTGAGTACTTTCTCTTAAACCTTCTCCAAAAGAGAAAAAGTGATAATCAGAACCATAAAAACCATGGGGCTGATCCAGGAAGCAGGAAGGTGGCAGCTCCTCTGCCCAGCCAAGGCCTCCTGGGCTGGGAAATGATCCCAGAGGTGCTGAGCCACCTCCAGCCCTGCTCATCCTCATCCCCAGTGGCTGCAGGGAACACAAAAGGAGCAAAAATGTCTTCCGACTCACCAGGGCCACAAACAACTCTGGGCTGTTATGAGGCAGAGAAGGGGAAAAGGTGTTAAAGCACTTGGAGAGGTTGGGGAGATCCTGACCCATCAGAGAGAGTGGTGTGGGGTGAGAAGATGAACAGGTCCTGGAAAACAGTCTGTCTGCCAAGATTGGCAGCACCCCAAGCTGCAAGGGGTGACTCTGGAAGCACTTGCAGAAGCAAATTTCACTGACGGTTTTGGGGGTTTCCCCATGCCCTGCAAACCCTCTTCCTGAGGGCTGATCCTCCTGACGGGGTGGTGAGGAGGCTCCAGGCCTGGGCTCCCAGCAGGGATGTGTGGTGGCAGGTTCCTGGCTGGGAAGGGAGATGGAGAGATAAACCATGGAGCTGGCAGGTATTCGGTGGGGGTGGAGGTGAGACCTGCAGCAAAGTGGGTGCAGATCCAGGTGGGATCCCTTGGGAACCCACGGGAGCTGCAAAGTCAGGAGCACGTGGTGTAAGTGTTTGACCATTTCCTGGAGGGGGAGAGCAGAGGCCCCAGGAAGGCACCGAACAGAGAGATCCTGCCTGGAGCTGGAGTTTTTTAATAAAGAAACAGTAAAAAACAAATAGCAGAGCAGCTCTGCTGGCTCCTGCCAAGGGCTCTGGGAATCACACCTGGCACAGGGACACGGCACAGCTGAGCCTGCTCAGAGCCAAGGCTTGAGAGGCAAAGGTGTCGCTGTCATACACCCACCCCGTGTCAGGGTGCAGATGAAACATCCCCCAAACTAATAGAGTCTTTATTTCTTTTTAACAACTCCCTACTTTCCCCCCAGGAACAATAATCTGTCTGCACAGATCCTGTTGTCTGTGGCACTGAGAGGCTCAGTTTGCATCCAAGTGAAAATAAGGAACAACCAACGACCCTCTAATCCCTTTTCTGTTTCATTTGTGAAGAAATGTACATTAGAAACAGGAGATTCTCTGTATGAGATGGTTTGCAAAGCCTTCCTGAAACCCCACTTGGCCTGAGAGCACAAGAGCAGTTCAGAGGTGGGTCAAATCCTCTCCAACAGGGTTTTCCCCACCTTTTCATCTGGATGTTCTGGGATAGAACAATGCTGACATTATGTGAGCAGCCCTCAGGTCCTTTCCAAAGCCTGGTCTGCAGATCCCCAACTCTAAGCCAAGTCAGGAGTGGAAAAAACCGTAAAACTTGGGGGAAGCAGTTTCCCTTTTTTCTCTGGATATAACGGGCACAGCAAGGCCAGAGAGATCCCCCTGAGCTCCACAGTGATCCCGGGCCCTGCCTTGCCAAGGGTCACCTCCCTGCTGGATTTTGGAGGCACGATGAGTCGAGGGCTGCCAGGAAACACCTAAAATTCCTGGAGCTTCACTGCCCAGGGTGCTGTTTGGCTCTGCTGATGGACTGGCTGAGCTGCAGTAACTTGTCCTTTCCCATCCCAGACTCCTGAGGATCACGGAATCACAGAATGGTTTGGGTGGGAAGGGACCTTAAAGCCCATCCAGTCTCACTCCCTGCCATTGACAGGACACCTCCCACTATCCCAGATTGTTTCAAGCCCCGTCCAGCCTGGCCTTGGACACTCCCAGGGATGGGGCAGCCACAGCTTCTCTGCCCAAGCTGTGCCAGGCCCCCCCAAACTCACAGGAAAGAATTTCTTCCCAATATCCCACCTAACTGTTCCTTCTGCCAGTGGGAAGCCATTCCCCCTTGTCCTGTCACTCCAGGCTCCCTCCTGTTAGTCTAAACACACCTTTTGAGCTCTTTTAAAACCATCTTTGGTATTTGCCTCTTCCCTGCACAAATGTAAGTCCTTTGGCCCCCAAGGTCCTGCCACAGCTGGAGCTGCTGCATTTCAAAGTCTGGAAAAGTGAGGAGCAGCAGCTGGCACTGCTGGGTTTGCTAAAAGCAGGGAGGGACATTCCCTAATCCCAAAGGAGATGCATTTTTGAGAGGGTTGGCAAAAACTCCAGGCTGCTGATACACTCCCTAAAAAAGGGCTTTGCCTTTGCCAGCTGGGTGGGAGATAAGGATGCTGTGGAGAGAAGGGAGGATTGGCCAGGAATGAGGAACGGGCTACCCCTTGTACTCAGCTCCTGATTGATGAGGAGCAGCTCCTGATTGATGAGGAGCAGCTCCTGGCAGAGATGCCCTCCCCAGGAGTTACAGACTCCCCTCCAGATTTAACCCCACACTGGGGAGCACAGCCCAGCACAGCCACACCTGGTGAGGATCTGACAGCAGGGAACAGCCAGGACACATCAGCAATGGCCTCAAATGGATTTCTGGGCTGGAAGTGTTGCCTGTTTCATCACACAGGGCTTATTAGGGCAGCCAGTGGCATTTCTCAGCACATGTGAAGCACTTTATTACCAGTGATTTATTAAACTGCTCCAACTTGTCAGCAGCCACTTGAAACATTCACTTTCCTGTGTTTTTTTTTCCTTCAGGTTTGCTAATGTCTTTATAAATAGCTGAATAAATAGATCTCCAGCATTTCTGACTATCACATGTCAAACCTCAATTGATATGGCACAGATTAGGAATGAGGTGGGACTGAACCCTCCCCACCTCCATCCAGCCCCGGCTGCTGAGGTGAATTGATGGGAATGCACTTCCAAGGAACACATAGATACATTTTTTCCTGTTCACAGGAGGGCTGGACTTGACAGTTCCCGATTTCTCCCAGTTCTGGCCTGTTCTGTGGGTGTTGGAGCCCCAGGTGATTGCTGTTCCTGCCAGACTCCTCTCCTGCATCCTTTATGTTCATGGACAGACCCTCCTGGCGTTATAATCCACTAAACTGGTGGAGTTCAGAGCTTTCAGCTCCTGCTCGATGAATCTTTCCAGGACAGGACCCCTTTCTATCACAGTTTAATCAGTCTCAGCTCATCAGCCTTAATTTATTTGCTGCAGAATCACCGTGCAATGCTTTGCTCTGAATTGAAATTCCTCCTGCTCCCTCCCAAAGTGTTTTCCCACGACAAAATGGCCTGAGAGCCACTTCTGCTGGTGCTGGAACAGCCAGAGTCATCCAGCCCAGCTCTCAGGTTGGACATCAGCAAGAATTTCTTCATGAAAAAAAATGTTAAACATTGGAAGGGGCTGCTCGGGGAGGTGGTGGAGTCCCCACCCCTGGAGGTGTTCAAGGAATGGCTGGATGTGGCACTCGGTGCTCTGGTCTAGGTGACAAGGTGGGGATTAGTAAGAAGTTGGACTCGATCTTGGAGGTCTTTGCCAACCTCAATGATTTGTGATGCTGCATCACACACCTCGCACAAATCAAATGGAAATTATTGGGTTATTTCCCTTTCCATCCCAGATAAATCCTTAAAGAATACACACCAATGTCCCTCCTCTTACACTGTTTTGTCCCCAGCTCACCCTCAGCCAGGGCAGAGCTGGGCTGGAGCTCGGGGCAGCCCCCGGGTGCCCTCCCTGCCCCAGCCCGGTTCCCAGCGGGAGCTCTTCCCTCCATCCCTCTCTCCCTCCCTCCCTCCTCCTGCCCGGGTAATTGAGCTCAGAGTCACAAACCACATGCTCGGGATGTGCCTCTCTCCTCTGCTCTGGCTCCTGCCGAAGTCCAGGGAGATCCTCTGGAAGAAGACACTTTTAATTTGTAATCTGATTAAGCCATTAGAGGGGAATAGAGCAGTAACTAACACAAATTGCCGATCGTTTCCATCAGCAAATCCCCCCAATTAATCCTGAGATTAACCCTGATTACACGCAGTAATGGTGATCAATGCACCCTAATGGGGTAAATCCGCCCACTCCACTTTCTTCCACATCCCAGAACGATCAATCTGCAATGGGTGTGATTTATCTGCGGGATCGCGCGGGTCCGGCGGAGCTGGGGCACTGCCTCCCCTCCCAGCAGCAATGCCCGAGCCGCAGCTCTCAGCAAGCTGCCCCCCTTGGGAAGGGCGAGCCAGAGCCGGACAGAGTGGAACAAAGAGCAGGGGGACGCAGAGGGCAGCAGCGCTGCCGGATTCCATCGCCTGCTGCACTCCCTCCCCTTTGAATTCTCCCCGTGATTCCCCAAAAAGCTCCTGTGAGGTGGTCAGACCAAACAGCTCAGAGTAAGGCTGCACTTCTCAGGGATTCCTCCGTCAAAGGCAGGAAGTCAGGCTGGAGAAAGAGCTGAAAAGGGAAAAAAACCCTCCCTGCTTTGTGATCCGAGCCTCTGTTCTTCCCTTTGCTGCTAAAATCAGAAGTTACCCCAGGCCCATGCGTTTCCAAGGATCCCCAAGCACTCCACAAGCTTCAGAGCCGGGCTCAGCTTTCCCTTAGTTCTGTGTTATTTATAGAGCAGCTGATACCCAAGCATTTGCTTCAAGGGGGATTTTGCCTTTGTAGGGACTAAGTCGGAACTAAGTCAGAAGCTCAAGGCTTGACCTTTGGAAGGCAGCAATCGATTCCTCCCGCTCCGAGGCACAGCCATCTCCGGAGTGAGCAGCAGCTGAGCAGTGCCTGCGATAAAGCAGCCTGATTTATAGAGCCTTCTCCTCCAGGGCTGCTCTGCTTCAGGGAAGTCGAAGAGGAAAGAAAAGGGAACAAAGTGCTGGAAGATGTGCTGAGTTCCTGCCAGGGGCTGCACCATCTCGCTGGGGCAGCAGCACCTCCAGGGGCTCCAGGCAGCTTTGGACCCCAGGGCTGTGGCCAGGGCAGGAAAACCAGGCAAGTGCCAGCTCACAGGGGTGGATTTTTAACTGAGCTGGCAGTACTCAAACCAATCACCTGGTTCCAGGGGGTGGGATCCTGCAGCTCCTCTCACCTCAGGTGGGCAGACCTGACCAAACAACTCAACCACAGCTTGTTACCCGATGGGACACAGTCCTGCTCCAATGGCTCATCCCTGGCAGGAGCAGCCCCCAGGTGATGCAGGTACTCCCAGCACATCCCAGGCTGCAGGGCATGTTCTCCACCCGTGCCTGTTGCCCCGGAGGTGTTTTGCAGCACATGTGTTTGGGGGTGATACTTGGGGGCCCGTCCTTCAGCCACCCCCTCTCCCCCCGACTCCTGCAGCCTCTCGAGGGGCTCTCAGTTTCCTTTGATGTGCAGATGAATCGAGCCTCGGCCATGAGGAGCCTCGTGGATTTATGAACTCCTCCTCTATGATGTCTTTCCAATAGTATCCCCCAGAAGAGCATTTGCTCTCCCCTTCCTCCCCAGCTCCTCTGAGCCAAGCATTCCTTTCTCTTCCTCCCTACCAGGCACGGGGAGTGACGCTGCTCGCCCTGAGCACACACTCCAGACCAAATCCCACTCTGCCAACTGGGCCACTTGTTGGCAGAGAGTTCAGTGGGTTTGGTGGCTCCTCATTGCCAGCCCCACTGAAGGAACCAGGCTCACCTGACAGCCAGAGATGAAATCCTGCAACTCAGTCTACTCTCACCCCAAGTCATGCCAGGTCTGCAGTTCCAGAGAAGTTGAAAAGAAAGGGACAAATAACTGAGATGGAAACCATTCACCGGAGACTTCCAGGGGAAATTATACACCCGCGAGGGGAAAAAGGATCGTTAAGAGGTGAGGGGAGAAAACATTTGCATTGCAAGTCGAAGCAGCTGGAGGCCAGGGGGAAGCACTGTGGTCACTGCCCTCCCCAGTCCAATTCAATCAACTCCAACACTTGGCAAACCCTCCAAGACAGGCCCTTCAGCTGTTTGACCCAGATTCCCCCAAACACAAGAGTCAACCTCTGCCTGTGAACAGAAGTGGAGCGTTACAAAGGTGCCCTGAAGTTCACTCCTGCATTAAACCCCCATGAAATACTACAATTGCTGTGTCTGTCTGCTTTTTAGCAGTCACCTCCACCTCGCCAGCTTCCCTGAGCCGACGCCACGTGGGCAGATTGCTGTGCTTGGCAAACAAGCGGAGATTAAAGTGAGTTCGGCGGGAACATCTCTATTGAGTCTCATCTCTATTTAGTCTCCAGGCTGAGCATGCAGGTAACGCCATGGCACATTTAACCTGAAACAAAGCACGAGGAGATGGAAGAGCCATAAAAATAAAGGCGAATTTATCTCTGGTCTGAGCATCATAGCAGAAATCCCTGTCCCTAAATGTCACTGGGGAAGGATTAATGGGGGTCCTGCACTCCCACAGCGAGAGCAGTGGGATGGAAGGGAGAGCCAAGTGCTGTTCCAGCAGGGAAAGAGGGAACACACTCCCACAGGGAGAGCAAACCTTCACACCCACCCCTCATTCTCTGCCAGAGCATTAGCACAGCTCCCCCAAACCCCTGAGAGGAGGTTCGAGGAAGGTAGTGATGAAAGAGGGGCTGGGATGGGCCGTGGTCCAGCCAGCCCGAGCCAGGACTCCTCATCGGCCGGGAATAACCGGCCTCTCCCGCAGCCTCACACAGGATGTGCTCGGCAGCTCTCCCTGACGTTTGTGTGTCAGCCGGAGCCAGGGGCGCTGGGACTGCAGCTCTGCCTTCCACTCCCGAGCTTGGGCTGTGGGATCCGGAGGTGGGAGATGGCAGAGCTGCCGGGGGCTCCATCCCCAGCTGGCCACAGCAAGCCTGGAGCATCAGCAATCCCTCAAAGCTGGGACAGCCTGGCAGAGCCACCTCTCCCCAGTGGGCCAGTCCCAGGGCAGGGAGGCTGTAACGCTGCGGTGGCATTTGCACCCCGGGGCAGCCATGTCCCTCATCCCAGCCAGACCAAACAGCATCTCTGGGGCATCAGAATACGCAGCCAAGTAAATCCTACAAAATCCATCTGCCCTTTTCAATATTTGGAGATAATTAACTTCTCCAGGCTGAGATATTACAAAAGAAAGCTGTTAGTGAAGCTGTTCAGCCACAGGTCTGGCTGGATGTGGAGCTTTGCCAGCGCTGGGGACGCTGAAAGGGCAAGGAGGACATTTCGTATTTCCATGTATTCCCAGCTCCCTCGTAGGAAGATTACAGGGAAACACATGCAGTGCAGCAGGTCAAAAGGACGGCAGAGGAAAGGCAGACTCACCAGGACAGAGGAGACATCTCTACCCCTCCACCACTGCTATCTGAGCCACAGTCACCACTGAGCTGTATCCCAGCCTTGCCCATCCACCAAAAGACTTGGCTGCAGGGCAGCCCAGAAAAATCAAGTTCAAAGCACATCTTTTCCTAAAGGCAAAGAGTTCAGATAAAAGCTTCTCCAGAAGGCCAAGGTCACTCATCTGAGAGGGCTCACACTGACCTTTGTCCCAAGGAGCTGCAACCCTGAAGTGACCCACAGCCAAACCAGCCAACTCCTCCCTTCCTGCCCTAAATGCAGGGCCTGAGCTGGCCCAGTCCCACCACCAGCAAATCCCAGCTAGGCCAGCTGAGTGAAGCATTCCTAGGCCAGAGGGAGGCAATTAACACTTTCCCCGTGCATTATCCCCCCCAGAGCTTAATACCTACCAGGAGGGACGGCAGGTTGTGCTCTCCTGTCCCATCAGCTTCTCCAAGATGAATCCGTAAATCTCTAAAGAAAATGGTTCCCTGTGAAGGGGTTGGGGCCCTGATATGAGTTGCCCAGAGGAGCTGTGGCTGCCCCATCGCTGGAAGTGTCCAAGGCCAGGCTGGACGGGGCTTGGAGCCACCTGGGATAGTGGAAGATGTCCCTGTTCACAGCAGGGGCTTGGAATGAGATGAGCTTTAAGGTCCCCTCCCACCCACACCAGTCTGGGGTTCTGCTGCCGGGGCTGCCTCTACGGGTCACCAGGGTAGTAAATATTTGCACAGGCTGGACAAGGAGAAAGCAAACAGGGTTCCCTTATTTATGGGCCTTGGCAGCTCCTCGGACTTGACTCCGTGGCGTTTCCATCCCCTCCGTGCCGCAGCTGGGGCTCAGCCCCCCTGTGCTCCCCAGCTGTTCTGTGGGGTGCTGGGGGAGCAGAGGGGAGAGCAGAGGGGGAAGCAGAGCACAGGGATGGGGATGTGAGGCCACAGGCAGGGAGAGTGACAGGGAGAGTGTGAGAGATGTACGGGAGCAAGTGAAGTGAAGGAACACACTCCCGGGTGCTTTTGAAGCCGTGTTTGTTTTACCTGCAGGCCAGAAGGACAGAAGATGGATGTGTCTACTGGGCTCCTTCTCTGACCATCCCGGTGCCCTTTCCTGCAGTGTGACAGTGTGGTGAAACCTCCCAAAGGGTTAAACACCATCCAAGCCCTCCCTTTCACCAGGGGGGAGTCTTGGCTCAGAGGGGCTTCCAGGGAGCTCAGTGAGACATCCTGAGCCCTTCCTGCACAGCCACGTGTGCACCTGAGGTGAACCTCTCACAGACCGAGCTTCACTCCCTGCTGCTGCCCCTGCCTCTGGCTTCTTCCCAGAAGAGGAACTTGGGAGAAAGCCAGGGATGTGGGAGCACTCCCGGGGTCTCTGGGTGGGAGGTCTGTGTCCCCTCCAGCAGGAGTGCCTGGAGCAGGGTCCTGCCCAGAGACACAAACCATGAGTGTACCTGGAAGTAGCTGGGTGTCCCAAGTGTGCCTCATCTGCTTCCCATCATCCACCCAGACGGATGGCAGGAGGCAGAGGGGAAGGAGCTCGGGGATCACTGACCCCTCTTCGTGCTGAGTGTCTGGGTTTAGAAAGGATTCAGCCTTATTACAAACCTCCAGAGTTGTTGATTTCTTGGATTTCTGTCATGTCATGAGGAGCTTTCTCTGGGCTGAAAAGGGCAAGAGTATGGATCTCATTCCATAAACTCCTTTGAGATGAGGGTAAAGCCGTGAGGCCAAGGGTTAAAAACACCCAAACCAGGCTGGAAATAATCATATAAAGGAAGAGGGCAGGAGGGAACATGTGAACAACAGGGTCGGGGTGGCTCTTCAGGAGGGGGGTCAAGACAGTTTGATGGGGGTGAACAAGCCTCATCTCTGAATTTCCTGATAACTCAGGGGGTTAATCTGTCCTAGTGTGTCCCATCAGTGTCCCACAGTTTCTCCAGCCTGGTTTATTTACACACAGGCTCTGGTCACCCCAGCAGCACCAGTGAGAGAGTTTCTCCTGGCAGAGGGGTTGGTGGCATCTGGCTGGAGGTTTCCATGTGCTCTGGGATTCCCCTCCCAGGTAATCCATGGTGCAAATCCCTTCTCTCTTAGGCAGTCATTCCACCAGTCAGTGAATGCACGAGGTGGGTTTGAGGGAGACCAGAGTAACCAGGGCTGTGCTGCCATGGTGAGAAGGGGAAGCCAAGGCAGTGCCCAGCCCACAGTGCACACAGGGACACCTGACAGCTGATGGGAGAAGCTCATATTGTCCCATCATGGGGGTTTGTCCATTTCTGAGGTCCCCACAGCCCACCTGGGAATGGCAGGTCAGTCCTCCAGGAGTGGCCCTTCCCCCAGAACAGGCTGAGAAGCACATGAAAAGTCTGTGCTGCTGCATAAGCAACAGGATGAGAAGAAATGTCCTCAAACTGTGGCAGGACAGGTTCAGGCTGGACGTCAGGAGGAATTTCTTCCTGGAAAGGGCTGTCAAGGAATGACTGGACATGGCACTCAGTGCTCTGGTCTGGGTGACAAGGTGGGGTCAGGTTGGACTCCATGAACTCAAGAGGTCTTTTCCAGCCTCAGTGATCCTGTGATTCTGGGCAAAGGGCTCAGGGTGTTTTCACAAAGACAGAGGCTGGTGTTTCCCTCTGGGCTGAGGGAGAAAACATCCTGAGACAACAGAGGGAGCAGAGCAGGGTGTGAGTGGGTTTGGGCCTGGCAAATGTTCATTTGAGACTCTCCAAACCGGCAGCCCTGGCCTGCTCTGCCTTTCTGGCTTTGCTCCTTGTGCCGTGATTTATCCCGCGGCAAAGTGAGACCAAGCGCTCGCCATGTGGATCCGGTGGGAGCTGCTCCTGTTCCCACCGGGGATAAACACGTGTGGGATGGATGGAGGGGTGGTGGCCAAATCAGTCACCCCTCAGCTCCAGGGGGGCTGGTGCTCCCTGAGCCCCCCGGGCTGGGCTGGCTGGGCTGGGGGGGCAATGCCTGTTCCTGCTGGAACTGCTGCAGCCAGAGGGGTCCTGGGTGCTTTGGTGTCCCAGGGAATGAACTGAGCCATGTCCCCAAGGGGACACCAATGAGCCCTGAGATGTCACCAGGAGCAATGCAGCAGCCTGGCTGGAGTGTCTCATGGGAACAGGGACTGTGCCAAGGAAAACCTGCCTGGATGGATGATTGGGACCCCTCTGCCACCACAGCAGAAGGACAGCCAAATGCTCCATATCCAGTCAATGAAGGAGTTCAGGAACCAGTTTTCTCTCACAACGTTTAAATTTCCTTATAGGGACTGTGAAATTCCCTAAGGAAATAAACTGTCGCTGACCTCCAGAACCATCATGTGCCTGAAGCCCCAGGAATCTCTGGGATGAGTTTACAGAGCTCTGCATAAACACAGCAGCCGAGGCGCAGGCTGGGGTCACGGCTGCTGCCCGGGGGAGCTTTGGCTCCCACATCCACGTGCTTTGGGGGTGTCACTCTCCTGCATCCTCTCCTGGCACAGCAGAGTCAGTCAGGGCTGTGGGCAGAGGAGGGCAGAGGGATGCTCAGTGGGCAATGCTGGAGGACCCCAACGCTGAGGTCAGGAGGGACCACCGGTCCTGGATGTCCCTGGGGTGAAGATGAATGTTCCTGCTCCGCAGTGGAGAGACAGCTCTGTGGTGTCACATCCTGTCACCCGCTCCCACTTTGTCCCTCTCTGAACACTAAAATATTTATGTCGAAAGGAGACATTAAATTTTAAGGAAAGCTAAATAGAAATTAAACGTGTGTATTTGGAGAGGAAATGAGGCCCGTAAGGTGATCGCTCCGATGATTGATGTGCGTTTATTTATCTGCTACCGCTAAATGCCTGTGCAGGGGAGCAGGAAGGGGAGCAGGGAGGGAGCAGGGAGGGAGCAGAGAGGGAGCAGGGAGGGGAGCAGGAGCGATCACAGCCCAGCTCTGTGGGCGGCACAGCCCTGGGAATCCCGGGAGAGGTGGAGGGGAGAGCTGGGCAGGCTGCTCAGCCACAGCCACCTACGTGTATGGCACAAAGCTTTTGGAACTGAACATTTTGGAGTGGCACAGTGAAGGTCTCTGTCCCAGCCGTTCATGTCACAGCTCTGAAACCACCTGTGCGAGGCTGAGAGGAGCAGAGGCTTTTGCTTGTGCTTGAGTACAGCAATGATTGGGGCCTGCCTTCTCTTTGTTTCTTTTTTTCTAATTTCCCCTTTCTCCTTTCTTCTTTCTTTTCCTTGCCTTGCCTTACCTTGCCTTCCCTCCTCTTCCTTCTTCCCTCTTCCCTCTCTTGCATTTTTTCTTGTTTTCCTATAACTGTTACGAAAATCCTTCTCACCCAAGAACCTCCTCGATACCTTCCTGCCCAGCCCTTGCCCCCCATGTGGCCATCACTCCTGCTCCCCTGGCCATGTCATTCCACAGGTTCTATCCCTCTCTCCCTGCCTGCAGACCCCACAGCCCTTTTCCTGGCTCTGCTTCCTGTTCCCTCTGAGGGGGCTGTGTTGGCCTGGCCACTATTTGAATAACAGGTCCAGAATCACTTGAGGAGGAAATCATTTCCTTTCCTCGGAATTGGAACCTTTCATTGGCTTATTTATATCTCTCCATTCCCGAAGGCCGTGTGCTGATGGATGCTGGATGCAATCAGACACCCTCTGATGCCTCCTTGGTTCCCAGCCATCCAGTAACGCTGTCAAGGTTAGCCAGGGGCTCGTTCTCTCCCATTCTCTCTCTTCAAATCCTGCTCTTCCCTATTTTACACTTCCTTGAAAAGAGATCGGTGACATGGGATGTTTGGCACCCAAGGAAGGTTAGTAATTGCTTACTGGTTGCTAAGTGACAGTGTCCTGCTGCTGCAGGCTGTGCAGGGCCATGTGTGTCTGGGGATGCCATCCCTCCTGCTGGGAATGTCAGCCCTCCTGCTGGGGATTCCATCCCTCCATCCTTCCTGCTGGAGATTCCATCCCTCCATCCCTCCTGCTGGGGATTCCATCCCTCCATCCCTCCTGCTGGGGATTCCATCCCTCCATCCCTCCTGCTGGGGATCCCATCCCTCCATCCTTCCTGCTGGAGATTCCATCCCTCCATCCCTCCTGCTGGGGATTCCATCCCTCCATCCTTCCTCCTGGAGATTCCATCCCTCCATCCCTCCTGCTGGGAATGTCAGCCCTCCTGCTGGGGATTCCATCCCTCCATCCCTCCTGCTGGAGATTCCATCCCTCCATCCCTCCTGCTGGGGATTCTATCCCTCCATCCCTCCTGCTGGGGATCCCATCCCTCCATCCCTCCTGCTGGGAATGTCAGCCCTCCTGCTGGGGACTCCATCCCTCCATCCCTCCTGCTGGGGACCCCATCCCTCCATCCCTCCTGCTGGGAATGCCATCCCTCCTGCTGGAGATTCCACCCCTCCTGCTGGAGATGCCACCCCTCCCACCAGGGCCCTCCCAGAGTCCTGTCAGGTGCTGCAGGTGAGTGCTTGGACCAGGCCTAAGGACAGGCTCATCCCTGCAGTTCCCACAGCCAGGTGCTGCACTCTCTTCCCAGGAAAGGCAGGGCCTGAGGCACCAAGGACCCAAGAGGGTTGTGCCCAGTGCTCCAGCACATGCTGTCAGATCCATCCTGCAGAGCCCATCCCAGCCACTGCTCGTCCTTGCTCCGGGGACAGAAGAGCAGGGCAAGGAAGCTCAGAGCAAGAACTGGGATGGACTGTTCCAATGAAGTGGAGAGAGTCTGGGGTTGGTTTTGTTGTGGAGTTTCTTTTTTGTCTCCCTGGAAAAATGCTGATGTGTCAAAACAAAGTTTTTCTTTTTCTAAGGAATTTGCTTGTTTCAGCTTAACTCTTTTCAGGAATTTCTGCTCAAAATGGAGAAGCAAGACAGTGCTCCCATCCCCTCTCATCCCATCTATCCCATCCCATCCCATCCCATCCCATCCCATCCCATCTATCCCATCCCATCCCATCCCATCCCATCCCATCCCATCCCATCCCATCCCATCCCTTCCAGATGTGGCCCCCATGAGCTGCACCCCCACAGGGCACAGGGTGGGGAGACCAAGGACAAGACCTGCCTAGGCTGGTGCCCTCCTTGGCTGTGCCTGTGCCCTCCTGGCCATGCCGGTGCCCTCCTGGCCTTGGTGGCCTCCCAGCTCCCTGGGCACAGGGCTGGGGCAGGCCAAGGGCTGCTCTTTCCAGACGTGGTTTTGATTAGAATTTTTTGGAATAAAAATGTGCAAGTGAAGCACAAACCAACCTCACCGGCATCACCCCACACTTCCTGTAAACGGCTCTGTTTTGATTAACCAACATTCCTCCTGAAAATCATCTCCTTCCCCCAAACCCCCAAGATTGCCCTGGCCACGGGGCAGGGGGAGGAAGGTGGAAGGTGTGGGTGTCAGCACGTGGCTCGTGGCCAGTGAAATCCAAGCCCACGGCATCTCTGCCCACGGCTGGTGCTGCCTCAGCCCCGCGCTCGGAGCAGCCAGAGCAGCCACAGCGTGGGCAGCACAGCCCAGCTCCAAAAGGTCTTGCAAAGGGAAGGTTTAGTGGCTGTTCCTGTCATGGGGACTTTGGGGGCTCAGCCAGCTCCCTTCACCCCAGTCTCCCAGGTCCAGAGGGCTCCGTGCCTGGGGCTGGACTGGCCACAGCACCATCCCAGGGAATCTACAGCCCTTCCAACTCCACTCTGGAGACTCAAATCCTATTTAATGAATGATCATTAACAGGGGACGTTTCAGATGAAGAAATTGTTTTAGGAACGAGCAATTAAGCCCTAATGCTCAGCTCACGTAACTCATTTCTAATTAAACTCACTGTAAATTATAGCAACGGTATTTATTTTTAATGAGAAATAAAACTGAAAAGGAATTGTGGCCCTTCAAAAGCTGAACTGAATGGGAGGGAGAGAGAGGGACCAAGGGGCAGAGAGGAAGGAGCAGAGAGCAGGGAGAGAGTTCAAAAACAGGCAGAAAAGTCCTGACCCGAGCAGCAAAACAACCTTCTCCATTACTGCTCCGTGCCTGAGGACCTCCTGGCAACAGCTATTTATATTCCTGGCCTTTCCCAAAGGCGGGTAAAGCTCCAGAGCTCAGGCTCTTGAGGGTAATGCCACTGGCAAGCAGACTTGTATCCTGCTTTCTCCACATACAGCTGTGGCGTGACAAGGAAAAATGGTGCCCATATGGAGCCATTAATGCTCCGAGGTTCAAAGGCAGCACAGAAGGATCGGCCGCTCTCTGAGCTGATATTAATCACATCCATCACAGAGTGGCTCTGGGCACGGCAGGCAGAGGAGGGAGGGAAGCCCAGCACAGGATGGGGAAGGATACAGAGGGGTGGAGAGGTGTCACACCATGGGCTGGGTTTGGTGGAAGCTGGGCAGAGAAATCTGGCAGCTGCCTGGCCATGGGTCAAGGATTGTCCTCGCATGGACTCAGAAGGCTCCAGGGATTCTCTCCTCCTGTGCTGCACATGGAGTGTAATGCATGGAGGAGGAAGAGGAGGGGAAGCATCAGCATCTTAGTGTGCATGGCAGGTGGAACCCACAATTAAGTGCAGTTCCTGCAGATGAACACATTCCAGGTGAGTACTGCAGGCTCAGCCAGGACAAGTTCCTGTGGGACTGTCCCTGGGAATTAATGCAGGTGGATCAGCCGGTCCTGCCCAGCACCCAAAGCCCTCCAGGCTGGCTGAGCAGCACCATCACAATCACCCTCCCGGTGTCCTTCACCCCAGGGCCTCAAACACCTTACAAACAGCCATTAACTCAAATCCATACCTTTCCCGTATCTCCTTTATCCTCAGTTCTCAGATGGGGAAAGTGAGGGACAGGGCTGAGGGCTGACACACCCAGCAGACCTGAAGGAATGGGGCAGAACCCAGGCTGGGTGACCCAGCCATGCCCCATGAGCTGGGATCCCTGGCCCATATCCCCCTGTCCCACACCCCACCATCCCATATCCCCCTGTCCCACACCCCACCACCTCATATCCCCCTGTCCCACACCCCACCATCCCAAATCCCCCTGTCCCACACCCCACCATCCCACATTCCCCTGTCCCACACCCCACCATCCCATATCCCCCTGTCCCACACCCCACCATCCCATGC
>JAWWEV010000152.1:6020173-6036898 GCA_035583235.1 Hafferia zeledoni | reverse complement strand
CCCCGCCATGCCCCATGAGCTGGGAGCCCTGGCCCATAGCCCCCTGTCCCACACCCCACCATCCCAAATCCCCCTGTCCCCCACCCCCCCATCCCATGCTGGGACTGTCCCACTGCACCAGTGCAGAGGTGCATCCCCCAGCCCACCCCTTGCAGGTGCAGAGCAGGGAGCACATCACCAAGACCATCACCAAGACCATGCCCAGAACAGACCCAGAGCATGGAGCAAACCAACCTCTTCAGCTTCCCGGAAACATTCCCAGGGGGATTTTCCTCTCGCCCTGGCTGTTAAACCAGCCGGTGCCTGAGCACAGCGCTGGGCTCTCCCTCCCCAAAGCTTGGCTAATGACTTTTGGGCAGGGCCCCTGTGGGGCTGCTAAGCCAGGCCTGGCTGTGGGGTGTGAGCTGTGCTGTGCCAGCTGTCTGCACGCAGATTTAAACCTGATCCGCGTGGAGCGGCAGCAGCTCCGGCACTGCCTCCAGACAGAAGTCCTGATTATTCCCCTCCTCCCAGCAAAGCTGGCCATGTTCAAAGCTTCCTGGCCCATGCACTGTGCTTCCTGTTCCCACTGAAAAAGCTGCATGTGGGCACTGACACTGCAAACTCTTCCCTCCAGGGACATGTTCTTGTCACATCAAGCTGTGACCACACCACAGGCAGTGGCACTGTCTGTCCAGCCAGGAGAGAGATGTCCTGGGGGGAGGGAGGATCATGGGAACATCTGTCCTGACAGCTCCTGCCTTCACCTTGTTTAGGGAGAAAAGAGAAATCCAGGTTATAGAATCACAGAACCCCAGGATCGTTTAGGTTGTAAGGGACCTTATAGATCATCCAGTTCCATCCCCTGCCATGGGCAGAGACACCTTTCACTTGTCCAGGTTGCTCCAAGCCCCATCCAACCTGGTCTTGAACACTTCCAGGGATGATTTCTAAAAAAAAGGGAAATCCTTGATACTTGGACCATGCCCAGAGCATCCCCTCCCATGGAACAACCTCCTGTGGTCCATCCCCATCTGGGACCAATGTTTTGCACACCAGAATTGATGTTGCAGCTGTGAGAACTCAAGATCTTGAGTTCTGCACAGACCTCTGGCTGTTCTTGGTTATTTCCAAACATAAAACAGCCAAATCCTCAAGCTTTTCTCAGTCCACCCACATTTTTACTCAAAACTTCCTCTATTCCATGAAAGGAACAAGTCAAGAGGATAATGACTCCGTGTCCTCTGTTTCTCACCCTTGGAGGGCAGGAGCCTCACACCCAGAGTTTGGAGTCTTCATCTGATGCCCCGTGGGTCATCTCCAACCCCAGGCACAACCTTACCCGGGTGCAGAGCAGGGAGGGGTGACTCCTGCCTGTGCTGCCCCGGAGGCTTCCACAGGGATCATGTGCGTGTGGGCAGACTCTCCGGAGCCAGGGCTGGCCTGGAGCCGGTCTGTGGGTGGGCAGTGGTGGACAGCTGTGTGAGCACCTGGGGCAAGTGCCCAGGTTGTGCAAGGGGAATCAGAGAATCATTAAGGTTGGAAAAGACCTGTAAGATCATCAAGATCATCAACTCAGCACCACCACCGTGTCCACCACTAAACCATGTCCCCAGTATGTGCCACATCCACATACTGAAGCAGGGCCTGGTGCTGGAGCTGCTTGGGGAGGATCATTGCAGGAGCATCCCAGCAGGATTTGGGCCTCCTCCTTGCAAAGGAAACTCAGGGAGTCCCTTCAGCTCCCTTCCAAGCCCTGGAAGCCCATGTTACCACATACCTGCTTTAGCACCTTCACAGAATTACAGAATCATTTAGTCTGGAAAACATCTCTAAGGTCATCAAGTCCGACCACCAACCCAGCACCACCCACATGTTTGCATCCTCAAGTGCCACATCCACCTGTTTTTTGAACACTTTCAGGGATGGTGTTATTAATGGTGGTTGTTTCCTGGCTGCTCTTTAATCCAGAAGATTTCCAGCAAGTGGAGATTTAACCTGCCTCTGCTCCTCTTCCTCCTCACTCCACCTGATATGGAGGCAGCAGGAGATCCATCCTGGCCATGCCGGGGTAGCTGGGTCAGCATTCCCCCTGCCACGTTATCCCACTGTTCTCCCTGAACTGGCAGGTGCAGACAGGAGAGGCCCAGGCTGCCCAGCCAGGTCAGTGTTAAACACATGCCCCTTCAGAACAATTATGTGGAGCCTGTTTTCCATGGCTGTGGCCAGCTGTGCTCTGCAGGATCACCTGTCTCCTCCTGGTGCCCTGCAGAGTTCTGGAGGTGCCTCTATTTAGACAGGAGGGGAAGGAACAAAGCGAGCAAAGGAGTGAAGAGCCCCAGCCAGGGGAAGCACTGGACCCTTACAGGGATCCTGCTTATGGGGGCCAGGGTTGGCACCCTGGGGTGGCCAGTGACATCGGGAAGGGTCATTAGTGAGGGAGTTGGGTTTCTGCCCTTCTCATGGAGAAACGCCCTGCAGAGCAGCCCCGACCCCAGCACACACCAGTCCAGCCGTGTAACTGGAGCCCAGGCAGGAGGACAGGTTAGAGCTAATGATTTCCAACTCCCAGACTAAGGAAGTGTCAATTAAAGAGCTCGTTACTGACATAAAGAGCTACTGTGCTGCCCTGACACCTTCAGCTCTAGAGCTGCTCAACCACCTGCCTGGGGAGCAAGGAGAGGTTTCGGTACCGCACAGGTTTGTGGGCACCGAGGTGGAGAGCAGGATGCAGCACCCCTGCCCGACAGTGGGGCATCCCTGCCCGACAGTGGGGCATCCCTGCTGGGGTGTGGGCTGCCTCCACCCTGCCAGCAGCAGGCTGAGGGCCAGCAGGACAGCCCTGCTGCCAGCAGCCCCCAAGGTAGTGGGTAGGTCACCCTGTAAATCTCTTTCCCTCTAAGCATGTTTTTCCTCTGGGCTGTGCCTCCAAGGAGGTGGCAGCTGGGATGCTGAGGAAGGGGAACATGTGGAGGCAGAGCCATGAGAAGGGATCTGGGGAGTGCTGGGGGAGGAATTCCTCTCTGAAACGGATGATGGTATTAGATCCAGATCATCACAGAAGCTCAAATGTCCACAGCTCAGGCTGCGGTTTGGAGTGAGGCCCTGAGGAGCTGCAGCATTAACACCCACAGCCCCTTCCCACTTGGAAAGGCTGCCCATCCACATGGCTCCCTTCGAGAAGGCACAAGGCCCTTCCCAGCTGTAGGGAGCTGCCCCAGATAAACACCCGACAGCTGGAGCTGAGAGAAATGGAGCTGCTTCTCTAACTGCCAGCACGAGCCAATCCATCACGCTGGTCCTGGCACCTCTCTTCGGAAGGGAATCAAAGGGCTCCTTAGTGAGAAGGGATGAAATGACAGGTAGAAAGGCCAGAGGATAAATCCTGCTGCCTACTGGGACTGTTAAATATTAGGAGAGATTAGTGTCTGACAGGGGAGAGTAGGGCAGCAGCTCTGCTAAACAGCCAAAGAAATGTGTGGAATTCCTGCTCCTTTGTCAGTGGCAAAGCACAACACTCAGGGTGGAATAAAAGGAAGAAGAAAAAATACCTTTCCCTGATTTAGATTAAGGAAGAAGCCCGTGTAGAAGCCTGTACCTCACCAAGCCCTTCCCGGGGCAGCAGCAGGAAGGGGGAGCTGAGAAAGGAGTGGATGCTCTGGCTCCAAACCCTCTGCCCAGCACCCACTCCCCATCCTGCTCCTGCACAGCCCCTGCCTCAGCCACAGCCCCTCTGCAGGGCACCTGCCTGGGAAGGTGTGAACAAGGAGGGAGAAGGGAAGGGATAGAGCCCCCATCCCTGGAAGTGTTCAAAAAACGTGTGGATGTGGCACTTGGGGACATGGGTTAGTGGTGGCCTTAACAGTGCTTGGTTAACACTTGGACTTGATGGTCTCAGAGGGATTTTCCAACCTAAATGGTTCCATGATTCCATGATTCCACTCTCCCCATCTGGGCAGCAGAGACGGGCACATGGAGGGGGGGATGGAAGAGGAGGGTCTGGCAGGGAGCAGCAGGTCAATCCAGCTCAGGCAGATTATCCCAAATGATAGTTTCCATTTCCTTGCTGAGGCGTCATAAAGCGCTTTGCTCAGCCCAGGAAAGTGCATGTGATGGGGCTTAAAATATTAAAAAATTGGCCAATTTTCATAGTTTCGATGTCTGGCATGTCATGGCTTATTAACCAGCCCCAAAGCCTCCGTGTCAGGGACAGGTGAGGGTGAGTGGGGGGGTGTGCAGGGCTGCCCACGGTCTGTGTCTGATTGACCAGGCAGGGAGGAGCAGATGAGTTCAGTGGGGACCGGGGGTACTCCCCTCCTTCCCCACGTGAGGTGAGTCCTGGGCTGAGGGAGGACGTACAGAGGGGCCACACTGTCAAATTCAGCCCCATCCTAAAATGAAATTCAGACATTTGTCAGCCTCCCATCTTGAACTAGTTAAGTTTCCTCCCTCAATTACCCCTCTGCAAAGCTATTTTATAAACTCCCTCATCTGATGATTAGGAGAAACCTCCTTCAGTTTTCAGCTGACATTCATTCATGACAGGTTTCTACCAATCTATGCTCGTGCCAACAGTGTCCTTCCACTCAGACTTCCTTGCATTCCTGGGTGTTTCCTCTCCAGTGTATTTACAGGCACCAATCATAAACATCTAAGTCTCTGATTTCTTTCTAGACTACACAAGCACAACTCTTTCAGGACCAGTTGTCCTGTCTGTGCCCATTGAACCACATTTGGTCCTCTATTGGAAAAAAATAAATCCACAGATGACTGACTTGTGTCAGCCTCAGTAAATCTCATCCCACCTCCTCATTTGCAATAAAAACCCCCAAGTCCATCGGCCTAAATACTCCTTTCTGAGCACAAACCCATGTTATTCGCTATCCTTTCCAGGTATATTCAATGCAAGACAAGAGCTGAGCAGATCAGCCAGAAGGCAGAGTCTGGTTCCAGTAAGATCAGGGGGTTGAGCCAGAATTTAGCCCATCCCCGTTGGAGTAACCAGGATCACCAGTAGAAAAACTGTCTTGGAAAGGGACAGCTCTGCTCTGGAGACAGGATGGGAGATCTGGGGGTGTTCAGCCTGGAGAAGAGAAGGCTGTGGGGAGACAGCACTGGACAAAAGGGTTCCCTGGAGAGCTGCCACTCCAACCCCGACCCTGCTGCCCCTGGGGGACCTTCTGCATCCCCCCAGGGAGGTGGGGCACCCTCTGCATCCCCTGGGGCACCATCTGCACCTCCAGAAGTCCTGCCAGCAACCAGAGAAATATGAGGGCAGTGGCACCATCCCTCATGTCATTAATGGTGCTTCCCAGCAACCTCAGGGACCACCTTCTGGAGAAGCTGGGGATGATCCCACCCCCTCTGAGCTCTGGTGACACTGCAGTGTGGTGAGGACCTTCCATGGCACAGGAACACGAGACCACGATGCTCTTCCTCTCACCACCATGTTCTCACCACCTCCTGGGGTTGTTGTAGAAGTTCCTCTGCATTGAGACCCATCGAAGATGCCTCTCCCAAGGCTTCCAACCCAGCAGAGCACCCTCTGCACCCACAGAGTGTAATGGGCACTCTCAGTGCTGAGAGAACTTGCAGAGACTTTTCCAAGGACTTTGTCAGGGGCACAGTCCTGAGGAAACCCATCAGTGTTCCTTCCCAGTCCATGAGCTGTCAGAAGCTGCTGGAAGCTGAAGGAAGAGCCTGTTCCAGCCTGGTCTTGGCAAGGATGTGCTTTGGCACTGGAATTTCTCAGTGCTTAAGGAGCCAGAAGCAGGACCATCAGCAGACAAACAGCAGCTTTTCCAAACCCTCCATCTCCTGGCTCTGGGAGGTCTGTCCCACCTGAGGGAGCAGGGAATGCAAACACTGCCCTTCTCCACAGCTGGCAGCAGCCCCGGTGGGGAGCTCAGCACCGGGCTGGCAGTGCCCCATCCCTGCCACCGGCATTGCCAATGTTATCTTTGGATGCAAAACCAGGGGAAAATTGAGTGCTTGAAAGAGGATGGGCTCTCCTGGGTCAAATTAGTCATTCCTCGTTAGAAAAGCCCCGCTGGTTTCTTTGTTTCTCTTGCTCTCCTGTGTACCCAGATAAATACATCTCTAATTCTCCAAGTTCCACTGAATAGGAGACTGGCAAGGTGAGAATATTAAAGCTGCAGATTACCAAGTGCTGCCCAGGAACTGAGTTTCCAGCAGAGGAATGATGGGGACAGAGCCTGGAGGGCAAACACCAGAGCGGGGAGAGGGTTGGGAAAGGCAGGGAGGGAGGCAGGGGAAGGAGGAAGAACGTGGAAGGGCAATGGCAGGGAAGAGAGAGCACAGAGGAAACAGAGAGAGGAGAAAGCTGCTGGAGGAAAGGAGAAGGGGGAGAGCTGGGCTGCGGGGAGGTTTGGCAGCTGCTGAGTGTTACGCATTTCAATATTTAATGACTCCAAAATACAGCCATTAACATGTCAGAGGCAGAGGTAAACGGCCTGGCTTTTCTGCGAGCCCTGATGTCTTTGAAGAACAAATGCCATCTAAAAGGGAGGCTTTTACAGCGTTTTGGCTGGGGCCGCTGCCTTCCCCCACCCTTCCAGGGCAGTGCTCCCCTCCAGGAGTGCAGGGGGTTTGCATCACTTGGTTGGCTGGTTTTTATCCTACGTATTTTTCCTCCAATCTCTCTCTCTCTGGGATCTTCCAGTTCACAACACAAACCTGTGAAATCAGGAGCGTTTTGCTCTTTGCTCCCAACATCCCCCGGCAAGTGGATTTGCATCAGGTGCAGACAGTGACAAACTTTGAGCTGTTTTTCCCAATTTCAGCTGCTCGATTTCCCTCTTGCCTCGGTGATTTGGCTCGTTGCTCTCTCTGCCTTCTCTTCAGGTGCTCCTTGTTCTCTGCCTTCTCATCCTGTTTCCCTGCCTGGATACATTCACCAGAGTGAGAAGCAAATAAAAAATGGTCAAATTGTCTGTGCAGGAAGGACGGGATGGCCCATCCCTGGAAGTGTCCAAGGCCAGGTTGGACAGGGCTTGGAGCAACCTGGGAGAGTGGGAGGTGTCCCTGTCCGTGGCAGGGAGTGGAATGAGATGAGCTTTAAGGTCCCTTTCCAACCCAAACCATTCCATGATTCCACGATGCCGGTCAAAGGCCACTCCACTTGTCATTGTCACCCCTGGTGCTGGCACTGCAGAGTGTGCTCAGTGCAGTGACACGTGCCAGCTCCAGGGCGTGTCTTTCCATACAAAACAAATGCAAAAATAAATGAGAACCTGCAAAGTGTGTAATAAGGAAGCAGGTGGTGTGTGCCAATCATGTGGGTGAGGTTGAACTCACTTTCAGTTACCCCATGGGTAGTGCCAGGCTGTGGATGTTGTGGCAATGGGAGTGACAGAGCACCAGGTTGGATGAGGAAGTTGTCAGATCCCACAGTCTCCAGGAAATGCTGAGACAGAGAGAAGGGCATCACCAAAGAGCCTCTGTGCCCACGTACAGCACCAGAACCATGTCCTGCAGATGCTGTTGATCTGGGGCCGTCTCAGTTCCTGATGTGTCACCCTGTCCCTGTCCCAGCCCCTGAATACACTGCAGGTTCCCAGCAATCTGGGCTCAGCATTCCCAGGAAACCCAGATACAGGGCAGAAATGCACTGCCAGGTGGGCACAGGGGGCTCAGGCTCCTTGAGAGGGCAGGGCAAAGCACTCTAATCCTCCCTCCTCCCCACCAACAGCTTTTTATCCACATCTTCTTCTGATCTGACATTTGCTGTTCCAGCTGGAAGTCTCACAACAACTTCTGTTGTTCTCAAAGAATTCCTACCCTGCTCAGACATGGGAGTAAAAGGAGACTTGGGAGAGAAAACTTCCTGGATGGAGAGCCCTGAAGAGCCTTATTGACCCCAAGGCTTCCAGAAAGCTGAGTGGTCTCCGAGGGAACCCACCACTGGTGCCTCACAGGCCGCAGCCGGATGGATAACTGGATCTTTGCACCTCTGAGAGGATTTCATCACTCAGCCTTAGACCCAATACATATTCATCATCTATGGATTTCTTTTTAATGGATAAAATATCTTCTTTTTAAAGAGCAACCCCACTGCTGATGGCACAAACAGCTGTGCAGGGAAGCAGCGTCAGAGCAAAGCCAGGCAATCTCCCTCCCTGGGCGTCCGGGGAATCCAACAGCTTTTGACTTTCAAAATAACTCTGAACGCAAAGGAATTTCAAAGAGAAGACAGAAAACCTCCCCCTGCTCAACCACATCGGCTGGGCAGCCTTCCCACGCCTCTTCCCTGAGCCCAGCTTTCCTGCCCCTCTGCCATGGGTCAGGGTCAGGCACTTCCCCCCTGCCTCTCTGGGGCTGTGCTGGATGCTCCTGTGCTGGGCAGGCAGAGCTGTTCACTTCCCCAGGCAGTTGACTCCAAGTCAGGCTTCCCAAGTGCACCCCAGAGCAGGAGCTTCTCCAGCCCCTGCCACCACCCCTCGTGAGCCCTTATTGAGTTTGACATGTGTTGTTCTATTCCTGATGGATCCCGGCCACTGGAATATCCATCTGAAAATCAAATAAAATAGCCAAGCCCCCTGCATGCTGCATATTTTATATGCTGTTCCCTGACTTCCATTGTTTCACATTGTTTAGACTATTAGTCAGAACAATTTGTCATCCTACCCCTGCTGCCTGCTGGGATTCTGCGTGTTGGGATGACGGGAGCCTGAGCTCCACTGCTGGTGGAGAGGCAATGCCTGGCCAGAGCCACAGTGGGCTTCAGCACAGCCCAAAGCCCCTCACACCACGGGGATGAAACCTGGGAGGAGGCTCATTCCCTGCCCCAAAAAATTTTCAGGCAGAGAAAAACAAACCATGTGAGCTCCAGGGTAGGAGGGGAGGGAGGAAGAGCCTGAGGATACGGGCAGGGCTGTGGAGAGGCACTGATGGACCACGGAGAGGGGTCTCTGGAGCTGCAGGAGCTCCTGTCAGCTCCGTTTCCCACCGCTCCTCTCAGGGTAAGGACCGGCCCTGCTGGCAGAGCGAGGAGGCAGCTCGGCTGGCAGCAATCCACGGCCGGCTGCAGGCAGGAGTTCAGCCCCAGCGAAGGAGCTTCTGTTCCCCTTCCTGCTCACATCCCTTCAGGGGTTCCTCACATTATAAACACCTCCTCGAGAGACAGTGATTGCTCTGGTTGCTGGTATTTTGTCTGCCAAGTTGCACTGTCAGCTCCACGGTGCTGTCAGGGGTGGGAGGGACGGCTCAGGCTCAGGGGGAGCAGCAGCAGGAGCTGGAGCCCATAATTAAGCAGGATGAGTTGTCTCATTCTGCTCCGGTCCGTCCCGAGGAGCCAAGGGGATGATTTCCATGCTTGCACCAGTCCCAGTGGTGAGCTGGAGGCACTAGGAGCCACTGCTGCTGAGACCTGCTAGCCAGAGCAGCAACTCCCACTGCCAAAGCCCAGCTTTTTGCTCCCAGTTGTCCCAGGACTGTCTCCAGCCTTGCCCCCAAACCACGTGGCTGCTGGACCCTCTGCACTCCCCACCTCTCCCCCTTCTCCCAGCACTGAGTTGGCCCAGGGGTGAAGCTCCCAGCTGGTTTTCATCCAGGCATTAAAATCTCCTCGAAAGTTTTCCTGCCCTTTCCAACACTTGTTGCTGCCTCGGCTCTGCCCATCCCTGTGGCCTCTGGCAGCTGGCACATGGGCAGGGTTTGACAGAACCTGTCACCTGCCAGCTCCCAACATCTCCTGGCACGCTGAGCTGCCAGTGCTTGGTGAGAACATCAGGGCCCTCCTCCATCCCTGCTGGGATCCATCCTCCCATGAAGCTGCCCCATCCCTGGGAGTGTTCAAGGCCAGGCTGGACAGGGCTTGGAGCAACCTCATCCAGTGGAAGGTGTCCCTGTCCCTGGCAGAGGGTGGAACTGGGTGGCCTTTAAGGTCCCTTCTAATACAAACCATCCTGTGATTCTGTGTTTCTATGGAAAAGGAGTGGCAGGGACAGCCTGGGCACTGCTTCCCAGCAAGGCTGAGGAGGGTGAAGATCCTCCTGGTCATGCTTTACCCAAACACCCATGACCTGCTGTGGGGCCACCAGGCTCTTGGCCCTTGGAAGAGCTTAGTGAGGTCAGGGGATTCCAAGTGGCTGAAAAATCTGTTGACCAACCTCCAGTGCCTTGGAAGGTGCTGTAAGGCCGCTGGGAGAGGAGGGGGCTGTGAGGACCTGCCTTCATTCCCAAACACCCATCTTCCAACCAAAATGTGCTGTCCAGATCAAGCCCTCCCTCTCAGCAGGCACTGACCTCCCACTCTCACCCCTTATCTCCAGGCTGCTCATCAAACCCAAGGGCAGCATCCCTTGGAGCTGCATCTCAGAGCAGGCTGGAAATTCAGGCCTTGCCTGAGAGGGAGAGCAAATCCCCATAAAATCTCTGAATGGAAACAGAAGTGACTGTTATTAAAAAAAAAAAAAAAAAAAAAAAAAAAAAAAAAAAAAGAAGACAGGAGTGAAGAACCTGGAACCTGCCTCCCCCTCCATGCACAGAGACATGTCCCTACACAGCAAGAGGAGCTGTTTGCCAGGTGGGGCAGGGGTGTCCCAGCCATGTGCCCATTCCCAAGTCCTCCCTGGGGGTGCCCATGCTCCAACCAGGCACCCGCCCCTGTGGCCCAGCTCTCCCGTGGCAGGTGAAAGGGTTAAATCCCAGCAGCTGCTCCCCAGATGCTGGTTCTGGAATTCACATTTGTGTAATAATAAACCTCAGGGAGAGTGCTGGTGATGGGGGGGTCGCTCTGTCCCCCTCCCTCCCACTCGAGGCCGGTGTGGCTGCCAAGGGGGCGGCTGCAGAGGGGTGGCAGCCCAGGTGCTGCGGGATCCACGACGGACCCCCAGCGAGATGAATGAGGGGCCGCCAGAGGAGCTGGCCTGGGTTTCCTGTTTGCCTGCTGCTCACCCCTGCTGTGCTGGCACCGGGCTGGCACATCCCAGGGGCCATGGGACACCGGCAGGGACAAACCCAAGGGGGTCCCCCTGAGCGGGGCAGGACTGAGGCGTAATTGGTTTCAGGAGAGAGGGGTGAGGAGAGACAGACATAAATTTTATTTAGAGGCTTTCCCCCTAATGGCTCCCATCGCCTGGCAGGGCAGCACACCTGCTTCCAATAGCAATCCCAGCTCCTGCCCTGGGTGCAGCAGTGGGGCTGTTCTCCCATCACCTCTGCTGACTAGAGAAGGGAGAGGGTTTTGCCCATGATTCCAAAGGGATGGCAATGGCTTTGAACCCCATTCCTTCCCCTTTCCAACAGTGTCCAGCTCCTCAGTCCCTCTCCTGGGCACCTCAGGAGGCCACCTGCACTGCTCAGTTCAGCACAGTTCATCCCATGAGGATGCCATGGAGCCATTCAGCTGGCTCTGAACAGGTCATGGCCCCGGAGTGGAGGCGGCAGAAGGCTCCAAATGCTGCTGCCCCTGGAGCCACCTCCGGCTTCGCAGTCCCAGCTCTGACCCACCAAAGCCCCAGGAGTTATGTGGAGAGTTGGAGAGGGATCAGAGGTTTGGCTGCAAGCGGGGGCAGCAGCAGGAAGACAGTTTGGGGGGTCCGGATTGAGCTGATCTGTTGCTCCATTTGGTTTGAAACCCTAAACCGGGTCAGCTTCCAAGCAAGGGTTCCTGCTGCCCTCCTGCTCATCCCGGGGCCGTTTCACATGGCAGGGACAGGAAGGGGCACGGAGGCAGGAAAGACTCTGCTGACCAGGGACACCCAGGCAAGACCTGGGTGACAGAGGGGTCCCAACTCAGCCCCTGCCCGCAGACCCTCCCACAAGCCCCTGGACCCCCATCTTCTCAGAGATGGTGAGGGTGCAGGGAAGGGCAGGTGGATTTCACACCTTTCCCAAGGGCTCCCTTCACCATCAGGGTGGGAGGATCCTCTGGCCACGCAGACTTCCCTGCAGGATGGACATCAGCTGCAGCATCCCAGCAACGTGGGTGGGTTCACCGGCTCTGATCTCCGGTGATCCGGAGCATCTCTGCTCCCCCGGCACAGCTGGGGTATGTGAGGGTGGGGGGCTCATCCTGCTCCTCCAAAGCACTTTCCAGGGCGGCCTCATGTGCTCCTGCTGTTTGGCAGCGTCACAGGCAGCGCTGTCCCAGCCCACCCAACAGAGAGGGGTGTTGGGGAAGCAGCTGGGAAGAGCAGTGGGAGTGGGAGAGCCTTTGAAACATGAAGAGCCGTGTGGGGCTGCAGCGGGGGCAGTTGCACTTTTGGTGCAGGAGCTCTGGCTCCTCAGGAGGGGGGACATGGAAAACATCCTGCTTGCCTTCCCAAAAAGCTGAGAAGGATCAAAGATCCCTGTCTGTGGCCAGCTGGCATTTGCTTCCCTCTGGAAAAGCATCTTCCTGGTAACATCCCTAGACGGTTCCAACATGGAAAGTCATGTCCTCATGGCCCACTTGTGTGGCTCTGAGCCTTGTCCAGAGGTGCTCTGTGCACCTTGGAACCTCTGAGAGGGATTATTTACAAACCCACCCCCCTGAGGGATTTCTGTGTGCCCCTGGGAATTGCCCCCAGCCTGGCTGCAGCCAGCCCAGCCTGTGGCTCCACCTGTGCATCCACCACTGGAGGGCTCCTGGATTGCTCCAGGAAAACAGATGGAGCCAGGAAAGGGGCAGGAAGCAACGCACACCTGAACCCACACCTGATCCTACGCCTGAAACTACTGCTGAACCCACACCTGATCCCACATCTGACTCTGCATCTGAACCCACTTCTGAACCTGTGCCTAAATCCACACCTGAATCCACAGCCAAAATCACACCTGATCCCACTCCTGAACCCACACCCGAACCCACCCTGGATCCCACACTTGATCCTACACCTGAATGCACACCTGACCCCACACCTGAACCCGCTGCTGGTCCCACACCTGACCCAGTGCTGGCACACAGTCCTGGCACAGCCCTGGCCAGGAGCACAGGCAGCTCTGGGGGGGAAATGGCAGCTCGTGGTGACCCCCCCGAGCTGCTGCTCTGGAGCTGCTGCCTCCTCTGCCAGACCAGGGGGGTTCTCTAAGAAAAGAATAAAAAATTAAAGCAAAGCAACCCCGGCCTCCAAATTTATCTCCAAAGGCCTCGTTATGACTATTTTATTGGCTGGCTCCAGCCCAGCAGCTCGCTGGCCAAAGCTCCCTGATTTCTCCCTGCAGCTCCAGTGTGCTGGGGGGAGCAGCCTGGCCAGGATCCCGAGCTCTGGATCCGAGGAGCTCAGCTTGCCTTTGGAAAGTGCTGTTAATTGACATGAGAAAATAATCCCAGGCACTTTCTCTCTGGAGCAGCGATGGTTCTCCTCGCAGGGCGGCTTGAAAAGCAGTGCTAGTTTTTGGGGACTGCAAATGCATCCATCAAAATAACATTCCCTGGGCCAAAACTCTTCCCTGGGGCAAGACCATCTGCTTCCAAAGTCTCTGGAGATGCCTGCAGGCGCTTGGTTTCAGAGTGGATGTGGAGCAGCTCCAGCCTGTCAGCCATGTGTCCCTCTCTGCTCCCTCTGGCACCCGCTCACCTGTCCCCTGGCAGTGGTGCAGGATTGCTCTGCCCTTGCATCCTGTCTCTGATGCAGCTCCATGATGAGCATCCCTCGGGAGCATCCCTTGGAAACATCCTGGCACATTCCAGCACCTCTCTGCCCCACCTATGGCAGCCACGGATGTGCCCAGGCACTGCCCCATGGTCTGTGAACAGCTCACCTTCACCTCCACCCTGTGCTGGTCATCCCACCCTGGAAGATACTGGGAAGGGCCCAAGAGAGAGGGAAAGGGCAGGAATTGCTGTCTGGGAATATGAATCCAGCTGGCAGAGGGAGGAGGGGCTGGGGTACCCAGGGAGCCAGGGGGGTGAGGGGGACATGGATGGGGATTTGCCTGTGGGAGGTTTCACAAAGCCCAGTTTGTTATTCTGAGAATCAGCTTTATCTTAGTGGTGCAAAAGCAGCAGAGGCATCTCCAAAGAAAAATAAATCCTCCCTCCTTTCTCCCCTTCGACACCATATTAGATCCCCAAAACTGCACCAAAAGAGCTGCAGGGCCCCCAGAGAAGCCCATGCAGTTGGCAGTGCCCAGTGTGGGACTGTCACCCTGCCACTGTGCTGGACTCCATGGGGCCTGGACTCCCTCATTCCATGAGGAAGAGGCTGGGTGAGGAAGCTGAGGGCTGTCCATCAGCACGGACACCTGCTCTGGGATGGTTGGAGGATCCAAGGGCTGGAACCAGCCCCATGGGCATGCACAGCCTAAAGCGAGAGCAAGGGCCCCACAAGGATGTGGGATGAGCTGAATGTGGCTCAGGGTTAGTTCTGGGGGTCTGCAAGGGCCTGGAGTGCCAGGACAAGGGGCAATGGCTTCACCCTGGCAGAGGGCAGCGTTAGATGGGATATTGGGAAGAAATTCTTCCCTGTGAGGGTGGGCAGGCCCTGGCACAGGTTGTTCAGAGAAGCTGTGGCTGCCCCATCCCTGGGAGTGTCCAAGGCCAGGTTGGACAGGGCTTGGAGCAACCTGGGACAGTGCAAAGTGTCCCTGCCCATGGCAGGGGCTGGAAGAAGATGAGCTGTGAGGTCCCTCCCAATCCAAACCATTGCAGGATTTTATAATCCCACTGCCAAGGCAGAACTGGCAGCAGTGAGCCCCTCCAGTGCTGCAGACAAGCACAGGGCTCTGCCATTATCCCTGTGAGCTGGTGATTTCCACCAGCAGTAAAATTTGCTTTCACATTTGTATAAACTCCCCTTAAGTGCAGGGCGGATGAGACAGGAATGGCAAATGGAGCAGAGGCCGTATTGATTACCCAGGCTTCGTTCCCTGAGGTTCCTGAGGTTTGCCAGACACACAGCTCTCTTTGCACAGGGCTGGCGTTTTAACACTCACAAGATCAGCTATTAATAGTTAATGGCTAATTTAATAATTAATCAGTATTTAACAAACGAGGAGCGGCGGAGCAGCCTGTCTGCCACCAAAGTGGAATAATAAAGAGCAAAAGTTTATGGTGGCACCGTCCAAGTGGGGGCTCTGTGTTGTTTTGTTACTGTGAGGGTGGGGAGGCCCTGGCACAGCTTACACTGAGAAGTTGTGGATTCCCCATCCCTGGCAGTGTCCAAGGCCAGGCTGGACAGGGCTTGGAGCACCCTGGTCTGGTGGAAGGTGTCCCTGCCCATGGCAGGGGGTGGAACAAGGTGAGTTTTAAGGTGCCTTCCAACCCAAACCATTCTGAGATTCTGCAACTCTGAGGCTGTGAGATGATGACTGTGAGAAGGATCATGGACACCCATTGCCTTCAGTTCATCCCCAGCAGCCCCAGGCTACTGTGGGACCATTCAAGATCTTATAAGGCTTGTGGCAAAAGTGAGACCCCCTGAGTTCCACCAAGACTCCTCTCCATGAGCAGTGAAGCAGGACATGCTGCCAGCCCCAAGTCCCACACCGATCCCCCAGGAATTCTTTAGGACTACAGGTGGGCCAAGGGCATGCTGCAAATTGCTCTGGCACTATTAAACAGGCACTAATCATCCCAAGTCACCGCACAGAGGCCACCAAAGACACCACTTGTGGGGACCCTCCAGCCCTCCCTGCATCCTACAGGGCCTTTTGCTCCTGGGGCTACACTCAGAGTGTTGGGAAGGGATGGAAACTGTGAATCCTGCATCCCAGCCATGGCTGGGCCACCACCCCGGGACTGATGGCCAGGTGATGGTGGGGAGGGTGCCCCAGCAGGTCAGGGTGTGGGCACAGAACCAGCCCCTCACCACGGGCTGCAGCAGCTCTGAGCCAGCCCTGGGCATTTGTAAAATAAAGGCTTATTATTAGCAGTACTTGAGATGTTCATGTTCCGTCTCCCTCGGGATGTTCATTTCGTGCTGATTATCATATTTTTTAAAATGTAATGAATTTATGGAGATAATTCAATCCCACTGACTAGGAATGTGTCTTACTTTTGCCACAAGTAAAGATGCTGCGTGTGTGAAAATGGAAATTGCTGCGGCACTTTCCATGGCTTTTGCCTGTCTTCCCCTTGCAAAGGATCCTGAAATGCTTTGCAGACTCTGTCTGCTGGTTGGATCGACCAGCAGCACTTCACTCCGCAGGAACGGCGTCACCTCTGGGCTGCAACACGGAAACTCTTTAACTAGAAGCAGAAATGTAATCAGATTAATTAAGTAAGTACAATTCCAAGGCGAGAAAGTCAATTAAATGAATCATAAGTCAATATGTAAATAAAAGGAGCTGGCTTTGAAGCAGGATTAGAGATAGGGAGGCTCGAGAGCGACACGTCTGTGGTGCTCATTCAAACGGCCTCCAGGAGCTGCTTCTCCGCACGCTCCGGGCGGGACACGGCTCTGGCAGCAGCGCCGGCTGCCCACGGTGGGGCCCAAGGGGGCTCCAAACGAGCACCAACCATGTACCAAATGAACACCAAACATGTACCAAATGTACACCAAACATGTACCAAATGTACACCAAACATGTACCAAATGTGCACCAAACATGTACCAAGTGAGCACCAACCATGTACCAAGTGAGCACCAACCATGTACCAAATGTGCACCAAACATGTACCAAGTGAGCACCAACCATGTACCAAGTGAGCACCAACCATGTACCAAATGTGCACCAAACATGTACCAAGTGAGCACCAACCATGTACCAAGTGAGCACCAACCATGTACCAAATGTGCACCAAACATGTACCAAGTGAGCACCAACCATGTACCAAGTGAGCACCAACCATGTACCAAA
>JAWWEV010000152.1:5992643-6020073 GCA_035583235.1 Hafferia zeledoni | reverse complement strand
ACCACCTGCGCACCAAACATGTACCAAATGTACACCAAACCTGTACCAAATGAACACCAAACATGTACCAAATGTGCACCAAACATGTACCAAGTGAGCACCAACCATGTACCAAGTGAGCACCAAACATGTACCAAGTGAGCACCAACCACGTACCAAATGTGCACCAAACATGTACCAAGTGAGCACCAAACAGGTACTAAGTGAGCACCAAACATGTACCAAATGTGCACCAAACATGTACCAAATGAGCACCAAACATGTACCAAATGTGCACCAACCATGTACCAAATGAACACCAAACATGTACCAAGTGAGCACCAAGCATGTACCAAGTGAGCACCAACCATGTACCAAGTGAGCACCAAACATGTACCAAGTGAGCACCAAGTATGCATCAAATGTGCATCAACATGTCAAGTGTGCACCAAGCATGGCTCAAATGTGCATCAAGCATGAACCAAGTGTGCCCCAAACGTACCAAGTGTGCACCAAATGTGCCCCTAAGGTGCACCAAGTCATGCACCAAGCACATACCAAGCATATATCAAGAATACACCAAACATGTGTCAAGCCTCAAGAGCACATAAAGCATGTACAAAGCATGTACCAAACGTGCACCAGTTACACACCAAGCATGATCCAAGTGCATATCAAACATGAAACTGTCCTCGCCCAAGCATGTGCCAAGGGCACACCCAGTGTGCACCAAGTACGAATCAAGTAACAAGGGTGCACCAGCCACGCCCCAGGTGTGCACTGTGTGCTCTAAGCATGCCCCAAAATTCCACACTAAACACGTACCAAATGCAGACCAAGCATGGACCAAGCAAGCACAAAGCATGCACCAACTAAGCATTCACCAAGCACACATCAAGCACATACCAAGTATGTACCAAACATGCTCCAAGTGTACACCGAGCACACTGAAGCCATCCAAGCTCCTCTCCAGGGTGTGTCCCCTGTGCCCCTGGTGTGTGAGGGCACCCAGGAGTGTCTGTGCTCCCTCCATGTCTGTGGATTTAGGGCAACATGTCCCTGAAAACACTTCCCCTGCCCACAGCCGTGTGAGCACAGGTGGTACCCATGGAGGAGCAGGGCTGTTCCCCAGCCCTTGTTACCTCACCTCTGTGGTGCCTCCCTGCTCCCCACTCCCAGCTCTGGGTATCCTTTGCTTTTCCAGCACGTTTCCTTCCCCCCTTCCTTTCTTTCTGCCAGCAAAGCCTCCCTGCCATGGGTGTCTTCCTGCACCCATAAATCTTTTGCATGGGCTGAAATGGTGTCATTGAAGAAAGATCTTTTTTTGTGCAAATTTCAATAAATGCCACTGGAACAACACGGTAAATGATCCTGAAAATGCAAGAGCAGAAAGGAGAGAAAGAAATGGCAGCCGAGGGGGAAAGAGTGTGAAACGCCTGGATTTGAGGCTGCCAAACAATGCATTTAAATAATTCAATTTGCAAAAGCAGAGAAGAAAAAGAAAAGGGGAGGAAAAAACTCAACTTGTGTAGCAACCCCATAAATAACCTCAGAGAGTGTGAGGCTGGGAGCTCAGGATGGGATCAGCCCTCTTCTCTTTACATGAGTCTTCATTGAAATGACAGAAAAAACCCATATATTTTGATAGATTAAGTCTCTAATTTCATTTTTAATTCCTGAAATCCCCACAGAGATGGTTGTGTCACCTTTCCAACCTGTGCCCCAGCTCTCTGAACTCTCCCCCTCGCTCCCCTCTCGGATGTTCTCAGCAAGGCTCCTGGCATAATTGGAGTCTGAGGGCACCTGGAGCCCTCCTGCTCCTTGGGCAGGTCCCTCTGCAGTGACAGGAGTTGAAGCCTCATTAGCTGGTGGTCACCAACTCCCCTGGCACAAGAATTTGGTAGAAGTAGGGACATACTGAAGGAACTGCAGCTCCAGCAGGTTGGGGACAAAGCTCCCAAGGTGTGTGGGAACCTCAGGGCACCCAAGGTGTCCCATTGCTCCTTGGATCAAACACTTCCCCAGGACTCAGGGTCTTCTGGCTGAGCTCCCTGTCCTGGCCCTGTGCTGACAGTGCCTGGCAGCCAGTGGAGTCTCTGGGAATAATGAGTTAGCTTGGAGTTACCAACTCCTTCAGGAAAGAGCCTGTCCCTCCAGCCAATGCCTGCCTATAACTCCCTATTTATGTCAAAAGTGTTTGGAAAAATGAACCAAAATATTGATCCCTCATCACCTTTTACTGGTGAGGGCAGTCCTGGTCCTGCACAGGCCAGATCCTCTGTAAATGACAACAAAGATCATGGAATATCCTGACCCACAGGGATCATCCAGTGCAGCTCCTGGTCCTGCACAGACACCCCAACAATCCCACCCTGTCCCTCAGAGCATTGTCCAAGTGCTCCTGGAGCTCTGGCAGCCTTGGGGCTGTGCCCACTGCCCTGGGAGCCAGAGGTCAAAGTCTCAAGTGGAAAACTAAGCAGGAACATCACAAAACAC
The DNA here is from genome assembly GCA_035583235.1 of Hafferia zeledoni. Lineage (NCBI taxonomy): Eukaryota > Metazoa > Chordata > Aves > Passeriformes > Thamnophilidae > Hafferia > Hafferia zeledoni. Next base: position 6,017,598 of record JAWWEV010000152.1, on the reverse strand, counting down.
TCTGAGGGGCTGGGGAGGTCTGTGCCAGGTCTGCTCTGTGCCAGATCACCATTGCCAGGGGTTTCACTGCCCCAGGTTAAAACCAGTGTCCCACCTGAGCACCCTTTGGGCACCTGTGCCTGGGCACTGCCTGCTCTGGTCCCTCCAGGGCCCTAAGCCTAACCCTAACCTGTGTCCCCTCGGAGCAGCACCTCTGAACCTCCAGCCCAGGGCCCCCAGGGGTGTTGGGGGTGCCCCAGGACAGGCAGGACAAAGAGGAGCCCCCGGGGTGGTCAGTCCCGGGTGGGACAGGCAGCACTCGGTGCATCCCTCTGCCCATGATGGGGCTGTGGGGGCTGAGCCAGCCCGAGCTGTGCCCACCCTCCTGCAGAGAGATCCCTGAAGAGACCAAAAGGCTTTGAAACTTTGCAAAGCTACATTTTATGTGAATGCAGAGAGGCCTCTCTTTTCAAAGGGAGAGAACTCAAAGCACCCGGGGAACAGAAGAGACACAGCCCTCTCTCCCCCGCCGAGGGCACAGCCCTGCTCCCACACTTGGGTTCAATTAACTCCAGGACTTGCAGAGATGTGGAAAATTCTGCCAAAGGCCCCCTGAATGCTGGAGTGTCCCCTCTGCCCATGGAGGCTCCTGGTTCCCACACCCTGAGTACCTCAGTGCACCCTGAGCCCTCCAAGCAGCATCAGCCCTGGCAGCACCTCACACCTCACCTGGACTCCAGAAAAGCACAAAAAAATCAAAATAAACATCTCCACGTGAGTTGCTTCAGGGGAGGAGTGTGAAGGTGACAGTCCCAGCCACCCCCTGCCCCTGAGCACACTGTCCCACCGAGCCTCAGCCCAGCACACACACGAACTTCCTCCTCTACACAGAAGTCCCAGAGCCCTTTAAATATGTGACATTGGGTCATATATTTGAGAAATACTAAACTGTGAGGGAATGTTTAATTATCTGTTTAATGATGCTGAAAACATGCTGGAAATCTTGTTCTGCAGAGGAGGGCAATGCGTGGCATCTCCTCCCAGCAGCTGCTTTGAGCCTTGGATGGCTTTGTGTTAATCACAGAATTTAGGGCCTTGTTTTATTCCCATTCACATCCTGATGTGTCTCTCACCATGTCCTTGGGAGCTCAAGGATGGGCACGTCTCACAGGTCCCTGAGAGCCAGACCTGAGTCTCACAGGTCCCTGGGAGCCAAAAGTGTGTCCCACAGGCCCCTGGAAGTCAAATATATGTCCCACAGGTCCCTGAGAGACAAATGTGCCCCATGGGTCCCTGAGAGCCAGGCATGATCCACTGATCCCTGGGAGCTGAAAGTGTGTCCCACAGGTCCCTGGAGCCAAACACAGCCTGACTGTGACAGGGCCTTCCCCTGAGCAGATGCTGGGCTTGGATGGCAGGTTCAAAGGACTGAGGAGAGCCTATTTCTGGAGAGGACAAAGTGCCATTTCCTGATTTATTTGTGGCTGAAGTGGGTCTGCAAAGTCCCTTTTGGAGGTTGATGGCGAGGGCAGAGGGATTAGCCCACAAACAGCTGTGGTGCCTTCAGTCCTAAAATAATCCCTGAAAGGGGATCCCAGTCCTCTGGCCGAGCTTGGCACAGACCTTCCTCTTTATTGTTCTATCTTAAAGCACCTGTGCTGTGAAATGTCATTTGTCTCTGTTGAGGGGTTGGAGCACCATGATTTAGGTCCCCAGAGAAGGGGCCCCGGATGTCCCTTGATCCCTGCCAGCCACAGGTGCAGCTTGGCTGGGTTTCCCAGCATCAATCCCAAGCAAACCCAGGCTGGATTGGTGGGGGAGGCAGCAGCCATGACACAGAGAGAAGGGCTGGGGTGAAGGGTGGGACCTCCTCATGCTCCCATGCAGGGAGTGAGCTGGCATTCCCTCACCCTGTGCATGCCCATCACATCCTGGTGGGCACCTTTCAAAGCCCTTCCACACCTGGGGAAGGTGCCCCTGTAAGTCCCCCCAGTGCCCCTGGTTTTGCTGTGGGCAATGGGGAGAGGTCAGAGCACTGACTGGTCACACTCAAAGCAGCCCCTTCACTCAGGGTTTGGGGGATTCCAGACACCTTCCCCCCAAAAAGGAAACCTCCCAGCAGACAGGACTCCAACCTGAGCCCCAGCCAGACACCTCAGGGGACATTCCTGGCTCCAGGAGAGCTTCCCAGCAATGGAAGTGAAGGAGGAGAGTCCTCAGATGCGATGGCTGCACCATCCCCAACACACTGTCCTACCAAACCCACAATCAAGGTGTGCCACCACATCAACTTGTCCTCAAAGTGTACAGCCTGGAGTTAAATCCCCACTTAGTCTGCAGTTAGATGTCAGCACAGGTTTTCTGGGTTCCAAATGTTAATTCTTGTCTTTTCTTCCTTCCGTATTTCCTCATGGGATCCTCAAGCTGCAGAGCAGATCCCTGTTATGAAAGGGGAGGTGTGAAAGGGGAGGTGTGAGCTCCTCAGGTCCTGCAGGAAGGTCCTGCACTCCTGGGCTGCAGTCCCAGAGTCATTAGGAAGGTGCCCATCCCCACACACACCCAAGAGGGGCTTTGCAGGTCTGCCTTGCACAGAGATGAAAACAATGGCATTCCTGTGCATTTTCATGCAGTTCTTCCCCCACACTCAGTACCGTAAGCATAGACTCACTTTTCTTCCAAAACCTCCCATGCTTGGATTTCAGGGTTGATTACTGCTTTTCCTTCAGCAGTAGCATTAATAAGTTCCTCGTGGGGCTGGGGCTTGTCACAGCCCGAGTCTCCTGAGAACATCTCTTGAACATAAAGCCCTGATGGTTGGTCCCACCTCTGCCACCATCTGCATGACCATGGCCGGGACTGGGAAGTCTGGGACAAGGTGGGAACTTCATGGTAAGGCTGGTGCAGGCCAGGCTGGATGGGACTTGCCTGCCTGGTCCTCCTGAAGCATCTGACCTGCAGTTGTCAGACACAACACTCAGCAACTTTCTCTGAGCTGAGGAAAGAGAAATGACAGGGTAAAAAATAGTCCTAATCCCCTGTGAGTCTTGTTCATTAAAAGACAACAAGTTTTATGGCTCACACGTTCTTCCCTTGGTGGTTTCCCCCGAACAGGACTCGGCCAGATAATAACTGAGGCTCCAGGAGCCCTCGGAACCATCTCCAGCTCAGCCATAACTCAGCCTCTGTCAGCGGCGCCGTCAGTCCCACCCCGGGACCACCCGAACTGTGCGTTTCCTCCCCCCTCCCCTGCTGACCCTCTCCCACCGCAGCCCAGGGAGTATGAGCTCACTGATTCAGAATCAATGGGATTTCAGCTCCCACCTGAGGCCCCAGCACTGCTGGATGGGAGGCTGCTCCCACCCCACGTGGCCTCTCTCTGTGCCCACTCAGCAGATTTGGGCAGCTCCGGCACCCAGAGCTGCCGAGGAAGTGACAGGAAAGGATCCCACTTGGGAAAGGAAACTCCCAGATCTGTGCTCAGCCCCTGAGGATGGCATCTTCCCAAATCCCTGCCATGGGTCATGATCTGCTGAGCCCCAGAGCCGCCAAGTCCTGGCAGGGATGGGCTGATGCATCCTCAGGGACCTTTCTCCCCACCAGCTGCCAGACAGGCCAGTGGGAGCAGGGAAAATGGGCAGGACCAGAAAAGAAGAGCTCTGTCATGTTGTGCAAAGGGGCAGGATGCTGCTGGCAGTCCAGAACGTGGGAATGCTCAGTCTGTTGTGGATTGGCATCCTGGGAAAGTGACAGCAACCACCAGGCAGAGCTCACCATAGTCATCCTCCACTGCTCTCCTCAGAAAGACTTCTCTCAATCTCCAGTGATGCTGTTGGAAGAACAACAAGATCCATCCTCACTGAACCTCTTCCTCCTCCTGCCACACAGGTGATTTACCTGTTCATAACTCACTGCTAATGCTGAGCTCCGTGAAGACCAAAATTATTCCAATCACCTCATGCACCATCTGACATCTGTTCCTTCTCGTCCAGGCCTCTCTGGCTGCAGCTTGAGGCAAAAGTGGAACATCGAGACTGAGTCTCAGCACCAGATTCTCCAAGGGGGTTTTACCCACCTCTGCAGCCATCAGCTGAGTCCCACTTCTCAGCTCCACCTTCTCGGCATCAGCTTGATGATGTCCTGCTCACACATGACACCTGCCCTTCAAATCCAGCATGGGAAGACTCTGCCTGATTATGAACTTCCTCCAATCAAACAGGATTTGCATTCTGGGCTAACTATGTGCCAATTGCCTCTACAACAAATCCTCCCCTAGGTCTCCCAGATGGCCAGTTGGTTCCTGTGCCCTGGTTGCAGGAACACAGGAGATGCTGCCAACTCCTCGTAAATATGTTTTTAATGTTTCCTTTGCATCTCACTCACATTCAATAACCGGTCTGGGAAATCTAAAGTGCATCTGAAAACCTGAGCCACGATAATTATTGAACATTAGATAGCATCATTGGAGTATTAAAAACATATTTCTGTATAGAAATAGAGCTTGAATGCACAGCATGGGGCTGCACCACACACACTGTGGGCTGATCACTGAGGACATGTCCAGCTTCCATCTCGCTTGGAGCAAGTTGGTGTTTCTGCTGTGTTTCCCCCCAGGAGGATCCCAAAGCACTTTTTTCAGAGCATGTGCAGCCACTGCTTCCCCTCAGAAATGCAGATCTCTGCTCCCAGACCTGCTGTCTCCACCAGCAGCTCTGACAGGAGAGGGATGCAAAGTGAGTGAAGTTTCTGGAAGCAGCCCCGCTCAGCCACGTCCATCAGCTCTGTCCCCAGGCCCCTCCAGGCACTGGAAGGCTTCTAGAAGGTTCTCCACTTAAGCACCCAGATGCTGGGTTTGTATATTGATTCTGTGCCTTCCCACAGCTTGCTCTAAAAGGTCAGAGCTCCCGTGGTTTGGTCTCTGAGGGAAGATCCTTAGAGCCTTTGAGACCTTCCCTGTGGGATCCCCTCTGGTTCCTGCTGACCTCTCTCCCTGACCTGTCTCTGCTTCCATCTCACCCTTGCTCAGGAAACTCAATCTGAGTTGTTCAGCCTGGAGAAGAGAAGGCTCCAGGGAGGCCACAGAGCCTCTTCCAGTGCCTAGAGGGGCTCCAGGAGAGCTGGAGAGAGACTTTGGACCAGGGCCCGGAGGGACAGAACCAGGGGAAATGGTTCCCACTGCCAGAGAGCAGGGTTAGATGGGATATTGGGAAGGAATTCCTGGCTGTGAGGGTGATGAGTCCCTGGCACAGGTGCCCAGAGAAGCTGTGGCTGCCCCAGCCCTGGAAGTGTCCAAGGCCAGGTTGGACAGGGCTTGGAGCACCCTGGGACAGTAGAAGGTGTCCCTGGCCATGGCAGGGGGTGGGACTGGATGACTTTTAGAGGTCCCTTCCAACCCAAACCATCCTGTCATTCTCTGATTCTACATTCCAGCTCAGAGACAGGCCAGGATCAGCTCCCAGCAGTTGGCTCTGGCCTCGGGAAGAGTCTCAGCCAGAGCACTTGCTCAGTGCTTGGACCTGCTTGTTTTAAAGCCCTGGAGGTTTGATTCATGGTGTGTGAAGGGACTCCAGTGACAGATCACAGCATCCCTCTGCTTGCTGATGCTCCTCAGGTGATGGGGTCTGTGATCTTCACCTCAGTGACTGTAAAACATGCAGGTCATGCAGGTGTGGACAGTTCTGCCCAGTGATATCAAAGTCAGGCATGATCAAGGGAAGTGCTGATTCTCCTCCAATTGCTTGGGAGCACAGAAGCAAAACCTTACAGTCAAATTACTGAGAAAGTGTCTTACAGAGGCACTCTCAGGAGTTCCCTTGAGTGCATTCATCAGAGAGGGAGACTTTTGAGAATGGGGAAATAATGGTCTCATGCTCTAGTCTTGCATTAACTCACTAATTCCAGGTGTTTGCAGGGCCCGGGTGGAACCAATGCCTGTTCTGCCTGTATTTATTGTTATCTGCATGGTTAAATATGTGAACTAATCCTGTAAGTAATTGGGGCTGGCTCTGAAAAGCAGATGGGCAATTGGGTGGTTCCCTCCATTTTCCCTTTCCTGGGTTAGAAACAAACTCATTTCACTGAGGGAGAAGCTGTGGTTGGAGCACAGCAAGGGAGCTCCAACACCCCTTTCCCTCTGCGAGGACTGTGCTGGAAGCCCCGGATTTTCCTGGAGTCCATTAAGGTTAATAAATGGGCTTTTCTCACAAAGGCAAGATTATCCCTTGGGATTTATCCCCACGAGGTTTCACAGCAGCACAGCTGCAGAGAGGCTCCAAAAGGTGCTAGAAGGGCCATCCACCCCAGGCTGCTGGCTGTGCCAGCCTGGCTGCTCCCTCTCTCAGGGAGGCCCTAAATCAGTCAGTGAACGAGCAAAGCTCATCCTGATTTCATACCTGTGTTATCTCCCAGCTGGCCCCTGGGCTGTGGCAGAATTGGAGTGGGCAAAGGGGACCTGTAGCCTGACCCAGCAACAGCATTTCCCTGATTTTTTCCTCCTGGAAAAACAAAAAGCAAGGCACAAGATGTGGAGTTGTCCCTCAGCACATCAGGGCTGGGTCCCAGCAGATGACAAAGAGGGACCATGTGCTTCTGCATGAAAATGTCTTTATTTCTGCAGCCCTCTCAGCACCAAATGCTGGGTGGGACTGGGGCAGCAGGGCACAGACCAGCCTCCCATGCTGAGCCTGCCTGGCAGAGCCAGCCTGGCAGGCAGGGGGGAAGCAGCAACTTTGCTGCTATTTCAGTCCAAGCAAGGGCTGCAAAATTCATGAAAAATAGAAATACTTGACAGCAAGAAACAAAACTCGCGTTTCTCAGGCTGTTTGAAGCCTGGGGTTGATGCCTGGGGCCAGCCACGTCACTCACCCCTTTCCACACCCTCGGACAGGCAGAGCCCGGCCAGAGCAGCCCCTCTGTGCCCAGCACCCCCTGCCCCGCTGTGCCCAGCACCCCCTGCCCTGCTGTGCCCACCATCCCCTGCCCTGCCGTGCCCACCATCCCCTGCCCCGCAGTGCCCACCATTCCCTGCCCCACCGTGCCCACCATTCCCTGCCCCACCGTGCCCACCATCCCCTGCCCCGCCGTGCCCACCATTCCCTGCCCCACCGTGCCCACCATCCCCTGCCCCGCAGTGCCCACCATTCCCTGCCCCTCTGTGCCCACCATCCCCTGCCCCGCCGTGCCCACCATCCCCTGCCCCGCTGTGCCCACCATCCCCTGCCCCATTGTGCTGGGCACGGGCAGCAACAGCACCGAGTGGCATTTAATACCTCGCTGTCAGAGCCAGTCTTGAAATCTGTCAGGGAATCTGAGAAATCCAAGTGTAAAATCAGCACGTTTTGTGGGACAGTGGGCACAGACTGCCCATATGTTCCCCACACACATCACCAGCCAGCTGGGAAATGCACACATCTCAAAGCCTCTCATTTTGCCATTTCTCCCGGTTGGACTTGTCAGAGAGATTTCGCTGCCAGCCCATAATACCTCAGCGAAAGGCACGGCTCAATGTTTCACAGATGGACTTCCCTCCCGGCTGGGCTTTGATCAAGGGAAGGAAGCGGCGGGGGGGGATTATTACCTCGAGATGGGGCTGTGGAAGGGCAGCTCCGGCTCCTCCCGCGCTCCTTTCTCCGGCCGGTACCTGCCCTGCCAGGGGATGCTCCGTCCTGCCCTGCCAGGGGATGCTCCGTCCTGCCCTGCGGGACCAGGCTGGGACCAGCTGCATCCCCCGGGGCTGCTCTGGGGGCACAGCTCATGTCCTGGCACCGCTCCAGGCAGCCCAGCACAGGAGGGGGATCCTGACCCTTTGCCAAGCCGTTTCTTCCCCCGATTGAAGCACCAGCAGACCAGCACCCAGTGCCACTCTCAGGTCTGGGTTTCCCCATCAGGTACAGGGATCCAGCAAAGTTTGGGGTGCAGGAAAAGGAGGGAGACTGAGGGGTCTGAGGCTGGAGGGGAAGCAGGATCTGGGAACCAGCCACGCTTCCAGTACTCCTGGGAAGCACAGACTCTCAGTAATTCTTTTTTAGGTTTATTCCCCTCTCATCACTGGGAAGAAGGAAGGACAATGAAAGGATGAGGACCAGGAGTTTGCCAGAAAAAAAAGACATTAAAAACACTGATTTTCTTCAGTGTTCTTCTGTTCAGCAGGAGCTGAACCAACCTGCCTCCCTTTTACTCTGCTTATCTTTTCATCAGGAGGTGGAGAGGATAGAAATGTTCAGCACAGTGTTTTCACCTCCTGAATGGCTCATCTGTGCTCATCAGCCGGGCTTTGTCTGTGGGCTCTGAATTAGGGGTGTCCAGGAAAACACTGTTAATCCCAAATGCCAGTGCTGGAGGGAAAGTGCATCCCTCACCTCCCTGGTGAGCCCCCCAGGAGGCAGTTCTGGTGGGACCTGGTGGATGGAACAGGAGATAAAGCCAAAAGGGATGGAAATATGGGGAGGTCTAAACCCTGGCACTTGGATTCATTTGATCTGGGAGAAGTTCTTGGCGGAGCTGCTGGGATTTGTTGGCTGAACAAAGGGCATGGCATGAGAAGCAGAATTGCTGGTGAGCACAGCTTGGCTTTGCAAGGGGGAGTTAATTCACAAAGTTTAGTTTAACATTCCCAGGAGCCTGAGTGGAGGCTGGAGCTGGCTATGTATTAGCAATCCTTCAAAGGTGAGCCCTGTCTGGTTGTTGCTAGTCATGTCCTGGCAGTGGTGACACCAGTGTGAGGCCCCACAGCATGAGGGGAGCCCAGGGCTGGCACCCTGGCACTCTGCAGGGCAGACAGACTCCCTCGTCCTTGGAGGATGCCCAGGGTTCTCTGGGATGCAGCCACCCCTCTCCTTGGAGCAAGGCAGGCTGCTGGCAGGAGCTCTGCTCGGCTGGGCAATGCTGGCACTGCCAGCTCAGAGCTGGCACCTGCTGAGGGCCGGGGAGCGACGGCGCCTTTGAAATGTAATGAACGGAAAATCAGCCGGAACCTGGAGCTGCGAGAGAGGACCGTGCCCAGAAAAGCAACAACAGAAAACAAGGAGAGATGAGAGCGAAAAAAAATCCCAACAGCTTAATTTGCCCTTGTGAGACAGCTCTGTGTTTCAGGAAACCTGGAAGCTCTGGCCTTGCAGGGGCAGGCGGAGCCTCTGGCTCTGCCTCGCAGGTCACAGGTTCATCAAGTAAAATTTCAGGACACATCTCAGAGGAAGAAAAACAATTTAAAAGGATGAAATAACTGGAAAACACCAAGCACAGAGAAAATATAAACTTGATAGTGATCCAAATTGCTTTATTTTTTACTTAGTGACAACACCCCCAAACTCCTCCGACCTTTCCCAAGCAGCATGGCAGCCCCGTGCTGAGGGTGCGTGTCCCATGCCATGTGTTGTGTGCCATGCCTTGCCAGGTGTCCTGGGCCATGTCCTGTCTCCCATGCCATGTCCTGTCTCCCATACCATGCCATGTCTCCCATACCATGCCCTGTCTCCCGTGCCATGCCCTGTCTCCCACACCATGCCCTGTCTCCCGTGCCATGCCCTGTCTCCCATACCATGCCCTGTCTCCCATGCCATGCCATGTCTCCCATACCATGCCATGTCTCCCGTGCCATGCCATGTCTCCCACACCATGCCATGTCTCCCACACCATGCTCCACTGTGGCACTGCCTGAGCCTTCCACACCTCTTTGCAGACACCGTGGATGCAGCAGAGTGGGAACAATGGGTCACCTTCACAGCCTCTCTGCCTCACACAGAGCACTCACACCCTCTGGAAAAGCCACGTGCAATCTCTGAGCTGTCCCTGACCAGGTTTCCAATGGGATTGCAGATCCCTGACCTGTGGGGGTATTTTTGGGGTCTCAGATCCCCAGCCAGCGGGGTTGTCCACAGCATGTGGAGGGTGCTGAGGGTGAGGATGGATGTTGGCAGCCTGGGCCGAGCACTCCTTGGATGTACCAGTGTCGGTGGTGCAGCTGGAGTGGGATGGCACAGCCCAGCTGGGAGGATGTTGCCAGCAAGGGGATGGCACAACCCCAGGAGCTGTGGGAGCTGCAGCTGAAGTGAAACATGGTGGAGGTTGTGGAGCTGAGTATTCCTTGAGTGCCCACATCTCCCACTCTTGCCCATCTCCCACCCATGAGCAGGTTTGCAGGTTCAGCACCCACTCCCTCACACCTTTCCTGCCACCTCAGACCCCCAGGCATCCAGGCAGAGCAGATCAGGCAGGGAAAACAGGCAGGAGCCAGGAAACTCCCCCTGACACTGTGTACAGGGATGGGCACAGATACCCCGTGTGCCCCCCAGTGCCACCCTGTCCCCTGAAGGTCACCACAATCATCACCCGCAGCCGCCGGCGCTGCCGAGTCCCCCCACACCCGTCTCTGCCGCGACATTCCAGCTCATTAATCTCCCCCATCAGAGGCTCTGGAGGGAGCTGAGGAACTTGGGTGCGATTTTTCTTCCCTGTTTCCAGCCCTGAGCACATGTGAGAAGAACCACGCGCGGCTCCCCCTCCCTGCCGGGAGTGTGGGGCCACACTGACCCTGCTGCCTCAGCCCTGATTCCTGAATAATGCTGAAAATTTGTCACTGGCCCCTGTCATCCCTCAGCCAAGAGCCACTTGAAGGGGACGGGTTGCAGAGCCAAAGCAAACACTGTGCGTGGGACCTACCCCAGGAATGCCAGAGCTGCCCCCACAGCCCATCCGTCCTGGCTGACAGGGCAGCTCCAGAGCAGCCCTGCGAGACAAATGTCCCAGGAAATACCCCAGAAAATTAATTCTTCCATGTTGCCGTCTCCAGAATTAATGAGATAACGTCTTTAGCTCTAATTGGGCAAACGGAAACACTCTCTTCCACAGGGAGCTTCGGCTCTGCACATGCAGTCATCGATCAGTGGGAGAGCAGGGACCCCCAGAGCCACGTGGGGTACATGAGGATGTGTCATGGCACCCCTGGAATAGGGACATCCCCAGTGCCAGGGCCTGCCCTCCCACCCCACAGCCCCAGTCCCTGCTGGGGCAAGGCCTTGTCCTGGGCAGACAGGAGGAGATGGAGCCCTGGACCAAGACTGGCCCCAGGCAGGCTCCCAGGGTGATCCCAGGCTTCTGGCCCATTTATTGGGCCCTCAATCTCTTTATTGCTCCTTGTTCTAAAAACTGGAATGGATATCCTGGGAGTGGCATAGTCAGTAAATTTGGGGTTGTTTTAGCTTTTATTTAGAGGAAGCTGTGGAGAACCCCATGGAAGGGCTGGAATGCTGCTTGGCTCCCCAACTCTGCCAGTCCTCTCCTTTTTCCCATAAAATGGTCTGTGGGGGCATCTTGGGGGCTGCAGATGAGCTTCCTGTCCACCACTGCACTATCCCACTACCCACCTTTCCATCATTGCACCATCCCACTATCCCACTATCTCACCATCCCATCAGCGCACTATCCCACTATCTCACCATACCATCATTCCACCATCCCACCATCTCACCATCCCATCAGTGCACTATCCCACTATCTCACCACCTGCCCATCCCACCATCCCACCACCTGCCCCTCCCACACCCCCCACCTGCCCTTCACCTGCACCACCCTCCATCCTCCAGCCCAGCCCAGTGTCCCCCAGTTCCCAATCCCATCCTCAGTGTGGCCCCCCAGCCCTCGCCCTCCCCTGGGCAAGAAGCATTAATTGGATCCTGCCATCCCATCTGGAGCCAATCAGCGTTGGCTGACTCAGGATGTCACTGATGGAAACTTCAATGGTGGATTTCCAGGGGCTTCTGTTGCTCCCTCCTCGCAGAACTGATAATTGTGGGATGGCCCCCAACATCCTCCCACAGGAGCAGCTCCTCAAGGACATCTGGGATGCTCAGACATTCCCAAGAGAGCCCTCCCAGTCTCTTGTCATTGGTGCCACAGGGTTAATCCAGCTCCTAAAGCCCTTTGGGATGGGGGGAATGTCACAACCCTGACCCTCCTGGTCCCCTACTGCCTCTCCTCCTCCTGCTCCTCCTCCTCCCCCAGACTGCAACTCACCCTCACTTTTTCGGGTGCACACACGAGCCCTGAAGGACCGAGGTCTTGGAGATTAAAAGGCACCATTATGGGAGTCAAGCATAAATTCTCCTTTTATTAAGCAGAGTAAATGTCATCGGTGACAAAAAGCAGAGGAGGATGGAGAGAAGAGGAGGATTTCATAGATTTCATTCCAGCTTCCCTTTCCTTTCATTCCTGCTCCTGGCCCTGGCTCCCTGCAGTTGTTTATTTAAAAGTCCAGTAGGGAAAGCTCAGCTTGTGCTTTCCACAGGGATTTTCTGCACCATTGCCACAAGGAACAGCAGAGAATGGTGGAGTCATGGAATTACAGAACGGTTTGGGTGGGAAGGGACCCTAAAGACCACCCTGTTCCATCCCCCTGCCTTGGACAGAGAGACCTTGCACTATCTCAGGTTGCTCCAAGCCCCATCAAACCTGGCCCTGGACACTTCCAGGAAAACACAGATTCCAGTATACCCAGTGCCAGTTCAGTTTGGCAGGACACTGGGGACTGAAAGCCTTGGTCACTCCACAGGATGGACTGGCAGTGTCTGGGACCTCCATCCAAGGGGCTGCCCTGCAGCTCCTGCCCACTCTGCTGCATCCCAAGCATTCCCTGCAGACTGGCAGCCCTGGCAGTGCACTGAGAGGACCCACTGTCTGCAGCAGGTGGGTGAAATGCTGAGTGGCCAAATCCCTCCTGGATTCCAGGAATACCCAGACAGGAGGGCAGTGATGGGGAAAGCAGCGGGATGTCCCGTGGGATGCAGGTCCCTCTCTGTTACACCCCAGGGCTGGGGCTCCGGGGGAGAGGGAGCTCTGGTCCAAAAGCCAAACTCTACCAGGTGAGCTGGAAAGTTTCCCTTAACGTGATGAGACAGACCCGCATTTGTGTCACATACTCGCCTGGTTTAATTGCCTCGGCGCGGCGGCTCTGGCGGAGCCTGGAGCCAGCTCGGGGATCCTCCCAGGCACGGCGTGCCCAGGCAGGACCCTCTGCAGCTCCGAGCGCTCCCCCGGCTCCACCCTCACCCCTCGGAGCGGAGGGTCCGGGGTGTGCAGGGACTGCTGGCTCCGGGCAGCCCGAGAGCAGCTCAGACACTGATGCTGCACCGCCTTTGGCACGGCACAGAGTGGGGGGCCGGGAGCAAACTGGCACCGTTTCCCCCCTTTCAGCTCTAATTCTTCTGCCAGGCGCTTGTCTGAGATGTTTTAGCCGCACGCGGCAGCAGCGACAGAGAAAGGGGTGAACAAAGAGGCTCCTTTTCTCGCTCGCTGTTATCTGTGCAGCCTCAGGAATGCGGCTGGAGCTGGGGCTGCGTTCCGAGCCGTGCGGGTGTGCCCGGGCGGGACCGCAGCCGAGCCCACGGGGACACTCCGAGCAGCCCCGGGACGCGCTTCATGCCCCGCAGGTGAAGGGTTTGCTCCGGGGCGGGGGGAGCGCTCCGGTCACATCTCGAACAACCAACACCGAGCTCAGCCGAGCTGCTGCCCAGGGCTGTCCCACTGCCAGGTGCTCCTTCCAAAAGCAGAGATTTCCACCCTCCTGCGTTTGACTCCAGTGCCCTGTGGTTTGGGAGACGCGGATTTATCGAAGCACCGAGGTTGCCAATCCCTGTGGGGCTGATTTCAGGGGTGGCCTCCTGTGGAGGGCTCAGCTGGGGCTCAGGGATCCTGGCAGTGCCCTCGGCACGTGCAAACCCTTCAGGTGGGCTGAGGCCCTTACAGAGACACCCCTGCGCTGCTCAGAAGGAGGCATGAATTTGGATTTAGCCTTTAATGACCCACAGCTGTGAGATGGGAAGAGTTTTGGTACTGTCTTGGTCTCCTGCCTCCTGGTCAGGGCCTGAGTCACAGTGTCATGGAATGGTTTGGGTTGGAAGGCACCTCAAAGACCATCTTGTTCCAACCCCTGCCATGGGCAGTGACACTTTCAACTAGACCAGGCTGCTTCAAACCCCATCCAACCTGACCCTGAACACCTCCAGGGATGCAGAATCCACAACCAGGGATCACAGCAAGTTTGTCCTTGGGAAGCAAAGGGTCCTTTGTGCATCTAAATTCCCCCAGCACTCACCCCCTCTCCTCCCCGGCCCCCATTTCCCTCTCTCACCCTTGTACAGCTTCCTCCAGTTATCTTTGAGGACAGAGAACCTGATCCAGTCCATTAGCTCAGCCCCACTCCCTGATGTCCCTGCACTGCCAGGGAACATGACACTGCCCTCATGCACAGATGGGAGCTCTCCAGCCTGACAAACATGTGTTGAGAAAGCATTTTTGACCAAGTTCCATATCCAGGGCTAGTGGCAGACAGCGGAGGGGGAATGGAAGGCCCTCTTGGCTGGAGACGCTGCAGATAAGCAGCCACAGGAAGCCTGCAAGCAAAAAAAGCTGCTGGTCCCAGAAATTTTAGAGGGGAGAGCAGCAACACAAAATAATTGCTGAAAGAATGCAGCTTGATTGCAGACAGCAGGGAGAGCCTCAAATCCTGCTCAGAATGAAAGTCCAGGGTGACAGCTAAGGGGGAAGAGGAGTTATCAGGCTGGGAGGAGTGATTTATTCAATGAAGGGGATTAAGAGTCCAAAAGTTAATGTATGTAATGTAAAGCAGGACGGCTGAGGGCTCTGGGAGGGGGCTGTGGTGGGAGAGGTGCACGTGGCGCCGGCTGCAGCGCCAGGGCTGTCGGGGGCACCAATCCTGCCCAGGCACCCAGGGCTCCCTGCAGCCCAGCAGGCTGGGGGGAGTGAGGAGTCTGGGGGGGATGCAGCCAGGTGTGAAACATCTCCTGAAGTCAGGACCTGCCGGTCTGGGCACTCACTGGTGTCAGCAGGGGTTTGGCTGCTGGGCAGCTTTTATAGAAACCTGGAACAGTTTGGGTGGAAGGGACCTTTCATCTGCAAAATCACAGAATCACAGGATATGATGAGCTGGAAGGGCCCTACAAGGATCATCGAGCCCAACTCCTGGCCATGCACAGGGCCATCCCCAAGAGTCACACCATGTGCCTGAGAGTATCCAAATGCTTCTTGAGCTCTGGCAGCCTTGGGGCTGTGACCTGTGCCCTGCAGAGTCTGGCCAGTGCCTGCCATGGGCAGGGACACCTTCCACTACCCCAGGTTGCCCCAAGCCCCTTCCAACCTGGCCTTGAACACAACCAGGGAAGGGGCAGCCACAGCCTCCCTGGACAACCTGTGCCAGGGCCCAGAGAAACTGTGGGTGCCCTCCATGCTCTGCTCTGCTCCTTCAGCTCTCCATGGACTGTCAGCACCAAGCCAAACCCTGTGCCAGCTCATCCTGCCGCAGCCGCCAGAGCGCTGCCAGCCGTGCCAGCCAACGTCCCCCCTGCCCATCCAGCCCCTCTATTCATCCCTCCCCTCCTCCCAGGTGCCTCGCCAGAGAGGGAGGGGATCCTGTCAGCCACTAACAAAAATACTGTGCAAATCATATTAAAATAAAAGGCCCTTGTAATTTTTAGTGTTTATTGAAGTGGTTTCTCTTTATTTCTTTTTCTTTTGGCTCTTTGAGCATTTTGGAGCACAGCTGCCAAAAATGAAATGTTTGACCAGCCCCAGTGACGCTTCTGTTGGCCTCTTTCCCTTCCTTTCTCTCTCCCTACACTTCAAAGGCTCTGGCTCATGCTGTGCTGCCTCCACGTGACCCCCCTGCTCATCCTTCCTCCACAGCCTCCTCATCCCTCCTGGCTCCTCTGTCTCCTGCACTGCCCGGTCACTCCCTGGTGCAGCCCCCGAGCATCACCTGCACACACAGGTGCTTCTGCATGGGCAGAATTTCCCTTGGGCTGATTTTTCCATGCAATCCCACTTCTCCTGAGGAAATCTTCCTTAAAATTCCTCACCCAAACTGCTGCCCTTCTTGCTGCCCAGTCCCTGGTTCCTCCTGTTCCTCCAGTGTGCCATGGGGGTGGGGGGAGTGGGGACTGGGAGCCCTTTGCCACCCTAAGGTGAAGGAGAGGACCTACCACAGGAGCCAGAAGGCAGGAGAATGTCCCACACTTGGGTACAGCTCCAGAGAAAGGAGCAGAGAGGAGCAAACAGCCCAATTTCCCACCGTTGATGGGGGACAGGTGTCACAAACTTGAGTTCATCAGCAGAAAATGAGCAGTGAGGGCCAGTGAAGCAGAAAGTCCAGAGAAAAAGCTGATTCCCACTTCGTGGGAGGGGCAGAGTCACATCACCGAGGCACAGTCCCACTTCTGCCACAGTCACCTGGCTGGGACACCAACCCAGGCAGCACTAATGGGAGCCAGAGCCCCCTTCTGCTCCCCATCCCCTGTTCCTGCACATTCCCGCTGATTCCTGGGCTCTTACAGATAAACCTGTTTGCTGTTGTGCTCTCAGTTCCCATCAGATTTCAGCCAATGCTGGACCAATGTCTTTGTGCCCATTTTACAGATGAGAACACTGAGGCTTGACAAGGCACTCAGAGGCTTTTCCCTTGAGTCTCCATCCAGGCTCTGCCCATGGCCACCAGTAACCCCTTTATACTGGTCTGTCCCTGTCCCTGGGCCCCACAGCCCCTCACAGGGTGGCAGGAGGACACCAGACCCCACCACATCGTGTTGCCCAGCCCAGCTCCTTCCCACTTGATTGCCAGTGTGTGATGGATACCCACACCCTCCTGCTCTGCCGGAATTAATGCCGAGAGCCGGAGCTGCTCCCGTGTTTAATCCACTAATGGTATTAATTCCCTATTAAATTAACCAGTGCAAATATGCTGCTGGTTTGGTTGGGGAGGAGGGGGTTGTGCCTCTCCCTCCCCCACCCTTTTCTTCTGGTAAAGACACTGGAGCATTTGTTAGCAGAGACAGGGGGGGAAATCCCACAAAGAATTGCAGCATTTATGCAGATATAAAAAAAAAATAAATGGCAGATTATTTTTCAAAAAAAACCAAAGAAAACTCCCCTTTTTCTTGCAAACAAGCTCCCTCCCCTCTGGGAAGCAACTTGCATCGCTCAGCCCCAGCCTGCTGGGAAGACAAAAGGCTTTCTCGGTGGGGCAGCGGCCGGGAACGCCGGGAGAAGGCTGGGAGGACACCGGGAGAACGCCGGGAGCTCGGCGAGGCCACTCGGCAGCAGCCCCGTGGTGCTGCCCAAGCCCAGCTCACATTTCAAAGCTCTTGCTTTTCAATTGAATGTCCTCTTTTCCCCCTTTTTTAATGCATATATGTATTCAAAGCGGAGTTATGATAAAAATCCGACCCAGGGCTGGAAGCGGGGAGGGGGGGGTTGAGTTGCATTTTGGCACAGATGGGGCTCATCCCTTCTGCAGGAGGCTCCTTGCCAAGAGACATCTTGGGGTGGAAGGAATTCAAGAAATCAGGGATTTTGCATATTACTGAGCTTTATTTGTCCCATCGAGGGAGGTGAGAGGAAGCATGAAGTGTTTGAGCATAAAAAAATCTGGTCTGGGATTTACCTGTGACTGAGGCAGGTGAAAAGTGTTGGATGATGGATTCTTCCCAGTGAATGAAGAGACAAAGGGGAGTCTCTTCCCTGTCTGACACTTCGGTAGCAGCAGATTTTCAGGCAGGGGAGGTGAAGTAAAAAATCTGGTCTGGATCAGTGTGTTTGTACCTCCACGGATGAGAGTGTTTGTACCTTCTCAGATGGACTCTGCAATGATGTTTGAGATGAAGATGATTTGGAACAAGCCCTCACAGAAGACACAAGGTGAGGAACCTCTCCCAGTTGCTGGAATTGTTTGTTGGAGATACCAGCTCACATTAGATCATCACCCACATTCATCTCTCTGCTGCCAGAGCATTTTGTCCTCCTGTTTATTGTCTTAGTCTCCTTTTTCATCCCTTGCTGCTCAAGACAAGCAGGAGCTGAATCTTCCAAAGCTTTTCCCTGGGATTTTTGGATGATGTGTCCCAGCCCCACAGGAGATGAGCTCCAGCTCAGCCCCAATTCTTACGAGTTTCCAGGAAAAGGCCATGGAGAGCTGACTATGAATTCAAACACGTGTGCCTGCATCACTCAGGCAGCGAGGGAGGACAGGGATACCGTGTTCCTTGGCCACTGATTAAAATTAACCAATCCTAATCAGATTTTCCAATGGGAGCGTTCAGGGGAAATGTGGACAAATGCATCGTGATGATTTGTTAATGTTGCTCTGAGACTCAGAGCCCCTAATTAATGTATTCATGAAAAGCACACACAAAGCGGGTTGCAGAGAAAATAACAGGTGGAACAGGGTGATTTCATTAATTACGGATTTCTGGTCAGTCTCCCCAAAGCTCCAATGTCTTTGCCATCCACCCCTGACTCAGCTCCACATGCCCAGTGCTGGTGGGAGGTGTGAGGACAGGCTGGTGCTCCTCACCTTGCCCATCCTCAGGCTCCCTGGTCCTCCTGCTGTCCCAAAATCCTGCATCCAAATCCCCCAAATTAACCCCAGAAGAAGAGCAGAGTCTCTGCAAACCAGCAGCAGCTCCCAGTGCACCAGAGCTCCGAGGCTCCTTCCCTGCTCCTGCCCCAGGGAAAAGCGTGGAAATCCAAGCCTGAGTGCAACTTCCACCACAGACTCTTGGAACAGATCGTAAGTGGCAGTTCTGGACACACAAAAGAGCGAGTGTGAAGTTTCCTGCTCAAGAAATGGAGTCCTGGAGAGGGAGTGTCCCTGAGGAGCTCAGACGTGTGGCATTTGGGGATGGTGAGGTGACAGATGGTGAGACCTCAGAGCGTCTCCAGTCCGATCCCGAGGTGATTCAGGGATGGGGAAGGTGATCCTTCAGTCCCTCCTGCTGTCACCTCCATCCCACGTGAGATTCAAACCATCAGGGAGGGGCCACCACAAAACATTCTCCAAAATCCTTCTGTTCCAGGGACACCAAATGCTGTTTGCAGGGCCCCAGGGGAGGGTCAGGAAAGCTCATCCCAGCTGCAGCATTCACTGGATAGCATTTCCATGAGGATTTTGCTCACAGTTCTGTGCTAAGACCGTGGCTTGCACCAACCACACCACACCACACGGTAACAGCAGGTCTGAATTCCGGGTTTGTGCAGCTGCCTGGCTAAGATCAGCACTTGGGGTACCCCAGGTGTCCACGCTGCTGGAGTTTGATGGGAAAAGCACCCCTGAGCCTGGCCAAAGGCTGGGACATCATCCCACTGACCATGGAACAGACCTGCCTGGGAGGATCATCCCTGTGGGAGCTGAAATACAGGGAATCCACTGAAACAAGTGAAGGTGAAGAAGAAAGGAGATAAAACATCTGATAACAGATCCCAGGCAATTCACTGTCTGGGCACTTTTTGAAAGTCTTCCAAAAAACCAACTCCTGCCAGGACTCTGCACTCAAACCTGGCTGTGCAGCAAAAGACAGGTCTGCAAAACAGAAGTGGAAGGAGCTGATCCAGCTCTGGGTGATTAAGGCTTTGGGAAATCTATTAAAGTGCCAGTGGATGTGGGCAGGAGGGGGAGAGCAGGAGCAGCCGTGGAGGTGACCCTGCTGTGTGAGCACATCCTGCATGGTTGAGTTACTGGCTGTGATTAAAGTCCCAAGTCCTTTCCTGAAGACTTAATTTGGGTTCACATAACCCACTTTGCCCTCAGTTTGTTCTGCAGGAAGGCAGGCAAGGATCTGAGGCAGAGGGAGATCCTGTGGTACGCAGAATTAAAAGCCTGGGCGGTGAATGCCACAAGCAGAGATGCCCTTGGCTTTCTTTTCCTGTAGGAAGAGAACTAGAGAAGAAACAAGGTGGTCATCCCAGAAACACAGAATCATTGAATTGTGGATGGTTTAGGTTGGAAGAAACCTTAAAGGTCATCTGGTTCCAACCCCTTGCCATGGGCAGGGTCAGCTTCCACAGGACAATGAGCAGAAACAGTGGCTTTGATGCAAAACCTTCTTGTAATGGCTTTTTTTCACAGATCCCAGCAATGGTGGAACTTGAAGTGAGTTCCCAAAAACCCCAAAGCAGAAGGTGCCATGACAAATGAGCTGAGAGGTTTGTCGTCTTCTGAGCCAGTGTTGCTAAGTCCATGGAATAAAGGACAATTTAATTATTGCTGTAATAAATAGGATTGTAGAGGGATATTACAGGCATTTATTTCGGGTGGCAGCAGATTCAGTGAATATGCTTTGCTCAACACCTCGCTCCAGTTGTGCCCATCAGCAGCCAAAATGAAGAGCCACTGTGGGCCTTGGCTGACTGGATCCAAGCCCCAGACCTGGCGCTGCAGGACACTTGGCTTGCACTTTCCCGTTCCGCTCTCCACCCGAGGAGATCATCTCCGTAAAACATTCATGAGCAGCTTTAAAATAATGAAAAATTAAACAACCTTTGCTATAAGGTATGAAATATTTACTGTGCTGCTGTAAGCTAATTGCACAGGGAGACGACCCCGTGCCTGGGCGGGAGGCGGAGCGGCACCACCGGCACCCAGAGGCTCAGCCCTGCCTTGGGATGGCTCCTCTGCCTGAGGGATGGGAGAGGGGCGTGGGATGAGAGACACCACCAGTCACTGGGGGTTTGCTCATCACAGAATCATTAAGGTTGGAAAAGACCTCCAATATCACCGACTCCAGCCTTTGCCTGAAGGCCATCCCTGCCCGCTGACAGGGGGATTCCTGGGAGCAGCCAGGCCCTACAGATTGCTGTTTGTCCAAGGCTGGGGTGATGCACTGTTACAGCAGACTGAGAGCTCAGCAAATGCTCCTTGAGCTGAAGTCTCATCCTACTTTATCTCTTCTCCTTCTCATCCCAGTTGCATCCCTGAAGTGCTCTGATGGAAAATAGCGGAGCTGGCGGAACAAGTCAGAGCAAATGATAGATGTGACAAATTAAGCCTCCAATTGTGTTCACTCTCATCATTGCAATTTCCTCCAGTTTTTCTTGTTGTTTAGAAGTATTTAAACATCTTGGAGCGGAGACTTGTCTGGGTTCTTCTTTTTTTTCTTTTGACTGATTACAAACCTCTTGCAGAGAGTGCTCAGTGTTCCAGCTGTGTTTTAGCTGGAATCACAAGCGATGGGATCAAAGTGATGGGATCAGTCACTTGGTGCTGAAGGAGGAACCTCAACCCCTGCAAAGCCAAACACCAACCTCAGCCCCTGCTTTGGTGCAGGGACCACAACACACTTCCTTTGAGACAGGCAAAGAGCAAACACACAAATGTTTGCAAAAAGCAGGTAGAACATGAGTGGGATGTGTCTGGAGATAAGGAATTGGCTTTTCCCACAATCCTTTTTCCTCCAAAAGCCAGGTGTGGCTGTCTCTGCCAACCCTCTGCCCCACTCCTGCCCAGGGCTGTGCCCACAGGGACACAGCCCCAGAAGATCCCCAAATCACTGTATCACACTGTTTCCATCCCCAAGGATAAACCTCTTGGTCCTTTGGAGCACTGAAAGGTCATTTTGCTCCCCGGTGCCACAGCTGGGATCCGAGTGAGCCGAACCACTGAGGATGAAAGAAATAAACAGCAGGAGAGAGAAGTATCCATTCTTTCCATTATTGTAGGATTTATCTCCCTAATATACAGGGAGTGTTGCCTGGCAACACCAGCTCTCCCGACCTCGGCCACCTTCCCGCAGCACAGCCCAAAGAGCTCGATCCACATGGACCAGTGGCTTAAGTTCTCCACAGCACTTGGCAGAGATGCTCCAGGACCTTTTCAGTCCTTCATCCAGAGCCATGGAGCAGAGATGGGGATCCTGCTGGCACTGGAGTATCGTGTGTCATGAGGGCCAAAAAAGCAAAAGCCAAGCCAAGGTGCAGCAGTAGCAGCAAGTCTTTATTCCAGGAGAGAAAAGCCTCCCTTCCTGGTTGCAGCTTTCTCTTATAGGTTTATTACAACATTAGGCCTATTCACTATTGTCTATTCAGTTCTCTCTAGCCTGGATACAAATATATCAGAAGGCTACAAGGTCTGGGCATCCTGTGAGTGCTTCTCCTCTTGTTCTACCGTGGATACATCTTTTAACTTACTTATCTGTTGCTTTGCCTGCATGTCTTTCTCTGTTTCAAGGGTAGACTTTAACATGCTCAAGACTGATTAATTCAAGAGTCAGGGGGTCAGCAGACCCGCTGTCAACTCCATTGACCCCAACACTGGAGAGTCTCCTGAAATAGATGGGTTGTCTTCTGTGGATTCATCCAGGATTTTCCACAAACTGCAGCTTCCACACCTGCATCCTCCCAACCTTCATACCTACCTTGCCATCTCTGAACTCCATTCTGAGTGGTCCCAGTTCCTGAGGATTGTCACCCTCCCAAGCCAGAGGAGTCCTGCAGGCACCATCCGTGCTGCAGCGAGGCAGGATCCAGCCCAGGAGTGTGGGATGGGAGCTTGGACAACTTACACGAGGAAGAGGGGAATGAAAATACCCTGTCTTGGTTACATTTGCAGCTGCACTACTAATTTTAAAACCTCTTTCCAAATTCTTCTCATGTCAGTGTCACAGAAACATCCAGAGATGGGCTGGAACGGGATTTACCCCCCGTGTCCCATCGCCCACCGAACCCTGGCCGGCCCCTTGCCGGTGTATTTGCAGCTCCATGGTTACTATCAGCACAGGAACTGCTCCTGTTCCCCTGACAATAGCAGCCCCTGAAACTTTATTCTCCACTCAGGGCAGCATTAATCACTCGACATCAGCACAAAAAGGGGGCTCTGGCAGAGGGGGGTTCACCTTCCCACCCCAGGGAGAGCTGCTCAGAACTGCTGCTCTTGTGGAAATGTTTCCCACAATTGCATTTTCACACCATTCACCAGTTTCACACACTGCCCTATCCTGGGGCTCCAAATGAAGGAGAAAACCGAAAGAAATTGTGCTCTCAAACCCACCCTCTGAGTTGAGTGGCCCAGTCCAGCCTGAGGACAGGGGGCAAATCTCAATTGATAACTGCAAGGTCACATCAAGTACACTGGAGTGAGAATCAGCTGAAGAAGGAGGGAGAGGGAAAGCAGGGATGAGGAAAAAGATGAACAGTGAAGGTTCAACTTGGGTTATCCCAGGCAAACAGCTTGTAAACTCCTGCAGGTGCATCTCTCGTGTTGGATGGGAACGGGAGAGGTGACAGGTTGGCTCTGTGGAAACAAGAAAGCAGCACTTTCAATCCTCCTCAAACCTGGGGAGTCCTGGAAGAGAATCATGAAATGGTCTGGGTTGGAAGGCACCTTAAAGCCCACCCAGTGCCACCTCCTGCCATGAGCAGGGACACCTCCCACCAGCCCAGGCTGCTCCAAGTCCCGTCCAACCTGGCCTTGGACACTCCCAGGGATGGGGCAGCCACAGCTTCTCTGCCCTACCTGTGCCAGGGGTGAATTCCTTCCCAATATCCCATCTAACCCCACCCTGTGGCAGTGGGAAGTGACTTTCCGGAGCTCTGGCTCCCAGCAAGGTGCACAGAGCCCCCCTCCTGCCCGAGCCCCCCTCCTGGCCGAGCCCCCCTGCCAGCCCAGAGCCAGCAGAGCAGGAGGCCCAGGGCAGCAGGCGTGGGGCTGGTGGGGAACAAGGAGCCTGCACGGGCTCTATGGTGACGGGCATTGTGTGAGGCCTGAATAGACTGGGATAAAAACCTTCAACAGTATCAGAGCCAGGATCCTGCACGGCTCCGGGACGGCCGAGCGACTGCTGCACTCGTGAACTTGAGGGTGGGCTGCTTTGTAAAGCAGGGAGCTGCAGGGAGAGGTAGGGAGGGATGGAGAGAATTCAGGTGAAAAAAGGTTAAGTGCAGCCAGAGATTGAAGTGAGACAGAGTCGCCCATGAGAGCAATGCAAACAGTTCATTGCAAGGAAACCTGAGCCAAGGCCATTCACTGCACAAACCCAGAGACAGGCAATGCCCCCTCCCCTCCCACTCCATGGGATCTGGCAAGGACAGTGCTGGCTCAGAGTTCATAAATTCTTCAGCAGAAAATACTTAGATACTTAATCAAGGGCTCCTCTGTTACTCCAGAACAAGTTTACATTATTAGAGGAGAAAAAAAAAAAAAAAAAAGAAAAAAAAAACAAGAAGAAAAAACACCAAACTCTCCACCAAACAAAAAGGGTCCTAAATAAAGAGATAAAGCAGTATGACAGGACAGCAGTAATAGCTTTCAGGTGTATGTTCTGCATAAGATTTCCAGGCAGTTGGTTTAGTTAATGGATTCCCTTAATCTTTCAGCTGTCAGGGTGCAATCTATAGTCTACTGTTTCTTCCACACCGTATTTATAGGGACAAATTCAAACTTGTATAAACAGACAGGAGTATCTATTGTTGTGCAAGAGGAGGACACAAAGGCAGCTTGTCACTGATCCATCACAGCTGTCTGAGAGCGGAGCCGGGAGAAGTCGGGAGTGAGGGGGAAAGGCAAAGCGGGAGCCTGGAAGGATCCGGAGGTGTTGGGGAGTGTGGGAACGGGGCAGGACGGGGATGTGGGCACGGCCCTCAGCACTGAGGCAGCGCCGAGGTTGGAGCTGCTTCCCGAGGCTCTTTGGGATGCTGAGAGTGTCGGCAAAGCTCTGCAGGTCTGGGGGAAAGAGCAGAACATTATTAAAAATTAGGAGCTGACTCAGAGCTTGAGGTTTCTGGGTTGGTTTGTAACCAAGTCGGGAAGGGGAAAGATGCGGGGAAGAGGGTGCTGAAAGGAGGATAAAAATTAGACATTCTTGTGCAGAGAGCACGTCTGGGGAGCAGCAGCTCGTTCGTTTAAAGTCCGTGTGTGCTGCTCCCTGAGCAAAACCCCCTGGTGCTGGTGTAACTGGGGGACAGCTACAGTAACTGTGGGGTGGAAACACCCGCGGAGCTGCCATGACTCGAGGGTTGCAATGGGAGGCACTTCCCAGGCCTGACAGCCCCGGTCCTGCCCCTGCTCCTGCTCTCTAACCCTCTGTCTCGGACCCAGCAGCCACTTGGAGAGGGGGACAGCGAGGCCACTGCACACAGACAGCTTTCAGGACCCACATCCTGGGAAAACATCACACAAAGCCAGGGAGAGATGGCAGAGACAAGCCAG
>JAWWEV010000152.1:5970882-5981599 GCA_035583235.1 Hafferia zeledoni | reverse complement strand
ACTTCCAGGGATGGGGCAGCCACAGCTTCTCTGGGCACCCTGTGCCAGGGCCTGCCCACCCTCACAGCCAGGAATTCATTCCTAATATCCCATCTAACCCTGCCCTCTGGAAGTGGGAAGCCATTCCCCTTGTCCTGTTAGCCCAGACCTTGTCCAAAGTCCCCTCCAGCTCTCTTGGAGCCCCTCTAGGCACTGGAAGGGGCTCTCAGGTCTCCCTGAACCCTTCTCTTCTCCAGGTCGAACAACCCAGACTAAATCACCTTCCTGAGCAAAGGTGAGCTCAAAGCAGAGACACACGTGGAACAAGGTCAGCAGGGAGCGGAGCTGAGCCCAGGGGTGGGCGGATGGGCTGTCCCAGGACACTCTGCTGGGCTCACAGGGACCCCTCATCCCTGGGACACAGCCTGGAGCACCCAGGGATGCAGCAAACATCATTCACTCAGCTGAGTCCAGTCAGGGGGGACGTGACCTTCCCCCATCCTCTGCCACTGAGCTCTCGGCGAGGGAACAGCCGTGCAGCACATGTGGGTCCTGCCTCTCGAGCTGTGGGACCTCAAGGTCCTTAAAATAATCCCAAAGAAATAAACAAACAAACAAAAACATTGATGCCAAAAGCAAATGGAGAACAGACTTATTCCAGTCATTTTCTCCAGCAAAGCCTATTCAAAGCCAGGAGAGAGGATGACATGCTGGGCCAAGCCAAACACCCCTGCAACACATCCCAAACAATGGCTTCACAGAGCACGGAGCCAGAGGGAATACTGTGGTCATTCACTCAGAGTCTCTGCAGAACACATGCCATGGCACTTCCCAGAATTCATTGTTTAAACGAGGCAAGGCTTGCTGAAAAACAGCCACTCTGTGACTTTTCCAGGGTGAATGCACTGGGATGCACAGGGAAGAGGGGGGGAATTTCTTCCCTTAAACCAGTTTGAGGGCTCTGTGTAAGTGGAGTGAAAACCCTGTTGACTGGAAACAGCAGTTCCAGGGCGATGGAAACTATTTGCAGTTCTGGGCTAAGACCAGACTTAACTGAGTGAGGCATTTTTAGCACAAAATGTTTGGACTTCTCATCCTAAGATTAGTTCTTCTCTGGAAAGGGAAGGAGAGCAGAGGAAAAATGCCACCACCTAAAGCAAACAGTAAACACTCTGTTGCAGTTTGTAGGTGCTCCCTCCCTATCCTTTAGTTTTAAATTTGCCAAGCTCCCTTGCTTTTAGCCTGGGGCAAGGGAAGGGCATTTGACTCATTGGAAAGAGTCTCCTTGCTCTCCATGTCTCCCCAGCTGTGATGCCAACTCATCATTCCTGCTGCACTCTGCATTCCAACACCCCACTTTCTACTCCTCTGCTTTGCTGTGTCTGCTCAACAAATATGGCAGTGCTGGAGAATGGAGAATCCCCTTTGCCTGGAAGAAGGAATGTCTGTGGAAACCAAGGCACTGTTTGCCCAGAGTTACCTGAACCTGGCTGTGCCCTCACTTCAGCCCGTGCCTTCATCCAGGCTGAGATCCAGCCCAAATATTCCCTCGGTTCAGTGCATAGAGGAATTTTCCCTGCACCTCAGGAATCTGGACGTTGCTCTCCACAGCTGAACAAGCCCTGGCAGGACAGGCCAGCAGAGCCAACACCACCATGGAGCGGAGGCAAGGCTGCATTCCATGGGGGAGCCATGGCAGAGGGGCTGCACCCCAGGAGACACCCACAGGGGGTTCTGCGTTGGGTTTTAGGTCTCCTCTGAGCTGCCCCAGGGGTGAGCACGTGGCTCATCCCCCACTTCTGCACAGCAGGGGCAGAAATGGGAAGGAAGCCACTTTCCCTTCCAGTGTTCCTGGGCTCATGGAAACAAAGGAAAAACAGGGAAGGAGAAAAATAAAGGATGTAGGGAAGTGCTGACAAATGAAAGGGCAAGGAGTGGGCAAAGGGAGGGAGTCTGGGGAAAAGGAGGTTTTAAGTCCTTGCCAAACCACTGCAAACCCAGCAACGAGATTACACTTGGATAAGGCTCCTGGAAAAACCAGCTGAGGGGGGGAGGCCAATCTGGCCAGGGATTAATGAGGGTTGAAATCCACTTCCCCTGCCAGTGCCCAGTGGCTGCTGGAGATGACAACCCTGCCTGAGTCAGTGTGCTTGGAGAGGTGCAGCCGCCCCGGCAGCGGCAGGAGGGGCCTGGAGCGGGGCAGGCAGACAGACAGACGTCATCCAAACCACGGTGTACTCCCCAAGCCCTTTCCCACCACGGCTGGGGAACCTGCTGGCCCTCCCACCTGGGGCTCAGCTGACCCCAGGCCCAGCAGGAAGGGGAGTGGGGTGGTTTAAGGGCAGCAGGAGCAGAGCCAGGAATCCTGCTCAGCAGGACTGGCAATGAGCACAACAATGTGTAACTTCACCTTAAAGCAGGTCAGAGTGTCTGTGCATCCCTGTGTGGACAGGGAGAGGGCAGAGTATGGTTGAGGTGGGATGGAGGAACTTCTGCACTGCCCAGGGGGGTGGTGGGGTCCCCATTCCTGGAGGTGTCCAAGGAACGCCTGGAAGTGGCACTGAGGTCTCTGGACTGGATGACAAGGTGGGCATCAGTCACAGGTTGGACTTGGTGGTCTGGGAGGGCTTTTCCAACCTTAATGATTCTGGAATTCTTCCTGGGCCTGGAAGTGGAGCCTGTGTCATTGGGCACCACAGAGCCTGGGGCTCCCCAGAGGAAAGGGGAGGATCTGGTTTATACCCAAAGGAGAAGCTCCAGTGGGTTCATGTGAAAGCCCCCTCTCCCCCCTCACTGCCCAGAGCCTGTGCTATCCCAGTCTGGCTGCAAGAGAATCCCCAGTGCCTTTGCAGAGGACAAGCAGGAACAGGAGCAGGTTGTGGGGGAGGTCAGTCTGCAGCCAGGACATGGCTCTGGCAAGGCAAGAGCCCACACATCCCAGGTGAATTCCCCAGGTGAGTCTCAGCTGCCCCAGAAAGGCTGAGCCCAGGAGCTCATGTCACCAGCCTCTGAGCACAGACCAGCTCTGAATGATTCAGAGACCAGGCCCAGCAGCAATTCCTCCACAATGACATCCTTGTGGCAGGAAAATCTCTTTTACTAAGGGAAAACCACTAAACAGAAGCATTGGTTTCAGAGAAACAACCACTGCAGGCCCAGCAGAGCCAGGGAAGCCAAAGGCCGTCTGCACGAGCCCTGGGCTGCTTCCAGGGGGCTGATGGATGTCAGATGCCCAGCCAGGCTGCAAACACACTGGGCTCTCATTTTGGTGACAGTGATTCCTGAATTTCGGGCAAGAAACGTCAACATCAGCACTGCCTTCCTCCCCCTGATGAAAGGGAAACAGATCTATTACTATTTTGTCAGTAAATGTTTTTCCTGGCTACAGGACCTGCTGGCTCTTCAAAGGCAAGTGAAAATTTGGTTTCATCCAGCTGTTCCCATGTGCTGGGAGCAGGGCCGAGGTGGGAAACCAGGCCTGGCTGGGCTGTGATGGAGCAGACGGCCAGGGAATGACAGGCTGGGGAGAAAAACTCATCAATCACTGCTCAGGACCTTCCCTGCTCCCAGGTCTCCCTTCTGGCCAGAAACAGAGGGGTTGGGAGCAGAGGCAGCAGCAGCCCCCACAGCCCCTGCCTGAGCAGGGGTTAGGGCTGACATCCCTGGGCTGAAGGGCAGTGCTGGCTCTGGGGGGTTCATCAGGGACACCCAACTCCAGCCAGGCTTAGTGCTGATGGCTGGGGTGGATCCTGCCCTTCCTAATTCCACTGGGATATAAATACTGTTGGTAATGGAACATTTACAGAGCCAGTTCCCACCACCTGACCTGGAGAGGGACTTTGGGCAAGGGCGTGGAGTGACAGGACACAGGGGAATGGCTTCCCACTGCCAAGGGGCAGGGGTAGATGGAATGGTGGGAAAAAATTCTTGGCTGTGAGGTGGTGAGGCCCTGGCACAGGTTGGGCAGAGAAGCTGTGGCTGCCCCATCCCTGGAAGTGTCCAGGGCCAGATTGGATGGGGCTTGAAGCAACCTGGGCCCATGGCAGGGGGTTGGAACAAGGTGGTCTTTAAGGTCCTTTCCAATCCAAACCATTCTATGATTTCCCCCTCACTGGATGAGTGTTCTCCCATTCTCATCCAAACACTCACCTGCAGGGGTATTAAAATATTTGTCTGAGGAAGCCACAGGTTGGTTTGCCCAAGTAGCCACAAGAAGCCAATGGCAGAACTCAGGTTTGAGTGTAGATCCAGCGAGCCTTGACTGCAGGAGCATCCTGGATGCCTCTGACATCCTGAATATTCCTGGCAAATCCGAGTTACCAGCTCAGCAGGGAGCCTGGCCGAGGGCTGCCCAGGCTGCTTGGCCGGGGTATCCACATGGGGCTGCCGGGAGCGAGGAGATGAAGAAAATTAAATGAAACCTCAGCCGACAAACCTGACAGTGGCCTAATTTGGGAAGGCAACATGCCCCAGGCCCTGCCTGCGGGGCTGGGAGAGCAAACGGCTCTAAACGCTCCAAAAATCCCTCCATCCTACGCCGGCGCCCCTGGAGACTCAGCCCCGGGAGCGTCTGGGAGCGCTCCCGGTCCGCCCCTCCAGCTGGGAATGCGCCGCACACCGGCACGGCCGAGCAGTCAGAGGAGCTGTCACCGCCAGCACAGCATCATTCCCACCTAATTGCTTGGGATGACTCTGCAGGGCCATGGTTGGTGCTGCAAAAACCAATCCATCAGTCGTTCCCTCGGGAATGCTGCGACGCGGAGCTGCTCTGCATCCCTGGGCACCCACCTGGGACGCTCCTCGAGCAGCTGCGACACCAGATTTTCCTGTGCCTGCTGCACCGGCTGATTTTGCTGGTGCTGCCTCGAGCTCTGCAGCCCTTTGGGTCCCATCCAGTGGTTCTCCTGCCATCCATCCACACTCGCCGTGTCCTCCCTGTGCCTCTTAACCTTGTGCATGTTTTTAAATGATGACATTTCCTTTGGCTTGCACAGCATTTTATTTGTTCTTTATAGCCCTGGTCTCACACAGGGTGGATGTTGCTTGGAGAGAAATAGATGCTGTGGGGAGGGGAGGACGGGCTGGCTCTCGAGGTGTAACCCTGGCTTTGACTTTGACTCTCCACAGGCCCAGTGTCCCCTCTGCCTGTACAACAGGGCCAATGACACTGGGCTGCTGCTGGAGCTGCTGGGAGCATCGCAGATTAAAAGCAGATTTTTAAACCAGGTGACCTTAAAAGTGTGGGAAGAGTGGGATTATAAATCATAGAATTATAAATCATAGAATCATTAAGGTTGGTAAAGACCTTTAGGGTCATCAAGTCCAACTATCAGCCCAGCAGCACCACTGCAGTGTGAGCTCATATCGTTCATATTATGAGCACATCTGGGGTGGACAAGGCTCGTGCCTTTGGGTCATCTCTAGTGCTTGACAGGGACACTGCCCACAAAGGCCAGGGCAGAGGGGCTTCTCTGCTCTCAGGGCTATGGAATTTGGCTACATTCAGGCCAGCCTCAATGCTCACATCTGTTCCCTCTGGGGCTGTGTGAGTCACAGCACTGCTCCGGTGCCAGCGAGGATGAGGAGCCAAGAAAACACCCTGGCACTTGTTCTTTTCCCTGCCAAGAGGGCTGCAGGAGGTGCTGGATGCTGCTCTTCCATGCTGCAGAGGTGAGCAAAGGCAGGTTCAGCTCCTTCCCACCTACCAGGGAGCCAAGGGGACGTCCAGGCTGGAGCAGGGGGGATGCACCCACCGGCTGTAAGATGGTCATCACCCATCACTCCTCCCCGTGTGGCATGAGGGGTGAGCTCACACCCAACACCTGTAAAGCCTCTCACCCCTCAAGCCTCGTTTGGTGGCTTTTTCTTGGGTTATTAATTATGTTTCCACCTTAATCTTTACATCCCTGCCTGCGAGTTGCCACACTGTGAAACACCATCAGGCTCTTGCTGTTCTGTCCCAACCATTCCCTTTGTCCCTCCTCCAGCCAAAAAATGGGGTGATGGATCACCTCAAGGCAGCAAACACAGCACACAGCTCCCCAAGGGACCCCAGGCCAGATTTCTCCACAGTGGCAGAGCCCAAGTGGTACCTGAAGCCAGCCCAAGCCAGCTGGCCAGCCCAGGAGGAAGAGGAGCTAATGGATCCCACCGGCTCTCACCCAGCAACAAACAACAGCGATTAACGCCAAGTGCGAGAGACTAATTGGACATTTAACCCAACTCTGGCACTGCAGGCCTCGTGCTGTAGCTGGAGAGAGGAAAGCCAGAGCCAGCCCTCAGCTGCAGGCTCCTCTCCTGAGCCCAGGGCTGTAACCAGATACCCCCTCATTGCACCCCAACTTCCGCCAGCCCATGTCCCCCTCAGGGATGCTCACGTTGGGTGAGTGAAGAAACAGGAGGAGAGAGGAGCTTCACGGAAGCTGACATGAATAAAAACATTCCCAATCTGGTTTTGTTTGTCTTTTTTGTTAGCTTTTCTACTGATTTTTTATCTTTTTCCAATTCTCAGAGAAAAACAAGTTTGGAGAGGTTTCAGCTCTCCCTGCAGTGCTCCAAACACGAATGTAGCCCCATCAATCATCTCCATGTAAACAAGCAGAGAGCCAAGGCCACTGCATCAAGAGTTAGACTTTGATGAACCAAAATTACCTGAAGCTCCTTCATTTTATGCCACTGCCCATCATTCAGGGTGAGGCAGTGGGTGCAAACATGGGAATTCCATAGAAGCTGTAGAGTCACAATGGCTCTTTCCATCGTAGAAACCCAGAAAGATTTCTGTGGGAAAGGACATTAAAGCTCATCTTGTTCCACCCCCTGCCATGGGCAGGGACACCTTCCACTATCCCAGGTGGCTCCAAGCCCTGTCCAGCCTGGCCTGGGACACTCCCAGGGATGGAGCAGCCACAGCTCCTCTGGCACCTGTGCCAGGGCCTGCCCACCCTCAGTGTGAAATAACTTCTTCCTTAGTAGCCACACCAAATGCCAAATGAAGTCAAATCAGCCTGAAAGTCATGAACTGGACAATTCCCAAATCCACAGGCACTCTCCCAGTAACCACTCCAGCACTCCCATCACACATCAGCATTCAGGAGAGTCAATGTTTGTGTCCTTTACTGTCGATCAGCTTTACTGTTGAATTTTTATTAGAGCAAATGAGCATTTAGCTCATCTCCCCACGGGCCCTGCCCTCCCTGTTGGCCACCAAACGTCCTCTCCCATGTGCCACCTCCACACCCCTTCCCTCAGTACCAGCCCAAGCCCAGTCTGGGACTGATTAAACACCCCCAAAGGTTTGAGGAAAGGGATAAAAACTTAGAGAGCACAGAAAGCAGGGCCAGAAGGAGAGTGCAGCCCCCCCTGGGCAGACAAGGTGCTGGCCCAGCAGGGACCCCCCTGCCCCAGGGATGCTGCCAGGACCCCAGAATGCCTCCCAGCCGCGGGGGCCGCAGGCAGTGCTCCCTGCCAAGGCAGCAGAGCTAATAGGGGTGATTAATGCCGCGGGCACTAATGGCTGACCTGGGCTCCCATCAATCTCTCCCGGAGCTTTCTGAGGAGCGAGGGAGATTACAGCTTTACTGCCAGAACTCTGGGTAGCAGTGCAGGGCTGGGATAGTGCTCTGGGGAGAGGGAGGGCAGTGCCTCCCAGCCAGGGCATGAGGGGCAGGCAGGAGCACCCAACTGGGCACCAGTCCCACCAGCAGCCGTGACACCTCCAGGCAGTGCCAGACTGGGGCAGAGGAGCAGAACCCATCTTGAATAGCAGCAAGAGCCACTGCTGGAGGCACCCCTGGGCATCTCTGGGCTGCCACTGCTCTGAGTGCTGCCACAATGCCCAGAGGTATCTCACTCTGCTTCCGAATTCAAACCCATCCTAAATTCCCTGCTCTGCAGTGAACTGAAACCTCAGGAGGGAACATGAGAGCAAAACTTCTGGGCTGAGATGTCCCACATCAGCCTCCTGTGGGCAGCCTGGCAGGGATGGGGCACTATTGTGCTGAGGCAGCCACAGGGGTTTGCTTTTAAAATCAAATATCCTGAGCCAGCATCATTTTTACAAACTGCAAACAGTAAAGGAAGGGTTAATCCCACCACAGCCCCCAAAAAAGAGGTGGAAAAGGAGATACAGGAGGATAAAAGGGCTCTCAGGAGAGGTCAGCATGAGAGGAAGAGAAACAGAGGAGAGAAGGAATTTGCTTCTACAGAAACCCCAAAGGGTTGAAAGAATTCATGAACCAAAGGGCCAGAAGGAAGGGGCACAACCTGACCAAGGTGGGATGTCCCCAGGAGGGGCAGGGACTGTGCACCCAGAAGATCCCTGGGTGGGCAGGTGGGTGGGTGCTGGGGTGGGGGTCAGCCTGTTTCCTAGTGGATGATGCTTTAATGAGGAGGAGGAGACCAGACTCATGGATGGGCAGGGTGGGAGGCTCCAGCAACACCTGAGGAGCAGCAGTTTTCTCCTTGGCCTGGGATCATTAGGCAGAACATTGGCTCAAAAATGAACCCAGGGCCATTTCAGATGCTCCCAGCCCCTGCCTTTCCCTCTCCACTCTAGGCTGGCTCCTCAGCTGGTTGCTATGGGGAGGAATAAGCGGAGCCCTGGATGGATGGGGAGGGGATGTGCTCTGCTCAGGGCCCACCACTCCTCAGCAATGCCAAATTTGGCCTGATGGACTGGGAACAGATGAGACTCCAGGGACAGAGAGCCTGGCTTTCAAGGTGATGCCTCTACCCTTGAACACAACAGTTGCTGGAAATACCCTGCTAGGACAGAGGCTGTGGATAAGGGAGCAGATTTCATCCCACATTGTTTGGGGCATCAGGGAGGAAAAATGGGAGCAGAACTCCAGGCAGAGGCTGTGATGGATGCAGCACCTCGGCCCAAGCCCAGCTGAGCACTGTGGGCACAGGCCATCGGCTGTTCTGGCACATCTCTCTCCTCTTGGCACCACCGGCCTCCCTCTGAAGCACATGAAGCACTTAGCAGAGCCCCGGAGCTGCCGCCTCCACGCCAGGCAGCAGCTCCAGCCGCTGGGAAGGGAAGCGATCCCTTCCCTGGCACTGGCACAGGGGAAATATGTATCGAGGAGAGGAGCGGCTCCAAAAGGAAAGACAGAGAGACAACTTTGTTGTCGTGGCCAAATTCGAGCCTGCCAAATTCCGCTTCTCTAAAATGCTGCCTGCATTTTCAATAAATAAGGAGAAATCCAACCAAGCCCCGCTCCCTCCCGCTCCGGCTGCTCGGCGGTGGCTGCGCAGGCACCTGCCACATCCACTCCTGGCACCGCCGGCAGGAGGGATCTGCCCACAGCGCTTGCACATTTGTCTGTGAAGCTCATTAAGATCCGGCAAGATGAAAGGCAGTACAGAAATGTAAGATCATTATCGTTATCAAAAGAAACACAGAAAACTGCTGCTGTAGAGGCAGATTTGTTTCCATATCGAGAGCTGTTCAAAGTTCGCCGAGACGCTCTCTAATAAGGTGCCTGTTATATGAATCAACTTCAAGAGCTTCTCTCACGCTGGGGAAAACTTCCAAGGACCCCTTTGCCTCCCTCGTCTGTCGCACAAATTCTCCGTGTCATTTCTGACACATTGGAGGCCCTTTTGGTGCAGGGAAGGGGATCCTCTCTCCCACCACTCCGGGCTCGAACGCTGCTGAAGCCACAACACACAGAGGGATGGGATGGACATCGTGTGATGTGATCACGGATATTGTGTGATGTGACCATGGACATCACTCAGCTCATCCCCAGCTGGTTCCTCACCCTTCCCTGGGAGCAGGTGCAGGCAGAGGCTCCCACCTGAGGGATGGGGCCCAGGGTGCACCCCAGCAGGCACTGGACAGCACCAGCTGCCTTCTAGAGAATAACAGTTTGGATTTAAATACACCAAATCAAGTCCAGAGTGTTCTCCCCAGCAGAAGTTCCCCATGGAATAGCCCCAGAGTGCATCACAAAGCTGTGGGGGCAGGTTTAGCCCCTCAGGTGCAGAGCAGGGACACCCATGGCCATCACCAGGCAAGGCCTCCACCTCCCACCCCCCTCCAGTGCCTCCAAGTGATGATGCCAGAGACCTTCATGTGCAGAGTCCTGCTTGCCGTGGGTGCTCCAGGAGCCTCCAGGAGGGACTTCACATGGCAATGCAACCCCCTCACACAGCCTGCAAAGAGAAACTCGCTGTTTTCAAACAGACTCCAGTTCCTGCACTGGGAGGGTGCTGGTGCCAAGCCTCAGGCTTGGAGCTGACTGATGGGAATTTGGATGCAGCAAATCTGCTCCTGCCTGGAGGAAGCAGAAGAGTTAAACTTGCTCAAGGCACCATATTTTTTCCAAGAAGAATCAGTTCTTCCCACACAGGGTCAGTTCTTTTTTGAAACCAGCCTCCCTTTTATCCACAAGAAAATCTGCTCATAATTATAAACCAAGGAAGAAGAGGTTTCTGGAAATATTCATTTGCAGCTGAGCCATTTTCACCCTGGCACAGGCGGAGCCTTCCTCGCTCCCATCTGTCGCGTTCGCGCGGCGGCGGCGATGCCAGCCCGGCTCTGCCACCCAGCGTGGCACAGGCAGGAGGGAGAATGTGACACCGGGGGGGTGGGCACGGGGGGGCCACTGCGAAACTGGGCACGACTCGGAGCTTGAGTCCTGCCCAAGATGTTCGACTTACACATGAACAGCTTGGCACCACAAGGGGCTGGGAGAGGAGGGGGGGGGGGGGGGGGGGGGGGGGGGGGGCG
>JAWWEV010000152.1:5943268-5970782 GCA_035583235.1 Hafferia zeledoni | reverse complement strand
AGGAGGAGGAGGAGGAGGAGGAGGAGGAGGAGGAGCAGTGCAGGCGTTGTCTGAGCACTGGTAGGGAAGAGAAGAATGGAAAAGCCTCACAGTGCTTGGTCTGATGGAATCTAGAGAGCTCAGGCCATCTCTTCAGCTGTACAGGCTGGAACTGGAGCACAAGGTACCCCAAACCAGGCAGCCCACACTCCCTCTGCTCGCTCAGCACCTCTGCCTGGCTCCAGGCACCAAGCCCAGGGGAAGGGATCCTTGCTCTTTCTGCAGTGAAACCTCTACAGCTTCTCCCCATCCAGCCTCTCTCCCTCTTCCGTAGCCACATCCCATTTATGGATATTGCCATGAATAAATCAATCTGCTGCTCGGTGCCTCCACCTTCAAATATTTATAGTCTGTTATTATACTTTTCACTCCCTCCCTGTACATATGTGCCCTTTCTTTTAAACGTCTCTCCACCAAACTCTGTGTATTTAGTTCTTTTAATCCCTCCCCATAAATCTACCCTGATCCACTCCCGGCACTGGATCCATTCACTCCTGGGGGTGAGAGGCACCACGGTGGATGGACACGGCAGAGCTTCCAGGAAGGGCTCTTGTCACCTCTCTGCATGGCACAGTGCCTGGGGACCAGGCTCAGAGTGTGTTGGACTGCTCCAAGCATCTCCAAGACACCTCCTGTAATTCCCAGCACCAGCTTCCAGTCTCATTCCAGCTTCTTGCCCTCGTTGGATTTGGCATGTTCTTATTTCTCTCATTTTTTTCCCCCTCCCTTCTCCCAACTGCAAATGACAAAATTGTGAGCAGCTCCCAGACAAGTTGCAAACCCAGAAATCAGCTATTTCTGGAGATGGAATTTTAACTTCCTTTCTTATTTGCAAATTGCCTGGAAGCAGCTTGTGAGTACCAGGAAACTGGGAGTCAGGAAAGGCTGCAAGTTCACACGCCATGTGGGATCCTTCCTCAGTCTGGCAAGCTGTGAGCCATCAGGTGCAGCAGCCCTATTGCCTGGGCTCAGCATCCCCATTTGGAAATGACAGTCATGGAATGGCCTGGATTGGATGGGACCTCACAGCTCATCTTATTCCACACCCCCTGCCATGGGCAGGGACATCTTTCATGACACCAGGTTGCTCCAAGTCCTGTCTAACCTGGCCTTGGACACTTCCAGGGGTGGGAGAAGACTGGGTGCTCTACAGGGCTGGCCCTTGCCCTGCAGCACCCCCAGGATGTTGCTTCCCACCCTCTCCAAGCTGGAATGAGGATGGGATGGGCAGGGGCAGAAGGTGCCCAGCCTGGCAGCTCTGCCACGGCCAGCCCTGCTCAGGACAAGTTTGGCTGGGAAAGGGAAACCAAGTTCACCTTTAACAGAGAGGAGAGAAGGCAGAGGCTGCTGAGGGAAGCAGATTAGCTCGTGCCAGGCAGGCCCCAAGCAGAGCTACAAAATCCACTCAAGTTTATAATTTGCTGTAATGAAGCTGTTTCAGGCAGCAAACCCTGAGTGGCCTCAGCCGATGGAGCCGCTGACACGGAGCCCTGGGATTACAGCCTGCCATGGAGTCCTGCCCTGCCAGGATAACCCTCCAGATAATCACAAAAAATGACCAATTAAACAGGCTGTGTGAAGCCATCTGAAAGGCTGAGGGGATTTAGTGAGCTCAGGATGGTTTTCTAGTCAAGGGATCAGACAAATGCACTTCCTCACACAAAAAGCCTCGTGTTCCATGTGGACACAGGATCAGGCAGGGCTGGGGCAGAGTTCCCATCACTGGGCACTGTGGCACAGGCAGGACAGGCACAGGAGGGTCAGCAAGGGGCTACACAGGACTCACAAAGGGAGTTACAGTGCCAAAAGCACCTGGGCCATTTCCAAGGCTGCAGTAGAACATCCCTCCCTCCACAGCCTGACCAGCTGTGGGAAAACTTCCCAAAGTGGGAGCATCTCCTTCATCCCACACCATCCCAGCCCCCATTTCCACAGCCTTCAACCCAAGCACAATCATGGATGTGGGGAAGTCTTCAGCCCCCCAAATACTGGAGAAAGGGACAACCCTGAAGTCACTGGCAACAATGGGCTGTGTGGGGCTGAGTTCCAGAATGGAGTTAAACCCCAATGCAAGCCTTCAGCCCCTTCATTTCTGAGCCCCTTCATTTCCCCACCCATCCCCTCAAGACTTGTCTGGAGCTCCATTTCCAGCATTAAGTGCTGGTTTTTGTGGCCCAGCAAACCCTGCTCAGCTGAAGCTCTTATGCCATTAAACCAACTTCACTCCCCTCCCAGCTGTTTCTGTGTCCCTCTGCAAATCTGGGGGCTCTCAGCCGTGCAGCCAGAGCTGTGTCAGAGGATTTTGTGTTCACATTCAGGGGTTGCTTCTGCTGGAGAACAAGTGCCACGTTCCTGCCCTTGGCTGCTGTCACAGTGAACTGGGATCTCTGAGCTCTCTCCCAGTCCAGGTCAGATGAGGTGGACTGGAGTCCTCGAGCCAGGGGTTCCCCTCCATCAGGACACGAGTGCTCCCTGGTCCCCGACCTCTGAGCAACACGGGCTGTAATTATCCTCTGGCCCTCGCACAAATTGCTCATTTGACTTTGAGCGCCGAGTGCTGACGTGCTGGCTGGGTTTGAAATGGGGGCTTAAATCAAAGTGCTTCCTCCAGGGAGCTGGGGGAGAAGGAGACAATTAGATTTGAGCCCTGAAGTTTTACAAGTCTAATAAATTTCCTGGTAGCCTGAGGCTGCTGGGCTGCTGTGGAGAGCCGGCCCGTGGTGAGTGAGAGCGAGCATTCCTCAAGGCAGGGAGCCACAGAGGCACCACTCGGCTCTGGCTGCAGGGTGGGGACTCCTCTCAACCCCCACTGCCCCCTCTGGCTGCTCCGGAGCTGGGATGGGAACGGGAGATGGAGACAACACACCCCTCATGTGCACTGTGACCACAGCGGGGGGACA
Organism: Hafferia zeledoni; assembly: GCA_035583235.1. Classification (NCBI taxonomy): domain Eukaryota; kingdom Metazoa; phylum Chordata; class Aves; order Passeriformes; family Thamnophilidae; genus Hafferia; species Hafferia zeledoni. The sequence continues at coordinate 5,967,843 of JAWWEV010000152.1, read as the reverse complement.
GCACAGCCTGGAGTGCCAGTCCTGAACCCCACTCTGCCCATCCTCAGTGGCCTCAGGGCTGGTGGGTGGCAGAGGAGAAGAGGAAGGTCAGAGCCAGCAGTGTGGAGAGAAGCAGCTGGACACAGCAGGAAAAGAGCATCTTCTTAATTGTGTTTCACAGCACTGCTGGAAAAGGGGTCGTGGCAGGGAGGTGACAGAGGTGTTGGCACTGACACTGCGAGCACCTGGCAGGGAAAGGGCAGGACAGCCTTGCAAGGGGGAGCAGAACCCCCCCCCAAGCTCCTGCTCCCCTTGGAAGGTACAGCCTGGCCTGTGGCTGCTCATTATTCCACCAGAGCTGCTCTTCTTCTTCCAGGACCTAAACACACCCTACTTCACCCCAGCAATGCTAATGGAAGAGAGGAGGGAGAAGGAAGCTGTTTCTGCAGGAAACTCAGCTTCTGACAGCCCCTGCAGCAAACCCTCTGCTGCCACTGCCAGGGCTGGGCCCACCTGGGCTGGGTTTCTGTCTCCTCCCACGGGCAGGTGAGATGGAGCAGCTGGATGAGCTGCTCTGGGGCTGTCCCTGGGGGAAGCACATCCCTGGCACAGAGACCTGCCTGCACCTGCCTGGGCAATGAGGGGGCTGTGAGGGTCCCTGGGGCACCGTGTGCCACACAAGCATGGAACTGTTTGGGTTGGAAGGGACCTTAAATCTCATTCCAACCACCTGCCATGGGCAGGGGCCCCTTCCACTGGACCAGGTGGCTCCAACCTGGCCTTGGACACTTCCAGGGATGGGGCAGCCACAGCTTCGTTTCAGTGGGGAATTTCCTCCTAATATCCAATCTAACCCTTCCCTCTGGCAGTGGGAAGCCATTCCCCAGCTGGAACAGTGCAGGAGTGAGGCAGAGACACAGCACAGTGAGGAGGGGTCTGGGTAAAAATGAAGAACCTGTGGCTCCCTGGGAATTCTCCTCCTGTGACCCCTGTCCCTTGTCCCAGACTGTCCTCTGTCCCTGCCCTGGCACTGCCAGGTATGGGGACATGTCTCTGGAGAGGAGCAGAAGTGCCACTGTCAGCTGGGCCCTTTCTCCCTCCCTGGAGAAGCAGCTCCTCTGCTCTGCCCCCATTCTGTGGCCGCCTCTGGTATTTGTTTAACATCAATTTGCTCTAAATTACATATTCCTCCAACATGAAGTAAAATATGTTTTATGCTCTCATTTTCCCCCTGTCTTCCCACTAAACCTTTTTCTTTTCCAATTTGAGCTGGCTACGCTGTGCTGGGATTAGCAGAGATGTGTTTAAGCAGCCAGTCAACCCTCAAGCATCGCTCATAAAACCTGGAGATCTCCGGGAGTCACTTGCACTTGTCGCCGGTGACCATAAATCCACATTTCAAGGGGATTCTTGTCTCCCTCCCCTTTTCTTTCTTCTCTCCCACTTCAGGCAGGTGAGGCATGTGGAGTGTGTGGTGGCTGGAGCTCAGTAGCCCCTGTGCACCACTGTCCCCTGTGCCATGTGCCAGCAGCAGTGTGTGGGGCACTGGGCACGGGCTGGTCACCTCGGTGACAATGGGGAGGAGAGAGCTGGGCCTGGGGAGTTTGGTCTCCTCCTTTAAAGCAAATATTTCCTTACATGGGCTTTGCAAAACCCTCATCCCAGGCTGAATTCCTGCATTTCTCTGCAAACAGGGATTTCACCCCAGATGAATCCATGGCACCCACTCTGGTTCTGTGCTCTGAGGCTGCCTGAGCTTCCCTCTGCTTGTGCTTTGTCTTGTGTTTTTGGATGGAAACTCAAGTCTTGGAGCATTGGCAAGGACCAGCATATCCTGAACAAGCAAAGCCTGGGCTGGTCCAAATGCTCCAGCCAGGATGGGGGGGAGTGGACATGGGACCTCACACCATCAGGGTCTGCATCACTTGGAAGGAGACAAGGAGAGAAGATCCAGGGCTGATGGGGCACCAGTGGGGGTGGGAGCAGGTCCTGCCTCCCTCGAGATGGGCTTTGAGGTCCATTCCATCCCACCCCAAACCATTCTGGGAATCTGTGTTGGTCGTCCACAGGAAATCTGCTGAAGCCATAAAGACTTAGCCAGGGGAGACCTGCAGAGGAGGAGAGATGGATTTACATATTTATTTATATAAAAGGGGGACAGGACCCCTGGTTTTTATCAGGAGCAGGGTTGGATTTTGCTGCAGTGTCAGACAGCAGGAGGAAGGGCTGGCACTGAGCACAGGAGCAGGATCGGGCCAGGCGGCTCCAGGATTTGTTCTTCCAGGCGGGTTGGGGATTTTTCCAACTCCCTTTCTTGCCCAAAGCGGGTGAGGATGGGGAAGGAGCAGGTTATGCAAATACTCCTCGGGCAGCTTTACCTGCCGTCGCCCCGGCAACGTGGAGAGCAGGCAGCGGGGTGCGGGCAGGGCACGGGGGTGCGGGCAGGGCACGGGGGGTGCGGGCAGCGGGCAGTTTCTCCCGGACTGTGCCCCTGGCAGCACCGCGCCATCCCCCCACCCTCCCGTGGGGCAGCAGCACAGCCCCCCTGGGTCCCGGAGCCCCTCGGGGAGGACACAGGGCAGCGGTGGGGGTCTCCTTCTGCCGGGCAAACCGCCCTGCAGCCCCCGGGGGCGCGGGCACCGGGACCCTGCCAGCTCGGAGCAGAGGGCGGCAGGGAGGGAGAAGCTTTATCACCTTTTTCTTTTAATTTTCCAAGTGCACCATAAAAATTATTGTCCCGAGGACATGTGTAACTAATTAAATGGTACAGGGAGAAGAAAAACACGGATTTTTAAGAGACTTTGAATTATGTCTGGAGGTGAAGGAGTCGGCAGGCTCAGGGGATAATTAATCACCAGAGGTGAGATGTCCTGGCTCCCTGTGCCAGCACTTGTCCCCAGCTGCCAGAGCTGATGAGGCACCAGCCACTGCCAGCCCTGGGAGCAGACAGGGAGCTGGCACAGGGATTTGGGACATCTGCAGAGCCCTGGCAAGAGCCTTGTGCCTATGGAGCACCTCCACTCCAGGGCCACCACCACATCAGGAACATCCTTCCCAAGAGGTCCCATGGAGGTTCTCATGGAGTGCATTCATCTCTTCACTACGTGTTCTGACCCATTCACCTCACCATGAGGATCACCTGAATTCCCTCCATGCCCCCTCAGCAGCCTGAAAGCAGCACAGGGAGCCAAACCCCTGGACTTCACCTCAGAATCTATCGGAGCACATCATTTAAAAAGCACCCCAAACCCAGCAATGGTCCAGGTAAAGAGCTGAGAAAACTCCAAAGGGAAAGAAAATGTTGGGGCATCCCTGAGCTCACCCCAACAGAGCTGAGGAAGCTGTGCAGGTGGCATTGCTGGCTACTGCCCCAGCCCCGAGGTATCTCTATGGATGAGGCACCTCTTTGCAAGGGTGCCAGCTGGAGAAGGAGCAGGGAGGGTTCTGACACCCTGACAACCCTCCTGGCTGCTGCCCACAGAGTGGAGGAGCCCCATTCCTGCCCCAGTCTATGCAAACATAGCCCAAGGAACCTCCTGGCCTGATGGAAGGTGTTGTGGCTCCCAACAGAGAACTGGAGGCCGGGGAGAGCCTGAGCATGAGGGGCTGGGCAAGGCCAGGGGTCCCCAGCCTGGGAACAGCCCCCAGTCTGGGCACTGCCCCCAGCCCTCTGTTGGGAAAATTTAAATTATTAAAATATTAGGGAAATTATTATCTCAAGCTTCTCTGCTATTTCCATCCCCTCAGCCAATGCCCTCCACAGAGCTGGGGCCAGAGCAGCTCTGGGGGTGCTCCAGGGATGGGGGGCAACATGGGCAGCGTGGGAAGGGTGGGCATGAGCATCTCTGAGAACCACCAGCATTTTTGGGAGGTGACCAAACACTTTCCAATGGAATGCTGTCGTCAGGAAATGTTGATTCCACACACCAGAAGGGCTTTGTGGAAACATATATATTTCATCAACGTGTTTTGTGAATAATTATGAAAACACACCGCAAGGTCTGGGGGTTCCATTCCAATTTTAGCATTTTTCCTCTTAGCTGAAATGTCAAAACCAAACCAAAATGCTTCAGAAAACAATTTCAAGCTTTATAAGAGAGATTTCTTTTTGGGGGGAAGGGGGGTGTTAGATAATTCCTTTATTTATTGTTACAATTTTTTTCAATTTCATGTCCAGGTGAAATTTCTAGATACAAACTTCATCCTCTCCCAGGCAGTGACCAAGGAGGTGTCAGGGCTTCCCTTCTGCACCTTTGCTGTGAACCTGACCCTGAGCCCGTCGTGTCGTGGGAATGCCCAGGAGGGACTGGTGGCCTGATGTGTGTTTGAGCAACAGCTGGGTCAGAGCCTGTGGTGTCACATCCTGTATTGATTGTCCTGGCCCTCTCCTGGCCCTGTCCTGGCCCTGTCTGGTGGCTTTGACCCCTGCTCCCTGTGGGACGTGCCCTTGTGCCATGGGAGCAATACCTGCCTGCAGGGAGGGGCTTTCCCAACTTGGCACCTTGTCCCAGGGTGTGTGTGGGGGGACACTTGGTGGCCATTCCCCCCCGTCACACGTGTCCCAGTGGTTCCAGCAGCGAGTGAGCAGGGCTGGAACTTTGGGCCCTTCCAATTAGCATTTTGCTCACCTGATAGGAGGAGTGAGTAACCAGCACCTGGGGGCCCTCCCAGCCCAGCTGAACAACCATTTCCATCTCTGACCACAGTAATTGATGTGCTATTTTCCCTTCATTCACATGCAGGTGGCATGGGCAGGCTGGAGCAGGGCTAGCAGTGGGATGCAGCATCCACTGTCCCCACACCCCTCCCTGCTGGGCACGGAGCTGAGCCCGCTGCTCTGCTTTTACTGGAGCTTTACTGGTTCTGCTCTGCCCCAGTGACACCAGTGGAGCCAGGTCTGTGGTGTGGAGGCCAGGCCTGCAGCCCCTCCATCCCGGAGGGAGGGCTGCTTTAACATTCAGCTCAGTCACAGCGATCAGTCACTGTCTGCCAACCACTGCCCGCCCCGCAGGGGGATTTGTCTGCATCATTCCTGGCACTTGGCACAGGGATTGTCAAGATGTGTGTCTGCCTGGCAGTCCCTGGCTGGGGTGGGCTCTCTAAGCAGGAGGGGATCAGTGAAGCAGGGACCCCACTGCCAGGGCAGTCCCACGGGGTCCCAGACCAAGCACAGCCCCATGGGGGGCACAGCCCCCTCATCCTGGCCCAGGGACCATAAATGAGACAGCCAGGAGGGAAGGAGACTCCTGGGCATCTCCTGCCAAAGCCCCTGCAGCATCTCAGAGACATGGTCTATATTCCATCTGAATTTCCTGCAGCTTCTTGGCGCTCTTCTGGGAGCGTGAATTTATTTGATGTAATTTCATTTTGGGGTGGTTTTTAAGTAATTAAAAGAGACGATGGATGAAAAGGCAAAAAACTAAAGGAAGGATTACCAGGACTGTGAGGGAATTCCCCAGGGAGAATGTAGCCCAGTGCAATGGGCTTAAAATCTTCTCCAAGTACAAGTGGCTTTTACACTGCTCTGCATAACCAGGGGCTGAAGAGTTTGTCCAAGGTACCAGGCACGGCTGGAGTTCCATGTTCCTCTCCTTGCACTGGGAGAGGGAGCAAATCCTGCCTGCACCAAAGATCCCATGACCTGCCAGGACTCCTTGTGGAGCTGAGGAGCGGGGAGGGAAGCTGAGGCAGCAGTCCTGGGGGGCAGCAGGTCACTGTACACGGCGAGCTTGGCTGCTCTGGTGGAATCTGGCAGGGCTGCCCGGAACAGGGAAGTCACTCACTTGTCTGAGACGTGTCTTGCTGGAAATCAGTGCTGGGATCGCTCAGACAAGTTGTGTGCTGGGGTCACTGCACAGTCCATGGCTCTTGCCTGGGATGTGTGCTGAGGAAGCAGAAGTCCCTGGCTGCATGCCAGGAACAGATAAGCTGTTTAGTTATAGGATAACTAGATTAACCAGCCCGTGTGGGGACAACAGATCACAACTGCTATGCCAGAGATGGGGGGCTGATCTGCCCCTTGGCCTGTTATGATAAAGCAGCAGGTTTGACCTGGAGCAAAAAGAAAGGTGGGAAAAGCTTGTTGCAATGTCAGGAGCAGCACAAGTGCCAGGGATCCAGCTGGGGCAGCTTCTGTGACAACTCACAGAGACAGAGAGGTGTTGTTGGTGTCTAGTTCACGCCATGCCAACCCATCCCATCCCATCTCCTTATCTCTGGTGAGCTGCTGGGATCACAAGGACCTCCTGAGGCTCCAGCTGTGCCCACCCTTGGCACCAGCAGCAGTGCAGGTGGGAGGGTGCAATGAGGCATCACACTGGCATTAATGCACTCTAATCCTAACCCCAACCCTCCTCCTCCTGCATCCTGGTCCAAACTCAGTCACTGGCTTTCAGAGATCCTGGGCAGTCTCTGGCTGCTCCCCAGGCTTCATCCCCCCTCGGAGCTGTCCCAGCCTTTGCAGGGAGAGCTGCCACATGGCTCTGGAAGAAGCACAGGGCTGTGAATTGGTGGCCCAAGTGACCCACCCAGCTTTGCTGCTGGCCTGGATAAGGCATTGAATGCCTTTGGCTCTTCACTCATCCTGACTTCAGGAAGCAGCACTACAGACCAATTGGCCCTGACTTGGTTAGTCAATGCTTGGTAAGTCCTGTTCACTGCAGTTACCTGAAGGACAAGGTTGGGGAAAGATTTTTCTGACTCAGAACAAGTGAATCTGAGTCAGGGAGAGCACACAAACCTTCCTAATCATAACACCTAAGCCTTAACATCTTCCTTGGGACCATCTGGAAAAGGGAGAGCCTGCTCATTCCAGGGACAAGCGGCTCATTTGCACAATTAAAGGGCTAACCAAGAAACCAATTTTTTGGGGCGTGGTTTCTCACTTGGCTGTAGGTGGTACTTTGCTAATTGTCTGTGCCCAGGGCGAGCTGTGTGGTGTGTTCTCCCGGCTCCCAGACCCAGAGGCTGGGCTGGTTCCATGCAGGGCTGGGGATCCCTCCTGCCCAGGGGAAGGGCTGAAGGTCCTCTCCTTCCCAGGAATGCAGAAGCATCCACGGCATGAGCTGCCCCTGAAGTGCCTGCTCTTAGAGCATGGCCCAGCCAGCACAGTTCCACCTCATCTCGACACCCCTACCTGGGCATCCATTAAGGTCCTTGCTGGGAGCCTCTTTTTCTGAGATATTCCTTTTCCCTCTTGCTTTACAGTGCAGTTCCCAGGGTGTTTGTTTTAAATGAGGCCTATTTCAGAGACCATGAGTGATGCTGGGCTCAGCCCCAGGGCCAAGTCCTTTCCTCCAAAGAGTCTGCAAGTTTTCAACTCTCCTTCAAAACTCCTCCAAAGGACATGTTCAGCTGTGGGTCCATTCTCCTGCCCCAGGCTTTTGTATGTCCTTCATCCCAGTGGATTTATACTCCTGGTTTTCCTGTTGCTCCAGGCTTGCTGCCCCCAGGACCCAACTAGTTTGTCCTAACATTGGCCTGAGCATGGCTCATTTTGGCTGTCACAGTGGAGCAATCTCTCACACCACGGGAGATGCTGCCATGTACTCACAGGAGAGGGAAAACAGCCATTTTCATCCTCCAGACCATGGGATAGAGAGGAATGGACTTGTGGAGATGGAATAGATGTGAATGGATGGGCAGGGACACAATGCTGGCTCAGCTGGTCCCTTCCCCATCCTGTCCCACTCAGTTTTCTGGCGAGTTCCTCCCTTCCAGCCCCTCAGGGTGTTTTCTGTGCACCAAAGACATCTCCACTTTCCCCACAACACGTACTGAGGCGACCACACAAACCAGAGGATGTGAGTGGGAGCAGCTCCGAGTGCGCCGGGCAAATCTGATCCTGCCAGATTAGGGAAGGCATTAACGAGGCTTTGAGCCCTTGCCTGGGTCCTGGGTTTATATATGGCCCTGGTCACCGCTCAGAGAGTGCCATTCCATCCATCCTGCCCGCCCGCCGCAGCCCTGGCACCCGGCCAGCCAAAGGTAATTTTGTGCTGAGTGATATCAGAAGCCGAAACGAGCCCCACATACTTGGTGTAATTCCCAGAGGCTGTAAAACACCTCAGCCGTCTCCCATCCAACATTTATGTGTTTTGCATTAAACTTCCTCAAATTAGTGCTAAGTGCATTAAAGTTGTAAAAATACCCCGAGTAAAACCCCATTAAACGCTTAGATGGGTGGATGAGGTGCACCCCCAAACCCCTGCAACCTGGGCTTCAGTTCAGGAGCCCCGTGAAGCCCAGGGCCTGTGCCAGGAGCAGCCTGGGAGTGCCGTGGTGGAAGGGATGAGCCATCTCATTGCCAGCCCCCCCGAGCAGCTTCTTCCCAACAGGGGATTCCTTTGAGACGTCAGACTTTGCAACTCTATTAATACTCACTGGAGCATCGAATGCAGACAAGACAGGCCGGGGGGACAGGAGGGGAGGAGGGAGCTGGGGAGGAAACATCCAGGCTTGGATTTATGTCCCAGTGTCCCTGGCACGTCCGGGGACAGGGGGTGGCAGAGTGCCCCGGGCTCCGTGGGCTGGCTGTTGTTGGGGCACACAAACCCCAGTCCTGCTCCAGCTGCTCCGGACGGAGCTGCTGCCACATTCCAGGAGGAGCCAGAGGGCTGGCAGCTCCTGGCAGGAAGCTTTGCAGGGGTCCTTTCCCCCAGCTTGGGTCAGAGGGCCTGGTGGGGAACCCTCTGCCAAGCCTGGGGGACCTGAGTGACCCAAAGCACATTTCCTAGTCCTTCCCAAATCCCCCAGGCATTCCCTGTCCCCACAAAACCCTCCACCAGAGCCCAACCACTGTGCCACCGGGATCCTGGCACCGAGCCCACATTATTCATTTCATCCCATCTCCTCTGGCAACCCTGCATGTGTTTGGTGTTTACATCCCGGGATGCCTGGATACAGCCGACCACACTGGAGGTGCTTCCCGGCGTGGGCGGATCTTCCTCCCGGCGCCGCTTCCACCGCAGCCCATGGGCAGGAGGCACAGTGGCTGCTGCCACCTCTCCTGTGCCAGACTGTCTGTGCAAACCCAGGGATGGCAAAGACACTGCCAAGCCTGGCAAGGGGAATGTCCCACAGAGGGCCTGCAGAAGGAAGGGTGGGAATGGAAGGCGGGGAAGCTTGGCCTGATGGCCCTGGGTGAAAGCAGCTCTCCGCAGTCAGGAGCTGCCCATGGGGCAAGGGGAGGGAAGGGAAGGTGAGGTCCCTGTGTTTGCTTTTCCCATGTGTTCCCAGAAAGGTGGAGACCTCTTCCTGGCTGGGTCCCAGTTGAAATGACCTGGGAATTGTGCAAACAGCCATAAAATCCCCCAATCTGAGGAGGAAATAGCTCTGCCTCCCTGGTGGCTTTTCCTAAGGGAGAGAATTATCAGCTCAGCCTTCAGCTCAAGGAAAGCAGTCCAAGGGTCAGGGACAGGGGTTTAGCTTTTTGAATCCAGAGAGTCAAACTCCTAAAGATCTGTCCCATTCCCTCTGCTGTGCTCCTGCCTCCCCTGCACATTCCACTCCTCCCACCATTTCCACAGGCCCACCCAGAACTCAGCCTGGAGAAGAGGCTTCCCATTTCATCCCATCTCATCCCATCTCATTCCATCCCACCCCATTTTGTCCCAACCCAAGTCATCCATCCCATCCCCTATCTCATTACCATTTCCCCCCTAGCCCCTCTGTCCCTCACTCTGCTCCTGAGGCAGGAGATGAGTGCATGGTCAGGTCTGTGTGGGCTCGTGGCCATTCCATTCCATTCCTGCTCTCAAAGGTACCTGTCCAGTTTTATTCCTGTCACTTCCCAACCCTTTGGAAACCTTCCCAGGTTGTACTTACAGAATTACTGTGCCTGCTCTGAAGAGAAAAGAGCCAAACCTTGTTGTTCCTCCTCCCTGTTACCATCTGAAAGGAGGATTATCCGCCCCACAAAGGGACACGTTTGGTTAGTGATGTTTTCACTTGTTTGAAAGTGAATTTTAGAAAGTCTCTTTCCCTCCCCATGTCTCCTCCTGGCTCCAGCCCTCCAGGCATGGGACAAGCCCTGGTCACGTGGGTTTTTTCCTGCTGGAAATGCTGGTCTCAAAACCACTCCAAGACTGGGGATTTGGTTTGATTTTGTGCAAGGTTCCCAGTTCTCTGCATCCCCCCAGCCCCTCACTGGTTGTGTGGAAGGTCCCAGGGTGGGTGTGGCATGGAGGGAGCTGCCAGTGCTGATCCAAAGAGAAATCCAGCATCAACATGAGAAGAATTTGTCAAGTCCCCAGGTCAGGGTTGGAGGAGTGACCTCTGAAAGGAGATGTGTTGCCCTCTCTCTTTCAGTGCCAAACCTTCTGCCCATTCCAGCAATTCCAACAGAATCCAGCGCTCAGCCAGCCAGGACAGAGGTGGGAGCACGTCGAGAACAGATTTCCCCACGGTCAGGAGCAGCTGCATCACATTTCCCCCCACAATCAGCTCCAGGACACAAAAATTAATGGAGAAACAGGAACAAAACTCCCGACCTGAAAACCTTCCAGCAGGTCCAAGTTGCTGCCGAGCTCTCCCATGGTGGATCCCTCCATCCTTCCTGACCACGCTGCCACCAGCACCGCTCGCCCCGAGCACGGAGCCTCCACAGCTTCATCATCAGCTCTGTTGTTCTTTTTAGCAGCCACGATATTTATAAATGGTTGGTAAAATATTTATGTTATGAGCCACTTTGCCTCACTGCTTTAAAAAATTAATATAACATTAACTCCGCTCCGAACATTTTGGTTTTTAAAAATTGAGCTGCAAATTAAACAATGGCTGAATTTGTGGTGGGAGTAACGTGGCAGCAGGAGGATTTATCACATGCAAAGGCAACGGGACCGCCACGACTCTGCCAAAGACATCACAGTTCAGGGGTATTTTTGTGCCTTGAGTAAATATTCTCAAGGCTTTTTTTGATAGTTTAAAAAAAATAATAATAAAACCTGGTCGTTAAGGACAATCAAAACAAAGCCAAAGACATTGATGTCATATTTAAAAAATACAGGAGACTTCAAGATAAACTTTTACATTGGTCAAATATAGAAACTAATTATACCTCCACAGCCCCTACAAGGATTTCTCTGGAAGGTCCCTCTGGTTTTGTCCTCTTTAAAGAACTGCTGATGCTTCGTGGAAAATACAGATAAACAATTTGTTCTCAAGCCCTGCCTGGCTCTTCCCCTTTCCCTCTTTCTCTCTCTTTTCTCCTCTGCTACTGAGCTCCGTGGATGGAAGCAGAGGTCAAACTCATTTTTGGAGGGGTTGCCCTTAGGGGTCCATTGCAGGGCTGGTGGCCACACCACGACCAGCCCTGGGCAGCTCCTTTGACCCCTCTGCTGCTGCTGCCATTCCCAGGCAGGACTCAGGCCAGGGAACTGCAGCAGCAATTTGTAAAAACTGCCTTTTGCTTTCTTTTCTAGGACCTTTCCAAGCCACAGGAGTGTGGTGGTGCCAGAGGTCCACGGTCAGGTGCAGAAAGGGCAGAGTCAGAGGAAGAAGAGGAGAAGGAGGAGGCTCTTGGGTGATTTCCTCCTGCCCTGGAGGCAAATCTTTCTCTTCAAGATGGAACACGCCGGAACCTGCAATAAGCCCTTGAGTTTGCTTTCCCAAAAGAGGCAGAAAGGGGTGAGTGAGGAGACAGAGCTCTTCCCATGGGGATAAGTATCCAGTTGAGTAACCCCTGTTTGAGCAACCCTAATAACCCTCTTCCATTAATGCTCAGTGTGAGCTGAGTCACTGGCAGGAAAATGTTCCTGCATTTTCAGGAACAAACCTGGATTTTGGAGCCCAGCGGGATGATGACACTTAGAAAGTGATCAATTCCATGTGCTCATCCTCCCAACCTCAGGTGGCTGGAAAAGGTGTTGAGAAAGGCAAAGAAGTCCCTCTGCTTTCAGCTGCCAGGGAAGTGCTGAGGAACGTTCTCATGGAGCAATTGTGCAAGAGCAGGCTTGTCCATTAGCTGTCAGACCTACCCATGGGTATAAAGCCCAAGGTGAAAGGGCTGGGATGGAGCAGCCAAGCAAGAAAATGGGGGGAACAAACCTGAACACCACAGAGGAGAAAGGCTGCCCCAAGTATCAGATCGGGCACGATAAACCCAACCACCAAGGGAACCAAGCAATTACTGGGAAAAAAAGGACCTAATGTAGAAGGTTGGGGTGGGTTGTCCTGCTGTGGATGTGCCAAGGTCAAGGAGAAAGAAAAACAAGCCCGAGCAAGGCGTGGCAGCAGCGAAGGAGTCACCAGCCTCCCCTACTCCTCACATTCTTTGAATAGCTACAATAATAACAACAATAAAATCCAAACTCAACCAAAGACACTGATGTCATCTTCGAAAATATTTTAGAGACCTGCATTTTTTATACTAATAAAATACAGGCAGTGATTAATTAAATCCCAGCAGGCCTTAAAAGGCATTTCTCTGGCCGGCGTGTCTGCTGTCCGTGGGGTGGGTTGTGTGCAATGGGATGACACACCGGGCAGGAACAGGCTATACCTGAACGGGAAAGGAGGTCACGGAGCTGCGGAAGGGTGAGCTCTGAGACAGGGAGGGGAGAAACAGAGACATGTCTGTGTCATGAGGAGAGAGGGGGATGGGGGAAGGGGAGCAGAGTGTCACAGAATCATGGAATCATTGGGGTTGGAAGAGCCCTCTAAGATCATCAACCATTGCCCAGCTCTGCCAAGGCCATTAAACCACGGCCCCAAGTGCCACATCCACAAATTTGTTGGGCACTTCTAGGGTGGTGATTCCACCACTACCCTGTGCAGTCTGTGCCAGGGCTGGACAATCCTCTCCATGAAGAAATTTCCTAATATTCAGCTTAAACCTCCCCTGGCATAACTTGAGGCCATTTCTTCTTGTCCTGTCACTTGTTTCCTGGGAGCAGACCCGACCACACTCTGGCTCCACTCTCCTGTAAGGGAGTTATATAGAGAGAAGGTTCCCCCTGAGCCACCTTTTCTCCATGTTGAAGATCCACCAGCTCTGGGGCTTTAGTCAGTCTCAGCAGCCTGCAGAGACTGAGAGCTCAAACTGAGCTGGGAGAAACCAGCAGAGGAGACACCACACTCTGGGTGTGCAAAGCCAAGTAGGCAGCAAAGTGTCCTTTGTACCATCCTTCCAACCACCCAAGAGTGGTCATGGGGGAGAGAAGAGATGAGCATGGCTGGGCCACCTGTTTGCCAGCCCATACCACCCAGGGAAGCCCAAGAGGATGTGCTGGGACCACCACCAGTGCCGGGACCTGTCCCACCCCTGCGAGGATGACTCACCCCAGGCCATCCCCACACCTGCCCTCTGAAGGCCACGCTCCCGCCCGGCACAGGAGTGGCCTCATGGGCCCGGCAGCAGCAGAGGAGCCTCTGCCTAAATTGCTTCATTTAATCTATTGTTCAGCTGACTACATTGAAAATGGAGCATGTAATTGTTTCCCCGAATAGAGTCGAACACCATTAAACATTGGTCTGAAGCTTTGCCATCCAGCAAATATTCCAGCTGGCTGGGGATCCTCCGGGATTGGCTCTGCGTCGCCATGGTTACACACTGGCCACAGCTTTATTCCTGGCCTTAATTAAAAAACCCGTTTTCCAAGGTGGCTGTGCCCAGGGGTTCGCTGGCACAGCCCCTCTGGGTGCCTGTCCATGAGCTCCTCATGATGCCACAGCTCCAGGCGGGCACTGCACACCCACTGACAGCGGGAGGTGCTGCCGGGGATGGACATCCCAGCTATGACACTGTGGGCTTTTCAGGGGAATCCAGATTGGCCAACAAAGGGTTTGTAACTCCAGGTGAGGGATTGCATTGTCTCTCCTTTCTGCTTGACCATCTCCCATGGATGTGCCAGAGGAGGCCGCACAGCAGGAGTGGGTGAGAGCTGTGGCCATTGGATGAGGATCAAGGGAGTGGAGTGGCTCTTGGAGGAACTTTGTGCCTGCAGAAGGATGAGCAGGGAGCACAGCTCAGCTGCCAGGAGGAGGTTGTGGTGGGTTTAGGCACATTTTTAGCAGCAGAGTTGTGGGACCATCTTCCCAAGCAGGGAGAGGAGTCCCAGGGAGGGTCTGGCTTTCACAGAACCATACCATAGTTTGGGTTGGAAGGGACCTTAGAGCTCATCCAGGCCCACCCCTTGCCATGGGCAGGGACACCTTCCACTGCTCCAGGTTGCTCCAAACCCTGTCCAACCTGGCCTTGGACACTTCCAGGAATGGAGGAGTCACAGCTTCTCTGGGCAACCTGTTCCAGGACCTCACCACTTTCATTGTGACAAACTTTTTCCATCTAAATCTCCCCTCTCTTAGTTTAACACCATCACTCCTTGTTCTATCGTTTGTCCTGCTAAAAATTCTGTTCCCAGAGAGACTTGGGGAAGCCAAGGCAGAGATGGTGCCACAGAGCTGAGGGAGAGGCACAGCCAGGCTGTTACTGCCACATGGAAAATCCTCCCACCACATCCTTCTGCAAACAGGAGCTGGAGGGGAATGTCTGGAGGATTGGGGAAATCAGGGTGGGAAAGAGATGGTGCTTGGAATGGCTGGGGTCCTGCGGTGGAAAGGGAAAAGGGAAAAGGGAAAAGGGAAAAGGGAAAAGGGAAAAGGGAAAAGGGAAAGGAAGGCAAAGCAAGGCAAGGCAAGGCAAGAAAGAGTGAGGGAGGGAGGAAGGGAAGGAAGGAGAGGCGAGAACAGCGAAGGAAAAGCCTGCACACAAATGAGGCTTAATTATCCTAATGGCGTGTAGCTGATTATCAAAGCCAACACTTAGGGCTGGGTATCAGATCCCATCTGGTCTCGGCACAGCCTGGGGAGGGCCAGGAGAAAACAAACTCCAGTTAAATCCCTGCAAGTGCCAGCTGTGGGGGCTGTGCCGGGGACTCTGCCTGGGCCCCACAGAACATTCTCTGCCCCCCACTTGCAAAACCACCCTCAAGGGCTGGACCCTCGGGGCCTGAGCCCCACCCATCCCCCAAGCCCCCAGACACAGCTCTGGGCCCTGTGTTTTATCCTCAGGTTGTTCCCAAAGTAAAATTCCTCATTACATTCCATGAGGAATTCAGCACTCTGATTCAGGGAGGGAACCAGCTGCTTTATGAAAGAGAATTTTTGAATCCTTTTGTCAACAGCTAAATGTTTCAGTTGACAGAGTCAATGCAAGATGCGATATTATAAATATTAGATTAATTGTATTGTATAGGATTTATATCACATAAAGATCCAAGGAGTTATTTTTACCTCTGTGAAAAATAAAACAAGGGAGTTAAAGTGATTTGTTCAGACACATTCCTCTCAAAAACTTTGTCAAAAGCAGCAGATTCCCCAGGAACACTTTGATTTCAATAAAACTGCATTTCTCAGTAGGAGAACCAGCTTGTCAACAGTTCCAGGCTGAGCCCTCCCACAGAACCAAACTGGATCCAGAGAAGCTGTTTTCCTTCTGGGGGGCCATGAGAGCTCAGTGGACGCCCCCAGGGCCATCCTGTCCCTCCAAGGGACTGCACACCATGACAATTAGGGGGGTACTATGAATTCCATCACCCCCCAATGCCATGGACATCCCGACCCAGGGCAGATGAAACCTCAGAGATGCTGCTCATGGCTATGACAGCTCCCACTGTCATGGGCTGCAGCAGCCAGAGGCTGATCTGGAATCCCAGGGCCTTCCCAAGCCCCAGCCCTGCTCAGTTACTGCCCTGAAAGACCCCCAGGGATCTGTGCACAGCCCGGGGGAGAGATGGTCTGGGAGTCCCTGCATGCATGGAATGGGTAGGAACCATCAGTGTGGCTCCTGCTCATCAGCTTTGCTTTCCCAGCAATAAAAAATATTCACCCTGCAATCCCTCACTGAGTAATGAGCTCCAGCCTGGAGAAGCCAGGTGTGGTCCAGGCCCTGGTGTGCCAGGCTCTCCCAGCTCTGCCCATGCCCTCTGCCTCCCCTCCAACCCAGCCCAGGTAAGACTCCTCAGACCCTGGGATGCACAGGAGGAGGATGGTGTCTGGTGGTGCTGAGCCCCCACTCCAACAGGCACAGGGACAGGATGTGTCCTCCTGGGAACGCAGCATCCCTGCCCAGGGAACATGGTCCTGCCAGCTCCTGGGAGTCTACAGCCTCACTTAAACCCTTCATAGGCGATGGGCCTCAAACAGTCAAGCCATGTCCTTCTGTCACTGGTGATGGTCCCAGCTGGAGCCACATTCCTGGTGTGCACGTGCTGTCCAGGGCACCTCCAGCTGCTGAGGGATGCACTTGGAGCAAAGATTGGTGTGTGTTTGCTCTATCTCCAAGCAACCACTTTGTTCCCTGTGCTCTGTGTAGGGCTGGTGGTCCAGCTGGTGCCCCCCAGCCCCCTCTGGTCCCATCTCACCCAGGTGTCCTCCAGCCCCTTCCCAGGGCTGCCTCTGCTGCTGCCCCTCCGGTCCCGGCTCTGGCGGCTGCTGCTAAATTTAGTGAGGAGCTTCTGTCCATTCTAATACTAATAGGCCCATTTTTAATAATGATGTTTTCGCAGCAATTTCAGCCCATCACGGTGTCACAGGGGTATTGATGGAAAAAAGCCTCTAATCCCTGTTAATAGATTCCATTTGACAGTGAACGTGTCTCAGTGTTCATTCCCAAAGGCCCCAGTGGTTTCAGTGTCACTTATGGCTGACCTTGGAGGGTAACAAGACCTTCTCCAGAAGAATGGCCCAGTGTCCATCTAGAATGGGGCTCCTGGCCCCTGACTCCCTTTCCCCACTTCTCAGATGACAGGGCTTTCTCAGAAAGTCTATTTTGGGAGTTCCCACGGGGTGGGTGTTTTATTTCCTTTTTCTTCTCTCCTGGACATGAGCTGGACAGAAGGGTGGCTGCTTCTTCCTTCATCGCTCAGGAGACAGAGATTTGCTCCTAAGCCTTGCTGCTGGGAAGAGGAAAACCTCCTCCTCCATGGTATGAGATGGGGAAAGAGGAGACAAGGGGAGCAGAGCAGTGCCTGCTCTGAGGAGCCAGTGGGAGCTGCCGATCCCTGTGGTCCCAACTCACCACTGGACAGGTACAAAGGTGGGTGTCCATGCCAAGGATCCATCCTGGAGCCTTGCAGTGCCCCCTGAGCCATCCTGCCTGACTTGTGTACATAAATACCCTGGGAAACACCTGCTGGAAGGTGTCAGACAGCACCTAATGAGGATGCAGGTCCAGAAATCATTAAAGGGGGAAGAATAATTGACAGTTCCTCTCCAAGCGTGGGGAGCTCAGGCAGGGCCCTCTGGCTGGGAGCAGGTTCTCCTGGTTGTCCCCTTGAGGAGGGAGCTGGAATCCATCCCCCAGCCCTTCACAGGATGGACAAACAGGAGGAGATGGTATGATGGAAGTGCCCCATGGCCGGACACGCTCCTGCCGAGCTGCAATGGGCCATGAAGGTGAGAACTCCCCAGCCCCTGCACAGCCCCTCAGACCCCAGTGAGGCTCCTCCAGCCTGAGGTGGTCTGGAAATGGGCAGGCCATCCCTGTCTGGCTGTGATCCCTGACCCTGCCAGCCCCCAGCCCCTGACCCCTGCTCCCCCTGCTCCCCCTTCTCCCCCTCTGTGCTGTCTCGTTCCTTCCCCTCCTGTCCCCTCCTTTCATCCCCCTCGGATGGAGCAGCTCCGTGTGTGTCCAGGAGCTGGAGGCAGGAGCCAGGGGCCCCTGGCAGTGCTTTGAGGGGCAGGAGGAAGGGCAGAGCCCTGCTGTAGCTCACAGCTAAATGCTGCCTTTCACTGCAGCATTCCCGAGGAAAGTAATGAGAATAATTAAAGGTAATTTCATTTATTTCAGCTCCAGCGTGTAAAGCAGAGGAGGGTGGGGGTTTCCAGCCTCTCACTGTAGGAGGGGAGGGCAGAAAGCAGAGCTCTAACACTGAGGGACTGCAGGGACCCCCTTTTCTCACTTGGGACTACAGTCCCTCTGTCCAGACCCAGCTGTTTGTGGTGCTCATCTGGGAGAGGGGGGCCCACAGTGGCACTGGGCACTGCCAGCAGGGAGCCTTCCCTTCCCTTCCAGAGACCTGTGCTGGACACACCTCAGCCCTGCACTAAAATTCCCCGGGAGGGAGATGAGGAGCAGGGAGAACTTCCCTGGGGCAGGGCTTTCCCAGTCCCTGCACAGGGAACACAGAGTGATGCTTGCTGAAGCACTGCCAGCTCAGATCAGCCTGCCAAGGTGGAGCTGTGCCTGAGAGTCCGTCTGAGGGTGGGCACAGTGGTCCTGGGAGCCAGACCCTCCCAAAGGGGCGACAAGGGCACTACCACCACTCTGCATCACTGCCTGAGCCCAGGGAATCAGCCCTGGGATCCAGGAGCAGGACTTTAATGGGCTGTTAGTCACAGAAACACTCCGACTGAAGGGACCTAATTGGATGGTGAGGATGCTGAGCTGGGTAATTAGGAGACCATAAACCACACAGGTCACAGCTCCTCCAGCAGCACATTCCATCACTGCTCTATGAGCCTGGTGATCCTCCCCAAGCCCTTCTGTGTCACATGCAGACACTTTTTAGGGACTACAGAAACCCTTCCTTTGTCCCAAGACTTCATCTCCATCCTCAGCATCACAACAGCATCCCTGGGTGGCTGCTGGTAATGGGAGAGCTGAGAAAACGGTGCTTTCCAGAATGTGATCATTCTCTAATACATTGAATCATAGGGAATTGTATCCCCGAGCACCCCAAACCACCTCCCTGCAAGAGAGGGTGGGAGGGGACAGGGTGGCAGCACTGCCAGGAGGTGAGGGAGCAGCCTGAGCAGAGACACCCACGTCCCACGGTGCCAGTTCTGAGGTGGGGACGCTGCCACTCACCTGAGCTTTGCCCCCATTGTGTCTCTCCCACATGAATTATGCCAGCGCTCGAACTTCCTCGGCACACGTGCTCATTAAATATAAATTTTATCCTCAAATATTCAACAGCAGGGTTGTGAATGGCGTGTTTGGGTGCGTTTGAAATGTTCCCTGTGCTGGGAAGTGACAGGAGCCACCCAGCCGTGGGAGAGGAGGAATGCCCAGCGATGCCCATGCCCAGGTAACACGTGCAGGAGGTGCAGGATGAGCTCCTGAGCATCTGGTCTGCAGGGATTCATGGACAGGAATGGATGTCAGGGAGAAATTTGTAATTTGTTCCTTGCTGTAAATGTGATTCAGGAAAGTGTCCTTGTCACTGAATCACAGAATCACAGAGTGGTTTGGTTTGGAAGGGACCTTAAAGCCCATCTCGTTCCACCCCTCTGCCATGGGCAGGGACACCTTCCACTAGACCAGGTTGTTCCAAGCCCTGTCCAACCTGGCCTGGAACATTTCCAGGGATGGAGCAGCCACAGCTCCTCTGGGCACCCTGTGCCAAGGCCTCAGCACCCTCACAAGGAAGGATTTCTTCCCAATATCCCATTCTAAAGTGCCATTAATACACAAAAGAAGAGGAGACAGCCAAACATCCCAGCAGGAATGCTTTCCCTGCAGTTTTCCCTGCCTTCACATCACCAAAACCACATCAGTGGATCTGTGGCCTGAAGGCATCCGAACGTCCTGTGGTGCATCCACTACAAGAGCTGTGTCTTGGCACTGTTTGATACCTGTCCTTGCTCCTCGCAGGGGCAGCGAAGGTGCCGTGGCAGCTCAGAGGGCACCACCTCACCCTGCAGCGCTGGTTCCTCTGGGCTGCACCTCACCCTTCTGGCTGCTCCCGGCTCCCAGGGCGCCTGTGTGAACCTGCTGCCCTTTGCCGGTGCCCCCAGCCCGGGGGGGTGCGTGGGGCGAGGCTGGCCGGGAGCCCGCGGGTCCCCTCGGTCCCAATCAGCTGTGATTGAAGGCAGCCCCGAGCCCGGTTCCTGCGCACTTCGAGCATCCGTGGAATCTGCAAGCCATTAGCTCTCTGTTATCTTTCTGGAGATGCTGAGGTGAGCCATATGGAAGCACTTACTCGTCAACAGCCTGGGACAGAGTTTGGTGGGGTGGCCAGGACTCAGCCCTTTGTGAACTGCAGAGAAGCTGGAACGCGTCCATTGACCCATTTAATGAGCTCCGGCAAGGGGAATTTCACACTGTGCCTGGAGCAGCAGTAACCTTATATGTAGAGAGAGGGGGAGATAATTTCTAATCTTGTCAATCACGCCGTTGTGAAATCCGCAGCAGGGCTCCTGGGGGCGGGAGGGCCGAGGAGAAGGCGCAGGGCCTGATCCAGGTTCTCGCAGAGCAGGGCTCTACAAGAAAGGCCTTTCATTATTTTTCTTTGCAGTCTCCTCATTTCCTCACTGAAAAAAACAACAATATATTTATTAACTAGACAAATATTTGAGTAGGACAACATGCTGAAATGACCTGCAAACGCCTCCTCGTTCCCACCAAGAGGGGTTCCTGCTCCTACCCACGGCCCCAAACCCTGCAGGGCCTCCAGCAGCTCTGGCCACCCCCTCCTCCTCCTCATCCTGAGGAGGGGGAAGAGAGGAAAATGCCTCCCCCAGGTACCCCACTGGCTCAATCCTGCCTACCACATGCCAAAGTTACTTGGAGGGGCTTGCAGGGGCTGCTCAGGGGCCACCTTGAGGCACATCCTTGTGATGGGGGCACAGCTGGTCCAAGCTCTGTGGTCCTCATGGAGGAGAGGGGACAACAAGGGTTTGTATTTAGGGCACAACAGTGTTACCCCAAGCCAGCCCCTCACACATCACAGAATCATGGAATTGTGGAATCATTTAGGTTCAAAAAGACCTCTGAGCTCATCAGGTCCAACCATTGACACCAGCAGGACCCTCTGATGCCACGGTGCTGCTGCTCCATCACCTCCACCACAGGGAACTGCTCCAAGACTGAGCTCCAAGCTAAAGAAACAAACAGAGCCTTTCTTCCCTGTTGTTTTTCCTGTTTGCCTAAGAAACATAATCTTCCCCCAAAATGAAAAAAATAATAACATCCAGGAAGGCCCCAAGCATGAGCCGGTCTGTGTGTGATTTCAATCAAAACAGGCTTTAAAAAACAAATTCCTTCGATATTCATCACATGTGTAAAACATATTAGAGAGGGACAGTGGACAGGACCAGAACAGTGGAGCCCTCCGGCCCCTGCCCATGCTGGGAGATGTGGCCAAGCATCAGTGAGGGCTTCTCCAGCCTGGTGGGACTCTCAGAGAACATTGAGTCCAATGGTTCCCCCAGAATTTCCATGGCCACCACCAACCCATGTCCCCAAGTGCCACATCCACAGGTCTGTTCAATCCTTCCAGGGATGGGGATGCTCCAGACAGAGGGACAAGCTGCTGCTCCAGAAAACACCTCACACTGTGTGTGAGCAGAGAGCAGCAGAGATCCATGTTTTCCTGACCTAAATGGAGCCCTGGAGAAGGAAGAATTTAGTTCTACATTTTGGGGTCACTTCACAGAATCAATGTTATAATTCCCATCGTATGTTGCTCTTTGAACCCCTGACTTCCAGCACCTATGTGGCCCCAAGGAGTGCCATGTTCCTGGATTTGGTCCATGCAGACAGGCCAGACACCCCCTTGCCAGGCTCTCCCTGCCCTTGGCAGCTGTGTCTTTGCATCCCCCAGCTCTGTGTGACCCCATGAACCACCTGCCCAGCACCACTCACACCTCTGTCCCACCCCGGGGTACGTTTGAATTCTGATGTTGTTTTCCTCTCATTATTCCAGATTCTGACTTACTTGCACATAAACCAACACAAAGTGATGGACACAGAAACAAGCCCACACATCCCCTGCTGCCTCTGGCAGGGTCCCTGCTCTCTGCTGGAGCCACAGCCCTCACTGCTCCATGCCTTGATCATTATCCTGGAGCAACACAGCCCGTTTTTGGAGGGCTCCTTGTTTTTATGAGGTGTGATGGGGAAGGAATGTTGTGTACAGTTTAATTAGGGACTAGTGCCTTGGGGGCAGTGGGAAGCATCAGATACCCCGTGCACCAACCCCAGACACTCAGCCCCCCATCACAGCAGCCCCTTTGATGTCTCCAGTCCCAGTGTCCCACCGTGCAGCCGAGGGCGAGGGGAGGGACTGTGAGGCTGCGAAGTCTGGCAGCCCCTGGTTTGGTCCCTGCTCTGAGGGGCTGAAGCTCCACTTTTCCCCAGCTCCTCTTTCTGCCTTACTGCTTTGTCCAAACACCTCTGGGAGTGGGAACCAAGGGTGAGCACAGACAAGCTGCAGAACAGCCAAGGATAACAGGATGTTGTGGCCAGAGGCTTTACCTCCACGGCCAGGACAGAGGAGCAGGCTTGGCTGGCTCCTGCACTCCCAGGAACCAGGGGATGGGTCCTGCCTGGGTGTCCCTATTCCCTCTGGGTGCCCCTATTCGCTCTCTGGGTGCCCCAACTCCCTGCCTGGTTGCCACTCTGCCCTGCCTGATACAGAGCAGTGACAGAAATGGTGTTTGGCCTCAAGAACATTGAAACTCCCAACACCTCCCCAGCAGGTCCCTGGCCCAGGCTGTGGGCTGAGCCCCTTTTCCCAGCTGTGTCCCTGCAGTGAGCGGCAGCACCCAATGCTCATCCCACCCGGGGAGTGCCCAGTGGTTGCCAGGCAAGGATCCCAGCCGGGCTGGGAGCTCTGCTCCCACATGCTGGGGAGGAGCTGCTCCTCACCCTGTGACTCACAGCACAGTCCTGGGAGGCTGAATCAGCCCCCCGAGGGCAGGAGGGGGCCCTTCCCTCCGCCCGCTCCGGGGAAGACGTGGTGACCTACCCCGCTCCGTCTCCCGACTTGTTGCGGGCTGCAGGCACATGCTGCGGGATCCCAGCGCGTTGGGGCAGCGCTGGCTCAGCCCGCCCGTCGCACACGAACCGGGGCTGGGGCGGCCCGGGGGGTCCCACAAGGACACAGAGGAGCTGGAGTATCGCCCGGGCCGGGGGTCCCACAAGGACACAGCAGAGCCAGAGCATCGCCCGGGCCGGGGGTCCCACAAGGACACAGCAGAGCCGGAGCATCGCCCAGGCCGGGGGTCCCACAAGGACACAGCAGAGCCGGAGCATCGCCCGGACCGGGGAGCCACGGCCATGCACCCACCTGCCCCATCGGAGCACCCAGCTTGGGAGGGACTGGGGATCCGTGTCTGGGGTGTTCCCCAGGGTGCAGGGGGACTGGGGACACAGCTGGGAGGGGATGGTGGTGGCACTCCAGTGAGCTGAGACCCTTCTTCCCAAGGTGACCTCCCCCACCACAGCCCTGCCAGCTCGGCAGGATGTTCTGCAGGAGCAGCTTTGCCAGGCTGGGAGTCAGCAGGAACCAGGGCTGATTCCAAGGTTGGGTGAGACCCTCCTCCTCATCCTCCTCGCCTCCCATCCCCGCAGGGCTGTCACCACGCAGGGCAGGACAGTGCCTTGCCTGTCCTCCTCCTCCTCTCCCACAATGTGACTCCTCCGTTCTGTAAATAATTTCCGTTTTCATTTCTGAGCACCAGGGTGGCACATGGCAGTGGAGATGTGAACTCGGCACACACACACACACGCCTCCCCTGATTAGGACAACTTGCAAGTAGGTCAGAGCCTGGAATGGAGCTGCTTGACAGCTCCCCTATAAAACATCCTGACTTTAATGCCCTTTATATTTTTGTGATGTGAAATAGAAGAGGTTTATAGGGGCAATGTGGGGGAGCAGATGTTATTGCCCTGCTGGTGGAGGGCAGCAATGGAGAAAGTGACTGCTGTAAATGAACTGGTGATTAAGGTCATTAAAGAATCTTAACCCAGGAGCAATGGGAGGACTGGAAGGGGACAGCCGGGCTCCATCACCACTAGCAAGCCACTCACCAGCCATCCCATCCCACCCCATTCCATCCCATCCTATCCCTGTGGGGTGCCATTGGACAGCCCTGGCAGTCACAGCTTCCCCAGAGTGTTGAGGAGTCTCCTCACACACCTCAGTTTCAGTGCCAGTGGGTACCTTCCGACTATATTTATACATGTCCTTAAATCTCCAGCTCCCAAAGTCCTGTGATTTTAGGAGAAAGGTCATTTTTAGCATTGCATTTCCCTTTCTATTTTTTTGGAGGAAGATACTGGGTCACCCACATTTGTGGCTGTGAGAAAACCACATTTTGAAGGAAGATCCCTCCCCTGACATCTCCCAGCTCACCCTGCAGTGCCCACGGGCAGCTGCCCAGGGGCTCATGCACCAGCCCCCACTTCCCCCCACATCTCCACTCCCTCAGCACACATTTGTTGATGAGAAAGGAAAGAGGCACGATTTAAACCTGACCTCTCACCCCAAGCTGTGTCTGTAATCTGACGAGCAAACGTTAATAGCCTGAGCCAGGCAGTGGAGCCCAAAGCCCAGATAAAACCCAGCCCCGACGACAATTCAATTTCCTTCCATGAGATCAACTTGCAGCTTTAGCAAACCCACTTGTGCGGGCGCTGGGCTGAAACAATCTGGGCTGGCAGGCACAGCCACGCTGCTTTTGGCTGGCACCACCTGAGCCCAGCATCTTCCCAGGGCTGCCCACTCCCCCAGTGCCCTCCCAGGGCTGCCCACCCCCACCAGTACCATCCTGGAATTGCCCACCACCCCCAGAGCCCTCCCAGGGCTGCCCACCCCCACCAGTACCATCCTGGAATTGCCCACCACCCCCAGAGCCCTCCCAGGGCTGCC
>JAWWEV010000152.1:5930302-5943168 GCA_035583235.1 Hafferia zeledoni | reverse complement strand
TGCCCTCCCAGCGCTGCCCACCACCCCCAGTACCATCCGGGAATTGCCCACCAGCCCCAGAGCCCACCCAGGGCTGCCCACCTCCCCCCCCACACCCAGCACAGCCCAAGGACACTGATCTTGTGCATGGCCTTCAACCAGGAGCACATAAGACTTGATGCCTTGCAGGGTTGGGATTTGTTCCCAGGGAAGGCTCTTCCAAGCACATGTAAGCCAGGGGAGGCTTTTGGGCCACCCAGGAGATGCCAGGCTTGTCCCCCTCCCCAGGGCACCCATGGGCATCACAAGGCAGGTTGGCCAAGGTGGGGGGAGAGTCTCAGTGTCCTCCAGGGGCCAGAACAGTCCTGCCCTCAGCCTGGCCATGCTGATCCCTCCCCAGACATGTAACCCTCCTCCTCCTGCTCCTGCTCAGCCTCGGGTGGAGGCTGGAGACTGAAGTGCAGTGGGGGATGTGTTTTCCGTGCTGAGAAGCAAATAATGTCCGCATGAAAGACATGATGCTTTTGCTTTCTCTCCTATTTTTTTCATTGCTGTTGCTAATCTTTGACCTAGATAGCAAAGGAACTTGCAGGAGAGGAGGAGGGTGCTGGGGCTCAGGCAGGGCTGGAGCCGGGAGCCTCCTGCCAGGTCATGGTGCGAGGGCTGCATTGGGAGAGGGAAGAGAAAGCCCCAAAAACAGGGCCCTTCATGAGAGCAGTGACAGCAATTTTTGAGAAAAAGCAAATTAAAAAAAACTATCAAGCCAAATGTTCCTGAAGAGCATTCACATGGATGGAGTCCATGGAGTGTTGTTGCATTGTATCACTGTAATGCCAAGTTTTCAGTGAGAATTGGAGTTTCTTAATGTCTTTGTGTGTGTTCAGTGATGTAGCTCACATATATAGAATCAGAGTCATAGAAGGGTTTGGGTTGGGAGGGACCTTAAAGCCCACCCAGTTCCACCCCCTGACAGGGGCAGGGACACCTTCCATTTGACCAGGTTGCTCCCAGCCCTGTCCAAGATGGCCTTGAGCAATATATATATTTACTTTCATTTCACATTTCCATGTGAAGGAGCAACGCAGGCAGGAGGCAAATCCCTCCCAGGAGCCAAACCCCACTCTAGGTCAAGGGCAGGAGACCAGAGCATCCCTCTCCACTCTGTTCCCATACCTGCTGTCTCCATTCACACCCAGTACTCTCACTGCCAGGCAGAATTGCTTTGGTTTCTGGGACAAGCCCCACTAGATGCCTCCAGTTTACAACCCTCCACCACCCATTTGCAGCCCCAGTGCCACCAGTTCAGTCCCTGTTTCTCTCGGCTGAGCACACAACGGAATCCTTTACTAGCAAAGCAAATCTGCAGGAGGAGGCTTTTGCTTTAAACATGCCCCTCAATAACCAGAGAAAGACCAAATGTAAAACTAATCATCCCAAGCCTGAGTCCTGCATCTCCTGCATCGGCCCTGGCTGGCTCTGCTCAGCGATCCCAAACTCCCCCATGTGCCGCATGCACGACTCCAGCAATCCCAGTCTCAGGGAAAAGATTAGCTCTTAATTCCCCGAAGCCAAATCAGGACACGACACAGCCCATATTGTTCCAATTTACACCTCCTTATGAGCTTCCTCAGCTCCCTTTACAGTCTCAGTCTCTGTGCTGTGAATCTTCCCCATTTCCAGTCCCTCCAGTCTGGGGGCCCACAGCCCTGGGGTCCCACAGCCCTGGGGTCCCAGGGCCCCCTGCCCCATGGTGGGGTCTCTCCAGAGCCTGGCACTTCCCCCTCCATGGGCTGCACTGGTGGGACCCCCAACAGCTCCTGCACAACTCCTGAGCTTTTCCCATCCCCTGCACGAGGCCCTGGGCAGGATAACCATCCTGGAGCAGAGCTGGGGTGCCCATGGCTGTGCCACAGCTCCCCTGGGGACACAGCAGGAGCAGAGTGGGGATCAGTGTCCCCCGAGAATCCCTCTGTGATTCCATATCTGGAGCCCTGTGACCGAGCTGGGCTCAGGAGTGCCCTGGCCAAGAGCTGGGGCTCAGCCTTGCCTGGGGTGCTCCACACTGGGAATCACAGCTCAGGCACAGAGGGGTTTTCATGCTACAGGCTCTTGCTATCCTGAATGGAGGATTTCTTAATTTCTTTTAATGGAACATGAGGATCTGATGAACAAGGCAGCAGCCTCAAATAACCTCCAGCTTGGCGTGAAGGCAAGTCACGACTGCTTGGGATAAACACAAGCCCTTTCCCAAGGCCAGATCAGGGATGTTGTGAGAGGGGCTGCAGGGCTGGTTGGGTGGGATCCATCCTGCTGTGGGCTGGGTGCCCTGAGCACCATCTCTGCTCTCACAGCCCTTTCCACCTCCACACCTGTCAGCAGGTCAGGTCTTTCCTTCTCTGCACTTCCATGGTCCCCACACACAGTGGTTGCAGCCCATGGGTGCTCCCTGCCTGCAGTGAGGTGCAGCCCCCACCCCAGCCTTCTGTGCTGGGGACCCTCCAGCCAAACCCCCCAGTGCTGAGCCCCACACAGGCACACTGAAACCTCTCTTTGTGACAGGTAATTTATTCCCAGATTCAATCTGCTGGCTTAAGGGATCTGATCTGGCATTTTCTGCTGTTAAACAGTGGGATGAGAGCAGGGAAATGCAGCAAAGACAGGGAGGCTTTGGTGAGCCTGGTCCAGGCTGGGGGCAGAGCCTGATGCTCTCAGCCTTGGGGAGAAGCTGATAGTCTCCCTCACATACAGGCTCTGCTTCCCACAGCCGCCGAGTTCCCACGGGATGATTTTCCTTCCCCATGTCCTTTCCCTCCCTCCATCTCCAAAAAGCCACCAGCTGTTTCCCACAGCTGCAGAGCCCTGGCCAAGGCTCTCAGCAGAACCCGAGGCTTGATGTGGCCATGGTGGGGTTTCACCCTCTGTGGTGCATGAAGGAGTTAACGTGCTGAAAACCCCACATCCCCCTCAGGGGCATTTCCAGGGATGTGGACCAAATCCTATTACAGCAACACTTACCTGGGGAGCCGTGGGGAGGGCAGCCATGCAGCAAACCTCAGTGGTTTGCTTCTTGATTTGTTCCCCAGGAGCAGAGAGCTGATGGTGGAGCAGTCCAGGAGCAGCTGCAGAAACCCCTCACCACACAGAAGCTGCTTTTCTGCTCTAAATACCATAACAGGTGCCTTGGAGATGGCACTTCCAAGGGGACGTGGCTCCCCTTGAGCCAGGGCACTGTCAAGAGTGGGGGCCATGGCTTGTTGTGCTCACAGCCACCCTTCAGCCTTAATTTTGGAGAACTCTGGACAACAAACTCCCAGATCTGGCTGGCACCTCGATCTCCAGCCTATTTGAGGAGCCACATCTCCACTTAGCCGAGCAGAGAAGAGAAAAAAAAAGGGAAAAAAGAAGCAAAATGACACCAATTGCCCCAAGAAGAGGAAAGAGAAGGTGAGAGCAGCCATTTGCCACAGCCACAACCTGCATTCAGCCGGCACGTGGGCAGGAGCCCTGGCACGGCCGCGGCTGCCGGGCTGTCAGAGCAGGGGACGGCAGGGCTTGTTTCGTGCAGGCTAATAGAGACCTAGCGGGATAATTGGCATGAGTGAGGGAATGACACAGCTCTCTTCCGGAGAACGGAGCCCTCCTAATGGGAGCCAGGTGGCAATGCCCCTCCAGCCCTGACCCCGGGCTCTCCGGAGCGAAGCTGCGAGCACGACCCCGTCTGCGGGATGAAAGCGGCCGTCCCTCACCCCCGCGTACCCAGCGAGTGCAAACAGGTGTGGGAACGCTGTGTCCCCCCCGGGATGGCGCTGGCACAGGCAGCAGCTGTGTCCCCAGCCCGTGGCACGTTTCCTAATGGACGGCAGGACAAGCGAAATTGCCAGCGGGTCACAGGCGGAGAGCGGCTGATCGGCTCTGCTGGAATGTCAAGGACGGAGGGGACAGATGGTCTGTGTCCGTCAGGGAACGGAGCGGCCCTCGGCCCTGTCCCCCCGCACTGCCCGCGGGAATTTGCTTTGTGCTCGGGGGCAGCTGCCGGGGCCAGGCGGGCGGTGGGACCCGGAGCTGTGCCCCGGCATTGCCACCTCCTTCCCCACGCCGGAGGCAGCCAGGCCGTGCCGTGGCGCTTCTCACACCACCAGCCAGGGGGGTCCTTTGGAGGGAGGAGAGTCTGGGATCAGGCTCAGTGTGTGGAGACCCCAGGCAGCCCCACTGGGAGCTCCCTGCTGGCACTGAAGCCCATGAGATGGCACCGACTCAGTCCCTGTTCTGCTCCCCAGCCCTGGGAACAGTGGGTGACTGGAAAGTGCTTTTTCCTTTAACCACTATTTCTGGAGGTACAGCGATCCAAGAATAGAGTTTATGCATAAAATTGGACTCCTCAGTCAGGGTATGTAACAGCAGCCCAGCCACCGGCCCATAAATCATGGCTCATAAATCCCGATAATGCATAACCTGTGTGCTGGCTGCAAGCAGCTCCAGGTAACTCGGCTCCAAGAGGAACCAAACTTGGCAGCAAGGTGGAAATCAGACACAGGACAGACCTACGCAGTCCTCCACAGCCCCAGCATGTTCCACACTCTGTGCTGCTCTTTGAGCTACCCCACATGCAGCTGTGGGGAACAGGGACAGTGGAGGGGGCAAACAGACCCCAACCTGCCTGGGCTTGGGCTGCCTTTCCAGTGAGAACCCAACGTTGGCTCAGAGCAGGGAAGGGCAGGACAGCCTCCCATGGGCAGTCCAGCAGCTCATTAGGAAGAAATTCCTCCCTGTGAGGGTGGGCAGGCCCTGGCACAGATTGCTCAGATCAGCTGTGGCTGCCCCATCCCTGGAAGTGGGATGTCCCAGCTGGGACAGGGCTTCAAGCAACCTGGTCTATTGCAAGGTGTCCCTGCCCATGCAGGGCATGGAAAAAGATCTTCAAGGTCCCTTCCAACCCAGACCATCCGAGGATACCATGATTCCTCTATCCAGGATCACCATTCCCAGCCAATGAGCAACAGCAGCCTGTGTAAAGGGAGTCTTCGAGAGTTTCAGATACAGAGGTTTTTATCCAAAGCTTCTTCTAAGCCCATTTTAGCTTTCCAGCTGAGCTGGAAATCTTGTGAGATTCCCATTACACCAGATTCCCATGGGGATATTCTCCCTCATGGACATTTCCCGTTCTGCTCGTGCTGCCACACTGCAAACTGCTCAGAAAATAAAGGAGCCAGTTTATCCCTCTCTTTGGAAAAAACAAGACCCCTCTCCAATCTGCTCATCTGAGGAGTGTATAAAGAGACTCTCTCTTTGATGCAGCCTCCCCTGTGGTCCGGTGCCACGCAGGGGAAGGGAAGGTTTCCTGCCAGGACGTGCCCGGAGCTGCTCCGACAGCGTGGGCTGTGCAGGATGGGAGGTTTTGCATAAGCACCCTTGTTATTTAGGCTCAGATTTTGGCAGCTCAGCAGAGCACTCACACTCCTGGGTCCAACGTGCTTTCCATGTCCAGCAGCACAAGGGGGAAATCACCATTTTCCAGCCTAAGATGCCTAAGGTATCCCTGTGAAAAACTGATGTACCTCTTGCTGTCTGATCACCAGGGGTTGGTTGTCTCTCTTGGTGCAGCACATCCCACCCAGATCAGGGCTAACATCCCACGAGCTGTAGTGAGGAGGAGAATCCCAGACATTCCCTCTCCACAAGCATGCAGGGACAGAAGCTGACACCAGTCCCACCATCTCCATCAGGAATGAGGAGTCATCCCAAATCCCATGTAATGCCAGGTCAGGGCTGTCTCCAGCCTGTGCCTCCCTGGCCATGAACCTGAAGAGTGGAGCCTGCAGCACTGATGTCCCCCATGGAATCTCCTTGCTCTGACACCTTGCATGTATTCATTGTGTTTTATATTATGAGGTGAGACTGTTTCCATCCTGGCTTTACATTAAGGCCCATGAACATCAGTCCAGTCACAGCAGGGATAAGCAGAGCAGCATGGTCAGCAAACAACTCAATGGGAGCTTCCCAAAGGGGGATTGGTCATGTGGACAGGGCTGCCAGCATGACTCCAGCTGTGGCACCTCTTCCCAAGGCCCTGGAGCAGGATCAGCACAGCCAGGCATTACTGAGATGCAGCACAGTGCCAAGAGCACGGAAAGAGCCCTGTGGTGGGAGCCTGCCACTCCGGGGGCACCAGCAACACCAAGGGTGTGGGTTTTATTCTTCCATTGGGAAAGTAAATGGACATTGGGAGTGCAAGAATCAGAGCTCCTTTGCCAGATGTGCCCCACTGCTGTTATCATGGAATATTAATCAGCAAGGCCTGCGTGTAATTTTGGAGTTTTGATTAGAGAAATCTCCCTTACAATAATAATCAGGCTGGGGCCTGTATAAATACCAGCGACTCCGGGTGTGTTGGCGGGATGAAGTGGCACGTTGATTGCTCCGCTCGTCTGTTCATCAATCATTCAGCGTTGCCCCCACCTTCACCATCCTCCTGGACAGCCTGTCTTCCCAGCTCCCCCAGTGCCTGTCCTTTCACTAGGAGCCACCTTCCTCCTCCCCTTCCTCCTCCATCCCTGTCCCCTGCGCTCACTCTCGGCCCCTTTCCTCCTCTCCTGCTCCCCGATCCCGGCATTCGTCTCAGATTATATGAAGTTTGGCTGCCTTGAGTAAAATAAATTGCAAGCTTTTGAAGGGCTGGGGCTCTGTATATTTTTACGGTTAATGAATCTTCCTGTTTGAGTTTGGGAGATGGGAATGTTGCTTTCCAGCTGCCAGGGGCGGCTCTGGCCAATTGAATCAGCAGGGACTGGAAACTTCACTCCTGTGTGGGAGAGTTGGGTGGGAGAGGATTGAGTGGGAAGAGAGCTGGATGGGGGAGCAATGGGTGGGAGAATGGCCAGTGGGAGATCATTTGGTGGAAGAAGAGCAGATGGGAGAGAGTTGAGTGGAAGAGAGTTGGATAGGAGAGCATTGGGTGGGAGAGAGTTGGGTTGGGAGAATACAGGGAGCAGCAAGGTGGGAGAACAGGGGGTGGGAGAGCATCAGGTGAGAGAATGACAGGGGGGAGACAGATGGGTGGGAGAGTGTTGTGTGGAGCATCACCTGATGCAACATCCGTCTCCTTCCCCCCCTTCCCTTGACCAGCACCCTTCAACTCAACAACACCAACCCCTCACCCTGAGCTGGACCCAGATTAAATGAGACCAGCCAAAAGAAGAGAGAGGCAAGAGGCTGCCACAGTGCTGCTTCCTGGGGGGCGGCCACCTCGGGTGCTCTGCATGGGTACAGCAGGTCCTCCTGTGCAGCTGCTGAGCACAAACTGCTTTTTTTCACCCATCCAAAGCCCCACGGAGGCAGCACAAAACCTGCCCAGCCCTGGAGGCCACAAGGGAGAGGTTTGGCTCAGAGGAGAGGTGAGCTCTGGGCAAATAACCCGCAGCGAGCCTTGTGCGTGCTGCCTTTTTCCTCCTTGCCCTCCCCAAGCCGCCCATGGGCAAACTGCTACAGCCCCTAATTTATTCATCATTGCAACTGATTCATCATCTACTTTTTATGTCTGGTTTCTTGGCCTGTAGATTATCCGCCAGCAGTTTGTTGAGCATATTTGACATGTGAAACTCAAGCTGTGTTTACTTGTAGTTCATGTACCATGGCGTTTGCCTTGGCCGCCTGCCATCAGGCACGTGGTGGCTGCGCCGTGCCCGGGTTGGTGGAGCGCGGCTTTCCATGGATGCTCACACGCCCTGCCCGGCCCTGCGCCTTCCCCGCTGCTGGGAGCACTCACCTCGCTCCTCCCCACCCTCCCCTGCATCAGCGAGCACACAAACCGTATTGCTGTGAACATTCAAAGGCATGAAATCCCATCAAACCTGGGGCAGTGCTGGAAGAGGAGTCGGGGAGGACTTGCCAAGCCTGGAACAGCTTTCTCCCTCCAAGTTTTCCGAGCTATACAGAGCACAAGGGAGTCTCCAAACATGAATTTCCACTCTTGCTGCGTATCCATGACTTCAAGTGAAGGAAAAGAGACCTTTCCCAGTCCTGGGTCCCAGGAAGAGCTGGAGGGGTGCCTTGCCCTGGTTGTGAACCCACAGGGGAGCAGCAGTGGGGGCACAGGGCACCCCAGCCCCCGGCCCGTGGCCATGCTGGGCTGTCACGGGGCTGACCCAGACAGGGGAAGGTGACTCGGTCCCCTGTGAGCGCCCGTGTCACACCCCGGCCACAATAACCCCATTAACGTCCACACACATCAGAGCCAGGCACACGCCGAGGGAGAGGCAGAAAAAAAGAGCCTTTTCTGTCTGATAGGCTTCAAAAATATGTATTTGATTTTCAGATGTGAAGCTGGAATTGCATCCAGATGGACTCGGGGTCACCCTCCCTGACACTGGCTTCCCATTACACTGATATTGGATGCAGATATGTTTGACACAGATAGCTGACAAATACAGCGTGGGCTTGTGTCGGCTGAGTTTTTTTAAGGCATTTCCCCCGCTGGTCCCTGTGGTGCCACCATTCCCATGGCTCCAGTTCCCTGTCGCTGCCTGCTTGGTGTCCCCAAATTCATCCCAGTAGGACAAGGCCATTTGGGAGTGATTCCTTCCACTGTCCAGCTCTTGTGCTCTCACTGTTTACACCACCTTGCATATACAATATATTCCTCTCCATCAGTGCTGGAGACAGGACAGAATTTTTGGGGACAAATCAGCCTTCCCAGCCACTGGCATCGTCTTCCCATTGTTCTGAACAACAAACAAATGCAAACAAAATGGAAGCAGGATAAAAAGCAGTGTTTAATAATATGGCAAGATTTGTGGGACTTAATGTATAGTGTTAAATGTGGCCATAAAAATACAGTGCTATTAATTGGGTCGTTCCGGTGCTGGGGCCCTCAGGCGATTTCAAGCCTTGCTCTTCTGTTTTATGGTGTCACCGTGATCTGTTGATGGAATTACTGCCATCTTATAATAGGAATAGTAATAATAATAATAACAATAATAGCAGTAATAATATATTTTCTTGCCTCACGACTCTCCCAGGGTACTTTGCAATTAGATCCTCGGAGAAGCCACAACACATAACCATCTCTTCAGCCTGATTTACTCGGGTAGGGATGAGCCAAGTGTCGGGGGGAGCAGTGAGCATGAAGGATTTGTCCTTATCCTATCCTTTTCCACGACCTGCCTTTCCCAGGAGCCCCGTGGGACCCTGTGGAAGGGGATGTGTGAGGCCAGGTTGGCGTTGTCCCCAAAGGAGGTGTCTTGTGTCAATCCCCGTCCCCATGGGAGCTGCAGCCATGGAGAAGGGGATGTTGTGCATCCCTCAGCTCCCACCACGTCTCTGGTGGCCAGGGAGGAGCAGATGCAGTGGGGGAGAGACACTCTCAGGTCGTTATTTACAGCCCATGACTTTTCTCAGTGAAGTTTTGCTCCTCTTTTTCTGGTCATTGAGTTATCTGGGAAAGGATCACTGTTTTCTCAAATGTATTCATTATCCAGAATTATTTGGGGCCTAACATAGGGGGATCTTTCCACTGACTTAGCTGGGTTTTGGATTAGGCCCTTAATGAATAATTTCTGCAAATAATTCTTGGCCTGTGTCTTGTTCACAGGCAGTTTACTGCAAGAATTCAAAAGTCAAGCTGCTTTATTGGCCGTATAGGTCATCTGGGATTATTTCCGTTCCCTGAGTAGATGACTCTCTGCACCAGGGCTTCAGTGCACACATTCTGTATTAATTCAAAATTTGCTTTCTATGAATATTTTACAAGAGAGCCTTAAAATTCACTGTTTCCATGGACATTCCTCCTTGTAACTCATTGTGTTTGCTTGAATATTAACTGAAGGCAAACAGAGCAGGGCCGTGCAGGGATTCCAGCCCAGCCTGCTGGAGGAAGGGGCATGGAGACCAGAGGGGAATTCCACTGGGGAGCGCTCCACAAATGTCAGTGCAGATGAGATAAATAATCCTGCTGGCTCCGGCCCTCGCCTCTGCTCCCTCCTGCCTCCACATCCCACCGGCTGCTGCCGGTGCTGGCTCTGCAAGAAAGGGAAGCAGCCCATTCTCACCTGGTGATCCTGGCTGTTCCTCCTCACCAGGGTGGAAGGACCTGTGGTTGGAAGCACTAAAAAAATGTGGAAAATGAGTTGCCAGGGAGTGGTGGTTGTATTGGCCTGTGAGCAATCCCATCCACACCGCGCTCCGCAGGACCCTCACTCCTGGGACACCTGTGCTGGCAGGGCATGGACAGGGCCACCTGCTGAGCACCTTCTGCTGCCATCAGAGCCCCAGGCACCACGGTGATTCCCACCCACCTCCAGCTCCAACAGACTGGAGAACACCCCAGCCCTGGAAGTGTCCAAGGCCAGATTAAAGAGGTCTTGGAGCAGCCTGGTCTAGTGGAAGGTGTCCCTGCCTGCCCATGGCAGGGGGTGGAATGGGATGAGCTTTAAAGGTCCATTCCCACCCAAACCATTCTATGACTTCATGATTCCATGATTGTCTGAGGTGTTACTGGGAGGCAATGGGGAGAGAAACCCTTGGAGCCTGGAGCTTGACTCTCCTTTGAGCTGTTCCTGCAATCCCAAAAGCAGCATCCCAGGACCTGAGTCCAGCACTAAGCACTGACATTGGCAGAACAGTGGGAATGGAATGGAGTCTGCTGGTGCAACCAGAGGGGACAGGCAGGATTTAACCTGGGCAAGTTGATCCCGTTCCAGACCTGGAGGGAAAAGGTTCCTTGGGGAATGCACTGCAGGACCAGGAGGTTTGCAGCATCCCCTCCTCTGAGGGAGTCAGAGGTGGAGGATCCCATTCAGCTCCCAGTCAGAGAGAGGGAAAACCAGAATACCCCAGCTGACCTCAGCCCCTTCCACCAGTGCACTCCAAGGGGGAATCTGGCCAGCAGCTTCCAGGCTGTCAGATCCATCACCTTCCCAAGAAGCCAGAGAAGAAAGCACATGTTTCCTGGCTGTCATGTAGCAAGGAGCCGAGTAACGGGGAGGGCTCTGCCTGGTGGAATGTGCATTGCATTTGGGCTGAGATTCTAATGGATTCTGATGCGATTTTTTCCCTGATTTCTACCAGGCCATCTGGATTTGTTTCTGTGAGATGCTGGTTTAATACACTTAAAATTTCCCATTGAGTCTCTTGCACCAAAGAGGGGGGGAGGAGGCAAATGAAAAGCAAATTTAATAACAGAAAGACCTGAAATCTATTAAATATACATTAAAATACATTTGGTTTCCCAGTGGGTGCAAAGTGCCATAACGTTTTACTGGGTTTATGACGCTGGCAGAGACTCTGAATGAAAATGGAGGAGAGAGTCCAGGGTCCCTGCTCAGTAGTTCACGGTGCAGAGAAAGAGTCGTCTGCACTTTGCTAACGCAGCAAAAACGGAAAAGGCTTCTCGGGTAGATCCGCAGAGAGTGTGTTCCACATGTGTTTCCGTTAAGGATGTTCGCAAAACCTGAACAGCAAGAGACGTTCAGGTTCTCAAATTAGTTGGGACTCTTGTTTTCCCTCTCATGCTACAGCTTTGGCAGGGCCCCTCCACACAGCCTGCCCCGGCTCCCTCCTGCTGCTCCTCAGCCACGGATTTGGAAAGCCATGCAGAGGGCTCTGGGGCTCCAGGCTGCTGCTTTGCCCCAGGAAAAGTGGCACGTCCTGGGACAGAGCTGGACCCACGGGCTCGGGTTTTCTCACCCTGTCATGAGCAGGGAGCGGGTTGGTGATGGCAGCACAGGCCAGGACACGGGGGCTCCTGCAGCCTGTCCTGCTCCATAACAGCACATGGCACCCCTGTGGGGTGGCATCAGGAGCCCTGGGAGTGTTGCAGCTCCATGTAGCATTCCCATTGTCAGAAGATTAAATCTCCCTTTGCATTGCCATGTGGTAAAACACCAGCACAGGCTGCCCAGAGAGGTGGGAAACATCCATAGTCAGGTTGGACAGGACTTGGAGCAAGCTGGTCTAGTGGAAGGTGTTCCTGCCCATGGCAAGGTGTGGAATGGGATGAACTTGAAAGGTCCCTTCCAACCCAAACCATTCTAGGATGGTTCCCTATGCACTCAATGCCCATTCCCACAGAATCCCACTCCCCTGCTCCTGCTCCCACCCTGTTCCCCAGCTCCTGGCCATCCTCATGGGGAGGCACTACTGGTTTATCCAGACCTGCTGGTCTGGCTGCTCCGTGTCCCAGCTGGTGCTGTGCCTCACTGGTCAGCTTGGGGGCTTAATTCCTCCCTTCACTGATTCAGGCTCTGGCACTTTCACCCAGAGTCCTGTGCTCACTGAGCAGTTTGCCCAGGGCTGAGATGAATCCCTGGATCCTTCCAAACAGGACAAGGGGATGTCCCAGGTGAACAACCTTCGCCTTGGTGAAGGCCATCCTGTGTAGGCTCAGTTCCTCAGCATTCCAGGCATTTGCATCCAGCAGAAGGGGCTTCTCTTGGCATAATTCTGCTTTTCCCAGACATGTCCCCATCCAACACACGGTGAGTAAGTCATGAGAATGTAACAGGAGGGATGCACCACCTGTAACCACCAAGAGCTTCCAAAAAGGCTTTAGTTGACTTATCCAAGGCTCCAGCTGGTCCTGCTTTGATGTGGAGCAGTTCATGCACCCAGAGACCAATCCTGCTCTGCTGCCGTGTGTGTGCACAGGGAGAGATGCACATGTATGCACATGTGTGTGTGTGTGTGTGTGTGCGCATGTGTGTGTGTGTGTGTGTGTGCATGTGTGTGTGTGTGTGTGTGCATGTGTGTGTGCGTGTGCATGCAGGTGTACATATGTGTATATGCACCTGTATGTGTGTGTATGTGTGTGTGTGTATTTGTGTGTGTGTATGTGTGTGTATGTGTGTATGTATGTGTGTGTATGTGTGTGTGTATGTGTGTATGTGTGTGTGTAT
>JAWWEV010000152.1:5889695-5930202 GCA_035583235.1 Hafferia zeledoni | reverse complement strand
GTATGTGTGTGTATGTGTGTGTGTATGTGTGTATGTATGTGTGTGTATGTGTGTGTGTGTATGTGTGTATGTATGTGTGTGTATGTGTGTGTGTATGTGTGTGTATGTGTGTGTGTGTGTGTGTATGTGTGTGTGTGTATGTATGTGTGTGTGTGCATGCAGGTGTACATATGTGTAAATGCACGTGTGTGTGTGTGTGTGTGTGTGTGCACGTGTGCACATTATGTGCTTGTGTGCTCACATGTGCATGTCTGTGCACACGTGTGTGAGTGTGTCTGTGCCCACGTGTGTGAATGTGTGTCTGTGCACACGTGTGGAATGTATGTGCATACATGTGTGTGCATGTGCACGAGCAGTGCCCGGACAGGGATGGCAGAGGTGGAGGTGGGGGGATGCAGAAGAGTCGGTGTGTGCCCATCGAGTGCGTGCTGGGATCGGTGCTGGGGTGGATTTCCCAGGGACTGCGGGGAGCTGGACAAGGCTCAGCGTGGTGCCCCAGCCCCAGGCATGGCACGGCACGGCTTGGCCTAGCACAGCTTGGCACGGCATGGTGAGGCTGTGTGTGTTCCTGACCCCCCTGTCCGTGCCAGCCCCGCTCCCCACCAAGCCGGCAGCAGATGTTTCGGGCAGAGCGAGTCATCACCCGGCCAAATTTCCACGCTGGGAGGGAGACTCCTTCCCGTGCCAAAGGCAGGACGCGGCTCCCCCAGGCTGGGGTTAGCCAGCAGCCCGCAGATAATGGGAAGATGTTAAGGCAGCACAGCTGGCAACCATCAGCACGCGGCTCCATTGTTCGGAGGGAAGAGGAATACCGACCTCTGGCCGGCAGTGGGTAGGGAACAGAAACGGGACAGGCTCTGGAAAGGAGACCAAGACACAGCCCGGATGGGTCACAGATGATTAATCTCGCAGGGAGCTGCTCCCACAGCTCCAACAGCTCCAAGAGTCTCAGCGCTAATGAGCCGGTGGGTGAATCCCACCACGCTGACTTTTAACATCCAGCTGGATGAGATCCAGCCCTTCCTCTCCCCCTCCCCGTTCCCACAGCCACCCCTACCAAACCCTGCCAAGCTCTGCTTGGCCCTTAGAAATCCCTCCTCCTATTAGCCCCAGACTTGGGGAACTGGGTGAAAAGGACAGCGTTTGGAGGGAGTTATGGGGGTGGACTTGGGTGGTTGGGTTCTCTCTGCTTTTCCTCTCCTGGGCAGCCCTCCAGGCCTCCAGTAGAGCCAGTGGGACAACTCAGCCCGAGCATCTCTGGCTCAGCGGACCCCAAACAGTCGGGTCCTGCAGACCTGCCAAATGCATCCATGGACAATGTGCTGTGTCCTGCTCCCAGGGCTGGCAGCCACGGGGCCATAGCGGGGCTCTGGCTGCCCACACCCCGCCAGCCACCACGCTGAGCGCAGCCCCAGCCCCAGGAACGCGCTCCCAGGGTCGGGAGAGGAGCGTCATCCTTGGCTGCAGCCACAAAGGAGGAGGGAGAAGCGCCGTTCCCGGCCACATGGCACAAGGAGCCGGCTGCAGGGACGCTGCCTGCCTTCAGTGCTCTCGTCTGTGCTTCCAACCGGAGCAGGGGAACTTGGAACAGGTTCAGAAAAGAGCTGGGAGTGAGTCAAGGCAGTGGAAAATATGCATTACAGTGACAGAGCGAAGAAGCTCCGGCTGTTTGGTTTATTGAGGAGACCAAGAGGTGGCTCACTCACGGTCCACCAGCATATGCACGGCGAGGAGATCTCTGATAGCAGGCGGCTCTTTAATCTAGCAGGAAAAGGCATTACTACATCCCTCGCTGGAAGCCGAAACAAGACAAATCCAGATTAGAAATAAGAAGCACATTTTTAGCAGTCAGAGCAATTAAGCGTTGGAATGAATTCCCAGGGACAGAGTGGGATCTCCATCACTCAAAGTCTTTTAATGGAGACTGAGTATCTTTTTTAAAAGTGTGTTCCAGTTTGAACACAAGCGATGGGTTCTCTGCCAAGGCAGCGGCTGTGGAATGCTGGAGGTCAGCCTGGCTGGTCACAGTGGGCCCTTCTGGCCTGGAAATCCATCGATTGTGCTATAATTTTCTGAAATGGGTAGAAAATAACCCAGGACCAGGTTGATGCATTCCTGTCCCTCTGCACTGGGCTTTGCATGGAAAGCTTCAGAGATGGGGCTCAGTCCCACTGCCCAGGGAAGAGCTGCACACATTGGGAAGGGGAGGAGGAGCCAGGACAGGAGAAACTGGGGCTGCAGGGTCCCACAGCAGATCCCTCCTGCTCTGCTGCATCCCCATGGCCAGCAGCCATGAGGAGTGTTCATGTTGGGGGCAGAGCTGTCCCCCACGACATCCCTACACAAAGAAACCTACCCCAGGTAGGTCTGGGAGATGCAGGCTCATGCCCAGCCCAAGGTGAAACAAACCCAGATGGAAAACCTGCCAGGGCTAGAAGGAAACCAGCTTTGAATGGCTCCCTTTTAAATTAATTTAATTCCATTTTTAATGATTCTTTTCAGGTGCTTTCAGCCCCTAACAAAAGGAGCTTTAAAGTCTCTGGGAGCTGTGAGTGTTACAGAGGGGATGAGGGAAGGTGGGGAGCCCAGGGGACTTCGTTAGGAGCGCTGGTGCTGATCGGAAGCTGCCGCTCAGCACGACACACACCAGCCTGAGCTGAGCCTGGCAATTAGTGCAGACCCACCAAAACCCCCTTATCCCTGCCCCCCTTGCCCCCTGGAAAGCTCAAGGAGCAGATCCAGGTGATATGGGCTGGGCAGACACACAGGCACCGTGCCCGACAGAACCGCTGCCATGCTGGGAACTGGC
This sequence comes from Hafferia zeledoni, assembly GCA_035583235.1. NCBI lineage: Eukaryota > Metazoa > Chordata > Aves > Passeriformes > Thamnophilidae > Hafferia > Hafferia zeledoni. The sequence continues at coordinate 5,927,393 of JAWWEV010000152.1, read as the reverse complement.
TGGTCCTGCTGGGATCCAGCAAATACTGAGCTGCCAATCCCTCAGCCATTGAGAAGCTCCACTGAACCCTCTACATGATGCTAACACTGGCCCATCACTGCTCCTGCTGGGCACTGGGCAGCCCTGGCTCTTCCAGCTCCTCCAGGAGCCATTGGTGTTTGGCCATTGGTGCCACCACAGCCCCAGGACTGGGGGAGATGCTCTGAGAACATCCCATGGAGTCACAGAATCATGCAATCCTAGAACAGTTTGGGATGGAAGGGACCTTTACAGACCATCTCATCCAGTCCCCTGCCATGGGGCACTATCCCAGGTTGCTCCAAGCCCCGTCCAACCTGGTCTTGAAGGATGGGGCAGCCACAGCTTCCCTGGGGCACCTGTGCCAGTTTTACCATCCTCATTGTAAATAATCTCTTCCAGCAAGTCACTGGAGCTGCCCAGTTGTGGGACGATGCCTGTGGAGGTGTCCCATCAGCAGCTGAGATGAGGATCAGCCTGGCAGGGACAGCAGGGAGAGAACACACCTTGAATATCCCTCTCCAGTGGGGTGGGATGTTGGGGTTAGCTGGAGCTGCACCTCTGTGCTCCAGGTAGGTGTGGAACAAGGTCAGGAAGAGTCAATCCACACCAGCATGAGCAGCAGATGGACAGAAGGATGGAACAGCTCAAGGGGTGGAAGGCAATCCAGCAACACCTGCCACTTGCCTGCAGAAACCCAAGAGACTGTTATGACCCCATCAGCTCAGAATCTTCAGGCTTTTGATACTTTATTTAATTTAATGCTCCTCTCTCTCATCCTTAATTGGATTTATCGTCATTAAAATATCAACAGAGGATCCTGGCTCTGGCCCAGGCTCACTGGTGCTCCCAGGAAGTTTCCCATTTATTTGATGGATTTAGCCAATGCTCTGCCACCTGCTCTTGGCTCTGCCCTGCTCTGTTTGCAGAGGGCAAAACTTAGTCAGGGGTGAAGCAAGAGCCAAAAATTAGAAGAAAATTGCTGTGGGCACAGAAATTCAGCTATTTTGGGCCAGTTGTGGTGGAGGTGGAGCAAGATTCAACCCAGGATTCACAAGCTCCATCCTCACATGCTGAGGGATTTCTGGTGGCTTCACTCCATCTCTCTGAGCTGGGAATATTCAGTATTCATGGAGCTATTTCTCTCTTTCAAAAGGAGTAATAAATATGAATTCAGTCTCCCAACCACTTTGGCACGACTCAGATTTTACAAATGGCAGGAATTAAAGGCAGAGCAGAGAGGGGCTGATTGGTTGTTGATGAAGGAGAGGGAGGTTGGTACCAGCCCCTCCCAACACCAGTGCCCAGAGCTGCGAACCAGCCTTTGCCCCCTCACATCTGCGACCTCCTTCAGGCAGCTGCCCCTCTCTGCATTCCCACAGCCCACCAGCCAGGGAGTGAGGGGAAACAACTGCCTTATCCTCCCTCTGGAACACAGGGGTTGCCTCTGTGTGTGTGTTCATGGTCCCTGAACTTCATCTCATAGACCAGCCTCCACCAGGGCCAGGCTGGGCAGGGCTCGGAGCAGCCTGGGCTGGTGGGAGGTGTCCCTGCCCATGGCAGGGGGTGGGACAGGATGGGCTTTAATGTCCCTTCCAACCCAAACCATGGTATGATTCCATGATTCCAGGACTGTCCTCTCTCCAGTGGGGAACAAGACACTGAATAATTAACTAATCACAAACCAGCCATGGAGTGTAGGAGTAGGAACTGAGAGGAGTAGTAACTAATACAAAATACTGAAATATTATTCCATAATTGTGGATCCAACTTCAGGTTCCTGTTACTTCTTTAGCAGAAAAGCAGGGGAAGGGGAAGGTGACTCCCTGAGACCCTTTGTCACCTGTGAGGGACATCTCAAGGGTATCTCAGGCAGGGCTTGGTGTCACAGCACCCTGTAGGTGGAAATGGCAGAGAGAGATCCTTCTGATTCCCAATGACAGTATTCCAAGGGCTGGGGAAGTTTGGGAAAGGCTGATGTGTCTTTGCCAGTGTCCATGAGCAGGAGAACACGGGGAGGCTCTGCTTGCCCTGGCAAATGTGCTTTACAGCACTGATGTGTCACAAACTGGAGCACGAGCTCCCCAAGAACGTGGAGTAAATCATCAGCTGGTTGCTGTGGGGAGACAGGAAACATCCCATGGCAGTGGAAAAATCCCATGTCCTGTTTTGGGGTGTCCTCAGGGCGTAAGAGACCCAGAGATAATGCAGAGACTGACAGAAAGACAGCTCAGCTTCCCCCTTTGCTTTGGGCAGGGCTTTGATTTCTTCTGAATAACAAGTCAGCTGCTCCCTCCTGTTTTCTTCCCAGAAGAAAGACAATGCACAACTTCAGCTTTTGAGCTCTGCCCAGGGCAGCCCTGTCAACCAGAAAATGGGAGGCATGGAGTAACTTTGGGATCCAAAATGGAAGCAAAGCCCAGACACATTTGCATGTGAGCATTTTTGCTGTCTGTGGAGCAGAATTGCCTCTCCACGGACTTTTGTGGTTTCAGTCTGGGTTTGTGATGAAATGTGTGTCATGGGGAGGGGTTCATTAGCAAAGCCTTGGGAAGGTCTTGCAAAGCCCTTGAGTTCTCCAGCATGTTACCACAGGGAGAGCCAAGGAAAGGTTCCTGGCTGCAGCTCAGGGCTGTCTTTATCACAGGAGGCCTTGGAACAGGGCAGGGAGGAGCAGAGCTCCAGGTGCTACCAAAATGCACAGCTCTGTCACCACCATGTCCTGTCCCTCAGGTGAGGCACTCATGAAGGATGAGCCTCAGCAGCAAAACCTCCCCAACATCTCCCAAGGGTGGGAAAGGGTGGGTTGATGCTCTCAGTATCCAGGCTATGCATGATGGAGTCAGACACTCAGACCACACCTTTCCCTGGCCAGGGGAACCCACCCTGCCCCACCAACCCCACCATGCCCATGCTCAGGAGTCACAGCTCCAGCCCCACAGCTGGGGGCAGGATATGGGCTGCAGCCAGCCCAAAACACACAGGCCCTCTGGACAGTGTTTGTCTTCAAAGCCTTTTTATTCCTCCTTCTGAAAGGAAAACTTTCAGGTTTTGTCCTGGTCACATTTGTCAGACAAACCACCTTCAGAGGAGTCCTCTGAGGGACACACGCCCCTGGTTGTGGCTCCCCTCCTGCTCCATGGGTGCTCTCAGGTGTGTCACCCACTGACCCTGTGTGTGGGAACATCCCCTGAGCAGGGAGCTCACCCTCCCTGGGCACACACAGGGGGTGAGGGGAGGTGGGGTGGTCCCCCCTGCCCAGGGAGGGGGCACAGAGAGGATGGGATTGTCAGTCACGTGCCTGATGGTATTTCTGGAGCATTGAGCAAGATGAGTTTTAAGGTGCCTCCCAACCCAAACCATTCTTGATCCTCTGACTCTTTGTGATCTTTGATATCTCAGACCACCTTGGGTGGGTCCAGGGTCCACAGGCCATGGAAGAGCTCTCACTTCACAGCCTGGCAGAATAACCCAGGAAAAGAGGGATGAAGCAGCAAGTAGATGTTTCTGTGCCTCCTCCTGCAACCCAGAGAGTGGGAGATGCCCAGAGCAAGGAGCCAGAAGAGGTCTGGCCTCTGGCAGGGGCCTCCACAGGGGCACAGGGCAGATGGGTGGTGGGGGACACCCAGCAGCCAGTCATGTGCCACACAGGCAGATTCAGCCCTCCAGATGGCAGAGAGATAACTAATTGCTTGCTAATTAATAATCAGTTCCCTGTGATTTTATCTTAATTGGGCTCTTTACTATCCAGCCTTCTGCAGCATCTCCTGGTTTTGAGCGAGTGGCTCTGAGCTGGGCTCCCCTGGCTGCTGGGGTCCCCATTCCTGGGTGGGAATGAAGGGATTGTCCCCAGTCCCTTTCCAGCATGGTAAGGGGGTGAGTGGGGCAGCTCTGGGAGCTGTCAGAGCCATTGGTGGGAATGCTGTGCCTCAGGGCATCACCTCCAGGCTTTGTTTGCCTATAAACCCCAGAGCACTTACGGTGGAGTATGAATAATAAATAGATTAAATAATCAATAACAGGAGAAGAGCTGGGTCAGGACTGCTGGGGGTGTGCAGCACAATCCTGCCTTGCCTACCCATGCCTTTCCTATCCAGGTCAAGGCAGGACATTGCCTTGCCATCCCCAGTGGAGCTGACACCCCCACCCCAGCCTCCCTCGTACCAGACCCCAGATCCCCCCAGATCCCCCAGATCCCCCCAGATCCCCCCAGATCCCCAGGCCCCCATTCCATGAGATCCCAGCAGGGACAGGCTGATCCAAGCAGCCCCTTGCCAGCCTGGCATGTGGTGTCTGTCCTGCCAGACCTGCTGCCCTCCTGCCAGCCCTGGCATCCTCAGAGGGAGCAGCATCCCTGCCCTGGATCCCTGCCCTGGAAAGCCCCACCACATCCACACTGACAGGGAGAGGGACACAAACCATGGGCCACTGCTGGGATTTCCTCCTGGGAAGGAGCTGCTGCACTGTCAGCACACACAGACTGTAATGACCCCTTGCAATAACTGGGGGTGGGAAGGTGTGTGAGAGCAGGTGCTGAGTGGTCCAGGCTGGGGGGTGTCCTGTGCCAGAGGGGTTTGTCCCCCAGCCCTGGCTGCCAGAGGGGCTGGAGGGGCTGGAAAGAGGAGCACTGGCTTCCAGAAGACACAGGTTGTGTTCAGTCTTGCCACTCCCTCTGGGCACAACTGAGGGCAGAGGGTGGTGAAGCATCACACCACAGCAATTCTAGGCTGGTAAAGGTTGGCAAGGTTCACCCCAGCTGCTCCTAACTTAAAGCCAAACCTCTCTAGGATCTGCCCATCTCATGGGTATCTCTGAGGTGTGCTGACACCCTCAGGGCTGAGCTGGGCCCCCACAGGGACCCCCATGTGTGGCAGCAAGGTGGGCAGAGCTCAGGGCACTGTGAACCCCTGGGAGAAGCCTTTACATGATTTATTCTGATTCCAGGTATTTTGGAGCGTTGGCTGTAATTAAAGTTCAACATCTGAGGCAAAACAAGAGCAAAAACATTTCAACCACTTTAAAGAATGACTTTGAGCAAGGAGGGCAATAAAACACACCGTGCTTAAACAAATCCTTCCGACCTTTCATCATTCCCCTTCCCAGTCCTGGCTAATTATCAAAGCTATCTGTGTTTTGAGAATGGGCCCCTTTCCCCCTCCACCCTGCCTTGCAGCTCCAGTCCTTCCTTAGGTGTAGCCCAGTTCTTCCCAGTAAGCTCCAGCAATGCCAGGCTCTGGCTGGAAGGAAGTGAGTGGGTACAGGGGCACAGTCTGGGGTCCTCCCAGCAGTGGAGGGCAGGTGACAGCAGCCCCCAGGGAGGGGACATCCTTTCAGGGCAGGACAGTGAGCTCAGCATCCAGGGAGCAGCTTTGCCTGTGGCTGCCCCCCTTCCCTGCAGAATAACAGAGCCCTTGTATCACAGCCATGGTTGGGCTGGCACCGTCCACTGGCGTGGAATTCACCCCAAAGTGATTTATCTGAAGAAGGGAACAAAGCAGAGGTTCTGACTTGGCTGCAGGGCACGGTGAGGAGGGCGAGGGCAGGAAGGACTGAAAGGCCCCATTGAGAGCTCTGGCCCCGGCACAGCACTCGCCATGGGGGAGCTCTGGGGGCACTGCTGGGTGCTCCTTGCCAGCCCCTGCCACGGGGGTTCCCAGGCTGGAGGGCTGAGGGCTGCCTGCCCCCCAGACCAGCTGCATTTCCCAGGGGAGCAGCGTGCAGAGCATTCCACAGCAGTCCCTGGGGCAGATCCCACTGCTCCCACCCAGCCCAGCACCACAACGTTCCTCCTGGGACCCCAGGGAGGGAGCGACAGCCCTGCCCCACTGTGGGAGATCAGTGCCCATCCCTGCCCCACTGTGGGAGATCAGTGCCCATCCCTGCCCCACTGTGGGAGTTCAATGCCCACCCCTGCCCCACCGTGGGAGATCAGCCCCCATCCCTGCCCCACTGTGGGAGATCAGTGCCCACCCCTGCCCCACTGTGGGAGATCAGTGCCCACCCCTGCCCCACACAGGCTGGTCACAGTGGTGGGATGGAGCAGCAGGAGAGCAGCTCTCAGGATGACAAAGGGAATGCCCATCCCTCCAGGGATCTGTGCAGGTGTTGCTGGATCCAGTGGTCTGTGGTTCAAAGCACCTCTCTGATCCCAGCACGGGAGAAGCTGCTCCCACACCTGCTCACAGCCCTGATTTATCTGCTGAGGTTTCCCCTAAAGCCTGGCAGGAAAACAAAGAGGGAAATATGAGCACGATCGCTAAAATAACAATCACTTTAATGCATTATCAGGCAGAATGATTTCCTGGTGGCAAAAGGATGATGGAGTGAAGCCGTCAGGGCTTGCAGGAAGGCAGCACAGATTCCAAGAGGCAGCAGCAGGGTCAGGGTCAGGGGATGGGAACTGCCCTGAGAACTCTGGGGAGGGTGCTGCAAGAGGGGCTGAACCAGCTTTTGGGAAGGGAACACCAGAAGAGGCAGTAAAGTGAATTTTCTCTTTCATTTGGAAAGCAGGAACACGGGCAGAGAGGGAGACCTGCTCCTCCATGGAAGGAGCACAGCCCTTTGCTCCACACAGAAGGTTCCCAGAGCCAGCTGAGTCCTCTGGAGCAGCAGCTGCTCACCAGCAGATGAAGGCCAAAGCACGGAAAGAGGAGCAGACTCTGAGAAAGGCCCGGAGTGCAGAGCTCACAGCATTCCAGCAGCAGCCGCAGCTCCTGCCAGGGATTTCCCTCCATCTCTGAGCCAACTCCTCCCGGAGTTGAGCCCGGCTGGGGCGGCCGCTCCTGGGGCAACGCTGGGTGTTCTCCTGTTGGCAGGAGGGATGTGCAGCATGGAAAGGGCAGTGCATATGAAGGGAACCTGCCAGGGCTCCTTCCCCTTCCCCTTCCTTCCTGGGACCAGCAGCACAAAGGATGGAGAAGGGACTGGAGCTGTGGCACCTGCCTGTGTGTGGGGTCTGTCCTGCTCCTGGTGGCTTGTTCTCCCTTGGACCTGCCAGGATGGGAACTGGAGAGGTAAAACAGGAGGGGAGAGAGGGCAGCCATGGAGAGGATGCCCAGTGCATGGCTGGGAGGTGGCCCAGGGGCAGGGGGACACACTGACCAGTGGCACAGGCTGTGGGGCAGCTGGAGCTGCTCTGGGGGGCACAGCACTTCCAGAGTCACCACCCTGCAGGGACACAGCACTGGGACACCAGAGCACTCTCCAGCACCTGGGCACGCAGGTGGAATCCAGACCTCATCCCAGAAAAGAATGTGGATGTGGTTTTGGGTGTCTCAGGTTGCCCAGAGCAGCTGTGGCTGCCCCATCCCGGGAAGTGTCCAAGGCCAGGTTGGACAGGGCCTGGAGCAACCTGGGCTGGTGGGAGGTGTCCCTGCCCATGGCAGGGGGTGGCACTGGGTGGGCTTTGAGGTTCTTTCCAGCCCAAACTATTCTGAGATTCTGTGATTCATGTCACCCTCAGCTCCCATGGGTGTGTCCTTGGATCCCAGCTCTCCCCTCTCTCCCTGTCAGCACCCTGTGAGCGCAGCTCTGGTGCTGAGCAGCTGAGCTGCCCACCTGTGGTGCTCATCACACTCCCTGTGACCCTGAGACAACACCCACCACCTTCCCACCCCAGGATCCTGCCCAGCCAGCTCTGCCCAGCCCTGTCACTGGGTCACACACTGGGTCACTCAGTGCCCTGTGCCAGTGCCACATGCCCAGCCCTGGCTGTGTGCACAGAGCAGGGAGAAGAGCGTGGTGCTGCTCTTTGAGCCCGCGGTGCTGCTCTCCAAGTCAGCATGTCTTTGGTCTGGGCTCTTTAGTCCCTTGGATGCAGCCCCAAGGAGCTGTTGGCAGGTCAGGCCTGGGCCATGCCAGCCCCCTGCCAGCTGCCTGTTTGCCACCAGCTGCCTTCTGGTTTGAGTTACCCGGCTGGGCACATTCCAGTGCAAAGTGCATTTTTCCCTCTCTTCCCCTTCCCCCCTCCAGGAGCCCCCTTTGATTTAGTGCTTGTGAAAAGCTGCAGGACAGGGCCCCGAGCTGTGGTTCAGGTACTGAGCAGTGGAGCAGAGCAGGGACTGGGGGATTAACCTGCCTGCAGCGGGGCCCAGCTGCCCTGCTGTGCCAAGGGCTGCTCTGCCCTGCTGTGCCAAGGGCTGCTCTGCCCTGCTGCCCACAGCCAGCCTGGGAGCAACAGCACCTGCCTCCAGTCCCATGGAAAGCAGCTGGACACCCCAAATTCCAGTGGGGATGCGCTGTGGGAAAAGGCTCCAGGAAAGGCTGTGCCAGGGACCCCCAGTCCCAGCGAGGGGAGAGGCTGTCCTGGTGCCACTGTTGGGGTTGGACCTCAAGCACCAGGGAATATTTCCCCCTAGTTTCACATCTGATTTTTCCAAGTTCCCAGCGTTTTCTCATGGTTAAAAAAGCTTCTCAGACCTCAGGAAAATGCAGAAAGGCAACAAAATCAAATCAGCTACACCTGCACCAAGGGAAGGGAGGATGGACTGCCTGGCCTTACACAGCCTCTCCTATAGCATAGGCAAGTGGAATTAAATGGAATCAGGTCTGGATTTGGATCAAAATCCAGGAAAACTGGAGGTAACACTGCTCTTAATGTGTCCCCCACCCCACTGGGGCTGCAACCAGCCTGCAAAAAGTCAGGTACCCCCAGAGCCAGACCCAGATCCAATGGTGTGCTGGGATGGATGGGCTGCAGAGCAGGGAAGGATGTGGTGCAGGAGCATCCCTGCAGCTCCAGCCCTGCAGCTCCAGCCCTGCAGCTCCATCCCTGTTGCTTCAGTCCTGGGCATCATCCCTGTCACTCCATCCCTGCAGCTCCATCCCTGCAGCTCCATCCCTGTTGCTTCATTCCTGGGCATCATCCCTGTCACTCCATCCCTGCAGCTCCATCCCTGTCACTCCATCTCTGCAGGTCCATCTTTGCCACTCCATGCCTGAGCTTCCATCCCTGGGCCTCAATCCCTTCCACTCCATTCCTTCCTCTCCGCCCCTGTGGCTCCATCCCTGCACAATCTCCAGCCCAGCTCCGTGGGGTTGGGATACTCCTGGGATGAAGCCACACATAGGGATGATGCTTCGGAGCGTTTGAAATTTGACCACCACTAAGGAAAAATGAGGAAACTGAGAAAAAAAAAAAAGAAAAAAAAAAGAAGGGTTAATGTGAAAATAATAAATTGCAAACATTCCTGTGGTGGAAGTGGATTCTCTCCTCCTTTTATCCCTGCATATTGTCCTCGCAGCAGCCGTCTGTGAAATTGCACTGTTATTGAAGTAATTCTGGGGGTAATTAGAGTTAATAATTCAGTATTTTATTTCTATTCTCCAGTTACTGCAGGGGGAAACACACACATATATATAATCCAGGGAGCAAAGACGCAGTTTTCCTTTTCATGGCAAAAAATAGCTCTGGCTGGGTCCAGCCCTTCCCTGCGCCCACCCACATCCCAGGGACCCCCTCCCTGCCTGGGGAGCCTCATCCCAGGGCCATCCCACAGCCCTTGCACCCGCCCCGGGTGGGATTTGGGTTCCTGGAGCAGGGACAGAGGGTGCCTCAGGTGCTCACTGAGCACAGCCCTGGGGTGTTGGGATCCCTGCAAGGGCTGCCCGAGCCCGGTGGGCACCCACGGGGTGCCAGGGGCCGTCACCAGCTCCTCACATTTACCCCTCTGAAACATTAAAGGACTTTCCTGTTCAATTATTTGGAATGAAGTTTGGCAGCAGAGCCCTTTGGGAGGGATCAGATTGATTTCCTCAGTGAAATGAGTTTGGAGAGGGCTCTGGCTGGTTCCTCGTGCTAATTATCCCAGGCAATAATTAAGCCGTCAGCAGTTTGGGGGCTGGAGGTTTATCAGGGGAGGGGAGGGAAGGTGAGCCCCCCCAGGGGCTCTGCCCCAGCCCAGGGCTGGGCTCAGCCCCTCCAAACAGGATTAGGGCAAGAGACAGACCCAGCGCAGGAGTTATTAGAGCAGGAAATTTCAAATTATATGGAAATAATCTTCTGAGTGAGAGTTTATTTTGGAACTTTAGACTTAATAATTCAGCACTTCTGGGATTTGGCATGTGAAGTGACAAAGATTAAAGGCGTATTGTCAGGTTCACAATTCGGTGTTTCCAAACACCCTGGGCCTTACCTGGGTTACAGACACAGCGGGACGTGGCTGATCCTCCCGGATTCCCACGCTCCCAAGTGAGGAACCTCCTCAGCTCCCTGTGGAGCCACGGGGATTTCAGAGCCCGGACAGTGCTGCAGCGAGGGCTCGGATTACCCAGACTAAAATATTCCTCAGAACATGTGCGAGCACATTATGGAGTATAATCATAAATAATTAAAACTCAGCTACACTTGTCAAATAAATGAACAAAGTACAGTTTGTGCTGCATTATCCTCGCCTTCCCCCGCCGCTGTTTGTCAGCAGCTCCTCGAACCGGGCAAGCTATTTATAGCAAACAACTTATTCAAAGCATTTTGCCCTTTTTCCTTTCTTCCTGCCTGGGAATTGTTCAGGAACAGACTCTGGTTCTTTACTAATTTCTTTGCTCTCCATAATTGCCCAGAATATGTTTCATGTGCATCGTCTGTGGCGCTCGGGCTGATTGCAAACAGCTCCCAGCTCATCCCGGCTCTGGCTTTGCTGCTTCCAGCCCTGCAATGGCTGTTTCAGCCCCCAGTGCCACAGGCAGGGACCAGAGCCAGGGTTTACCTGGAAAACTGGAGCATGCTGGGGGGAATTGAACTGTTTGGCCTTCGAGAGGTTTTTATTTTCATACCTGACCCTGCTGTAACCCCACAGATATTGTAGCTGGGAAGGATTGGGCTGACACAGGGAAGAGATGATACAAAGAGATATCGTGGTTTATATCATAGGTGTGTGAAGGAAGAGAGATGTAAACTCAAGTATTTATTTTTTAATAGTTGTGAGGACTGGGAGAACTAATTCCCACTTTGTGTGGTGTTTTATAACAGGGAGGAATGAGAGGAGGGCTCAGGAGAAACGTAATTCATATTTTTGTGGCTTTTACGGGGGAGGAGTTGGAGGGTAAATAAGTCTGTTGATATTTTAGACTTTGGGAGGAAGATTTAAGAAGGACTTGTTTATACAGAACCAAGGAATCATAAAATGAATCACAGAGTGAATCAGAATGGTTTGGGTTGGAAGGGACTTTAAAGACCATCCAATTCCACCCCCTGCCATGGGCAGAGACATCTTCTACTAGACCAGGTTGCTCCAAGCCCCAGCCAGCCTGGCCTCAAACACTTCCAGAGTACATAACCTGTGTCTTGTAGGTCATATTTGTCCATATTTGCCATTGGGGAAATGGATGGGGCTCCCCATTCCCACCAGCAGGATGGGCCAGAACACAACTTCGATGGCAATGTCTGTTCCAGCTGCTCCAAGCTGAGCCTCTCCATGAGGAGGAGTGTTCTCACCAGGCTCCAGGGGCAGGTCCTCTTTGCCTTCCCAGGACAACCCCAGGGTGCAGCAGTTCAGCTCCCCCAGCCCACTCCACACCCCTCCAGACAGCTCTGGGCCCTGAGGGAGGTCCTGCCTGTGTCCCATCCCAGGCAGCACTTTGGGATAACTCAGCTCAGGGCACCTCTGCTCTGGCCACTGCTGCAGAGCTGGACACGGCCCAGCAGCTCTCTGTGGTTGCATCCACAGCAAATATGCAGAAAAACAACTCGTGTGAGGGGAAAAGGGAGATCAGAGCAAGCCCGAGTCTTCAGGTGGTTCCTCATTCCTGGGTTGGGTTATTTTCCTATGGAATTACAATGATTTGGTTGGGGATTTTTTTAATAAAGGAGAAATCACCTTCAAAGCAGCATTTCCGTTAACCCCTCACAGTCTGAGCCCGGTGCCACTGGAAATTCCAACGGGGATAAGGCAGAGGGGTAGCAGGGGTGGCTTGTGCAGGAAAAGATGAGGGAGCCCTGACCTCCCAAAATAGAAGGGAACATCCTGAGCCCCCACACTGCCTTCTGCTGCCAGGAGACCTCTGGAGCATCCAAGACAGGAACAAGGAGGGTCTGGGCCACACAAGGCGAGAGGGGACCATGGGGAGCTGCTGCAGCTTTAGTGTCAATTTTGGTCTTACAAAAAAACCCCTTGTGAATAAGACTTAACAAAAGAATATAAAATTAAATCAATTCAACAGACATTTCTGAGAAGGCAGAAGAGAAACAAACCAGTGGCCAGGGAAGAAAACGCTGCCACTGTCACGTTCCAGATGCCGGATGCTCCCCCGCTGGCAGGAGCAGCCGGTGCCGGCGGTGATGTGGGACATGATGGCAGTGCCAGCTCTGCCCTCGCTGCTGCCGGTCCCTGGGGTGACTCAGGGGATGGGAGACAGCCGAGATCACCTTGGCCAGGGGGAATGTCTGTCATCTCACCTCCTGCAGGGAGGTGTCGAGCCCACCAGCCCCCAGAGAGCGGCCCTGGGAGCGGAGCTGGGGGTGGGGGAGATGAAAGGGGGGTGATGGGTGGCACCCACAGACTGCAGATCCGGACACATCCCGTGGCTTCCTGTGTGACCCGGCTGGGTCCCCACCCAGGTGAGCACAAAGCGCCTCAGCAGGAATTTGACCGCGGGCTGGTGTCTCGTCAGGGCATCGTCACGCCGGCCTCGTCTGGGATGTGCACAGCTCCTGGGAAATTTCCCTCTGGATCACCGGGGGCACAGGGCTCCTCGCACCTTCCCAGCTGGGGGGCAGCTGCCCCACACCCCCCCCAGCCCCCAGGATGCTCCGTGCTGGCCCTGCAGCCTCCCTGTCGCCCGCCCTTGGCAGCTTTCCGCACACCGTGCCCCTCTCCCAGCTCCAGACAGGAGCTCTCCGTAATTCCCCTGGTATTTCTGATGCGTCGTTGCCCCGAGGGAGCTGGGGACCTTCCAGCTCTGCCCTTCCCGACGTGGTTAGGCAGGAACGGCAGCCTCCCCATCGCGCTGCAGTCACGCACCAGCTGCCGGGGCAGCAGCGCCCGGTGCCCAGCCCGGCGCCGCGCCGGGACACAGCCATGCCAGGGGATTTGGGAGGATTTCAGGCCTTTCTGTGTCTTTCCTAAACGCAGAAAATGAAGAGGCACTTAAGAATCTGCTGTTTATATTGAAAGCCAAAATCCCTTTAGAATTTAATCTCCCGGTGATGGATTTAATACTGTTACAGACAGTGGAGTACCATTTATATCTCGGGAGTGGTGGCAGCTCTTTGAAGCAGGATTTTGTTGCAAACAGGGTATTTGTCCCCAAGGCCCTGTCACAGCGATGGCTGGATCTGAGGGTGACACCGTGGCCAGGGAGGGGAGGTCCCACAGGGGACATTCCTGTGCTGTGACACATGGAGGGCATGGGATGGCACCTCGGGGTGCACTCCAGGGAGCATCACTGCCAAGCCCAGCCCCTTCCTGTGCCCAAGGCCTCAGGAAATGCCCGTTTCCCAGGGATGGGGATGCTCCAGGCTCGGTGGGATGCAGCACCAGCACAGGGAGCTCGCAGGGATGTGCTGAATGTCTGGCTGCTGCTCTGGGATCCTCAGTCCCTCTCTAACATAAAAACAGTCCTTCAAATTGCAAAGCATACCCCATCTTTTCTTTTTCCAAAGGAAAGGGGGTGGCCCAGGGGCCGGGCCTGCAGCAGCACAGCACCCCGGCCCGGCTGACTCAGGCGGCTCCCTGTGAATCACCACCTGCTGCTGCAGTGCCGGGACCCGGCTCCCCAAGCTCCCCAAGCTCCCCAAGCTCCCCGAGCTCCCACTGCTCCGCCTGACCCAGTTCCCACCCCACGTGGAGGAGCTGCTGAGATGATGCACCGCGGCCATCGCTGCCTCCACCGCACACCCGCGGGCAGGGAGGGCTGAGGTCATCCTGGCGCAATGGGAGGTGACGGATGAGGGAAGGGGATGGGACAGACCCACGGGGGGTCACTGACCTTGCTGCACCCACCGGGCCACCCCTCACTGAGCCCGAGACAGGGGTGGATGGTCACTGTCACCACCGGGGGGTCCCAGCACTCTGACGGGTCCCAGTGTGGCCGGAGCCCCTGAGGGTGGAGAACAGAGAAACGTGCAGGGATGGAGGGAATGGAGACATCCCAGCCTTCCATCCCAAGCCAGCGCCATCCCCCTGCAGTGAAACATCGCCTGCCCTCATCCCAGAGCTCCGCACAGGCTGGGGAGGTGCAGGGGTGTTTCTGAGCGTGCTGCTGGAGCCTCGGTGAGTGTTCTGGCAGCGCTGGCAGCTGAATCTGCAGCCCCTCCTCGGCAATAAACCTGCCGGCAGGAGTCACTGACCTTGTCCCCATCTTTCAGCTGCTGTTTCAGGAGACCGAGAGGGGACACACAAGGTCACTGTCTCTCACCCGGCAGCGGCTGAGTGGCCGTTTCATCACCAAGGAATAGGCTGGTGCTGAAGAACGCCCGGGCCAGGGAGAGGAGCTGACAGACGGGCGGGGGGCTGGGACAGCGGGAGGGGGGGGGGGCGGGAAAGCTGAGCCCCTTTGTCCTTACCCAAAGATCCCGTCTAAGTTCCTGCCCTGTGGGGGGCCCCGACACAGCCCGGGCATGGGGGGTCCATCCCCGTACATCTCCTTGCCTTGCCTTGAAGAAGCAGTTTTAGCCTCAAATCCCTCCCGACGGGTCCCCGAGCACTGGAGCTTCCTTCCCCTCGGAAGCTGCCGCGCTAACCAGGCGTCTGTCTCGCTGGAGACTCGCTGGAATGACGCGCTCGAAAGAGCTGTCAGATTTGGTTAAAATTAGGCAGCAGACTCCAAGTTATTACTGGAGGACAGATGGACACTCTGGGGGTGCGGCGTGTTCCCGGCAGCGCTGGAAAACCGAGCGGAGCCACCGCCGAGAGCCCGCGCTGCGAGGGACGCGGAGCGGGGCTGAGCGGGGCCGTGAGCCGCGCCGGGCCGGGCTGGGCAGATGGTGTCTGTGGCACAGGGCTGGAAACTGGGCTAAAACCTGGCCTGGGGGCAGCTGGCCCCGAGCCGGCCCGGCGGAGCGTGGCGCTGCTGCCTTCCCCAGCCGGGGGAGCGGAGCGTTGGCTCCGGCACAGAGGATGCTCCCGAAATCCTTCAGAGAGGAGCGGGAGAGGGAGAGTGGACACCACCCAGCCTGGCAGCCCTTCAGCAGCCGTCATCGAGGAGAGAACAAAACGCTCAGCAGAAAAGCCTGTCATTTGAGAATGAGATGATAACCTTCTCCTGTTTCCCCATGGCTGCAGGACAGGGAAGGACAAATCCTGTGTCCGGGCAGTGCCCTTGGACAGGCAGCAGGTCCTGACCGTCCTCTGCAGGGACTGAGCAAAGCTGCTCAGGAGGCACCAGGGAAGAGCCAGGGGAGGGCCAGGGCTGACAACCAAACCCAGGGCTCACAACCCACCCCAGGGCTCACAACCCACCCCAGGGCTGTCCAAGCTGGAAAACTCCCTCCCTGCAGTGGGGCTGCCAAAGGTTCCGAAAGTGCCCCCAGCATGGGCTGCAGGGGCTCAGGGTGTTGTGTGCGTGTTAGATTCCTCCTCAGGGGCCAGTTCTTCCCTTTCCCAATCCCTGAGGTCTCTCTCCCCGCTGTCCTGTCCCTGAGCCTGTGTCCAGCCCGGGCAGCAGCCCCAGGTACCTGCAGCCCAGCAGCTGGTGCCGCTCTCCCGGCGGGTCCTGCCCCTGCTCCCTCACAGGCAGGTAATTACCATCTCCCCGACTCGCTGTAATGAGCCCAGGTGCTCATTTCGCATCCAAGCAATTTACTCGGCAGATCCTGCAGCAGGAGCAGAGTCCCAGCGAAGGGCCCTGTGATGGATGCGCAGGACACGGCGGCAAAATCACCTCCTCGGGGAGGGAGGGAAACTGCAGGGAAGGAAAAGGGGTTGGGAGCGAGGGGAAGGAAGAGACAAAGGAAAGAAGGGGAGTCACGGGGACAAGTCGTAGTGAAGGAGCAGTGAGGGGCAGGAAGCATCACCAGGGGCTCTGGGGGAAGGAGAACCAGGATCTACAGCTGTGGCACTGATGTTCTGTATTCCCTGACTGAGGGATGTGGTGACATTCCCTGTGGGTGACATTCCCTGTGGGTGACATTCCTGTGGGTGACATTCCCTGTGGGTGGCATTCCCTGCTGCCCCACACAGACAGCACACCCCAGACCTGGATGCTCACTCAGAGCTCTGTGCAGATACCACTAGTGGAGTAAGAGAACACCCACCATAATTCACACAAACTGTGAATCACCTCCCTCCAGATCCCTCATTCTGACTCAGATTCCTGACAAACTTCTCTGTGTTCAGTGGGTTTAAAGTCCAGCATCACAAACCCCTCCCTAAAATTGCAGCCCTTAAAGGGGGCGTATGAGAAAGATGGGGACAGCGATTTTGGCAGGGACTGTTGGAACAGGACAAGGGGTGATGGTTTTAAGCAAAGAAGGGGAGAGAGATATAAGGAATGATGTTTTATTGGTGAGGCCCTGGCACAGGTGCCCAGAGAAGCTGTGGCTGCCCCATCCCTGAGAGTGTCCAGGACCAGGCTGGACAGAGCTTGGAGTAACCTGGGCTATGGAAGGTGTCCCTGGCATAGTGGAAGGTGTCCCTGCCCGTGGCAGGGGGTGGAAAGGGGTGAACTCTAAAGGTCACTTCCAACCCAAACCATTCTGTGATCCCATTTTTGGAAATTCTCTGAACTGCCCCCTGGACCCAGCCAGGCTCCTGGTCCCCAGCTGGCACATCCCCTTACCCAGGGGTTGCTCCAGACTTCCACCCATCAGCTGGTCAGAACCTTTCCCTGCTTTCCAACCTGAACGAATCCTTCACTAATTTGCAGCCACTTGACTTTGCACTGATACAATCACCGAGTTAAACACTTTCCCTCCCTCCTTGGTTCTTTCTCACCCAAACATGTTTATGGGGACTCACAACATCCTTTTCCAACCTCTGTTTGGTGGAGCTGAGCAAACCCCTCTCCCTCTGTGTCCTGTCATCCAGCAGATCCGGGGCTGCAGAGCCTGGATCAGCCCCCTGTGCCCCAGGCAGGCGCCTGAGGCTGCCCAGGCTGAGCAAGGTCGGGGCCACCGTTGCTGAGAGCATCGCACTGCCCTAGTTCTGCTCGGCACATTTATCTCATTTGCAGCCAGGCAGCTGATCCAAATGTGAATGTACCCAAAACGGCCAGTTCAGCATTCCCAGGGCCTGAAATGGGTCTGCTCCTCGTGACTGTGCTGCAGAATGAGGAACTGGGGTTAACAGGGAGGAGGGGGAGGCCCGGGCAGAGATGAAACACTATTAACAAAACCAAATGATCTAAATGTTAAGGGAGGAAAAATTTAATAAATTAAATGTAAATCTATTTTTGTTACATCTGTTCAGATCCTTTAAGGAGCTTTAGGACAGCTGTTCCTATATCCCATTTAATCTCGATGTTATTGTAATGAGCTAAGGCTTGGGGGCTGAGCTGATTGTCTCTCCAGGCAAATTCTTGAGCACCAGTGAAAACGCTGCCCCCATCCTGGAGTGGCATTCCCAGCTCCCGTTGGGTGGGGGGGGCAGTGGGGGTCCCACAGTGCCCCCTTGGCACAGGACCTTGGCAAAGCTGCTCAGTTGGTGCTGAGCATTGCTGGGACCCTGGGTTGGGTTTCCTGGTCACGGAGGGGGTTTTGGTAGCCAGCAGGCCCCAAAGACAAGGGTGCAGTGGGAACATGCCCTGCCAGGCTGATGGAAGTGGGACCCCCGGGCACTGCCACCTCCCAGCCCCTCAGCCCCCGCCAGTGCCCGGGGCTGAGCTCCAGCCCCGCTCCCTCTCCTCACTGCCAGGGAGGGAAGGCAGAGCTGCACCCAGAGCCTGTCCCAGCCTGCACGCCCAGCACAGCCCGGGGGATGGGGCTGAGCCCCCTGCCCGCCGGACCCCCTCCCTCCCTCCATCCCCTCCCTCCCTCCATCCCCTCCCGGGGCCGAGTGCAGCCGCTCCTCTGATTTCCTCGCCCCAAGTTGTCACGTCCCCCTTTGCTCTTCATCTCTTCCCCCTGTTTGCTGGCAGAGTTATTCCTCTGACATTAGAGGCTTTGTTTTTAATTTCCTAAATTACAGCATAATTTAGGCTAATTATTGCTTTGTCCCTCTGATCTTATTAAACCTTTAATCCCTCGGTGATTCCCCACCCAGAGCAAAGTCTGCTTTTCTCACATTCATTCCTGCTCTGGGTCTGCTCTTGCCTCTTGCCCGGGGCGGCCTCACCTCCCAAACCAGCTGCCAGTGCCCTGGATGTTCCCTCTCCAGCTTGTCTTCCCTGCAGTGCCATGGGATGCCCTTCCACAGGCAGAGAGGGGCTTGGCATGAGGGTCTGAACCCCTGGAGAGGGACATGCCACCCTGCTGGGCCAGCCAGTATTGCTGTCCCTGTGGTTATAGACCTTCCTGCCTTTTATCCTGCAGGATGATGTCCGGCTGCCTTTTGATCCTGGGCCCTTTGGAGTTGCACATCCCACTGAGCACCACGGTGGCCTCACTCCTCCCATCTCAGCTGGGTCAGGGCCAGGTTGGGTGGGGCTTGGAGCGACCTGGTCCAGTGGAAGGTGTCCCATGGCAGGAGAGCTGGAATGAGATGGGCTTTAAGGTCTCTGCAAATCCAAACCATTATAGGATTCTTGATGAGCAAACTGACAGGGATCAGCCTCATTCCCTTCTTGCCAAAACTACTAATAGCTTTTAATTAACCCTTCCTTTCCCCCACCCAATTATTACTGACTTCCCAAGGCGTGGAAGGCTCCTGTGGGCACCATCCCCCCAGGCAACCCAAGCCATGGTGTGCACAGTGTCACCATCCCTGGGCACCCCCAGCCACCTGAGCCCTGTGGAGAGCCCTTGGCAGATCCCAGCACGTGGGTAAGGACCTCACCTGACCACCCAGGGGAATCCTTCCTCCCTGAACCAAAACATCCTGAAAGGAGGTTGGAGCCAGGTGGGATCGGTCTCTTCTCCCAAGGGACAGGACAAGGAGAAACGGCCTCGAGCGGCACCAGGGCAGGTTTAGTTGGATATTGGGAAAATTTCTACCTGGAAAGGATGGGCAAGTCCTGGCACAGCTGCCCAGGGCAGTGGTGGAGTCCTCATCCCTGGAGGGATTTACAAGCCATGTGGCTGTGTCAGTGGCAGCCCTGGCACTGCTGGGGGAGGACAGTTGGACTCGGTGATCTCAGAGGGCTTTCCCCTCAGGTGACCCACATTTGGATAAAGCCAAGGCACCAGCCCCGGAACACTCACCTTCATTTGCTTGGGCAAAACAGATTATGGAAATTTACTTTTTATAGCTATGAAGTTGAAGGATTTTCTGACCACAGGCAGCAAAAATCCCCTTAATGAAGCCCCAGAGCTCTCCAGGGCTTTGGGAAGAGCTCTGGCCCCCGGCCCCCCTTCTCCACTTGAAGTATTGTTTCTGTCTTCAGTCTCCTGCCAAGAATCTCTTCAGCTCTGCAGCTGGATTTGATACAGGGGTGGGGAGAGGAGCTTAATCACAGCAATAAAGAGAGAAGCTGTTCTGGGGGAGTCTTTCAAGAAGCCGGGCTGAAAGAGTCCCTGAGAGTGAAGGGGCTCCCAGTTGCACTGCCCAAGCTGGGGGGAAAAACCACCACAGAAAGGCCAAACAAAACCTCTCCCAGGCCTTTGCTGCGTCTAATTTATCCCAGTCCCTGGATTAAAAGTAGGTCATTAAAGCAGCTGCGGGAAGGGGTGAGGGCAGCCCTGCCCGTGGCACTGAGATGATGGTAAATCCCAGCCCTGGCCCCAGCGAGGCTCCCCCTGCCTGGAGAGGAGCCCAATTCCCAGCCAGATCTGGGGGCACCACAGCAGCCACAGCAAACCAACCCCCAGCATCCATCACAGAGGATCAGGAGGATGGGGAGACGCAGGGATAAGATGGAACTGAGTGAGGGAAGCAGGACAAGGATGCTGTGACCTGGTTTTAAGGACTGAGTTGGTGCTGAGGCTGCAGAGAGAGACAGAGCACTGCTGGTTTCACACCTCCTGCTCAGCTGGACAGGGCTTGGAGCCACCTGGTCTAGTGGGAGGTGTCCTGCAATGAGAAGAACTTTAAGGTCCTTTCTAACACAAACCATTCCAGGGCTGCAGGAGATTCAAGGTGTCCCTCCCTGTCCTGCCCTACCTCTGCTCCATGAGACCCTACTCTTCCTCACCCTGCTTCCAGTGAAGAAGAGTTGCCCATGTTTCCTCTGCTCTCTTTTCTCTTCCCAGAGCTTTCCCTGCTCTCTCCCTCCCTGTGATTCATCACCTGAGGACAGGAAGGTTTCATTTCTCACTGTGACTTGTGCTGGGGGTCACCTTGGAAGCGCCGTGGTGGACAAAAGCTGCTGCACACAATGGGGATGAGGACACAGCCCTCCTCAGCAGGATGCCTGGCACCATCTCTTAGAGATTTCCAGTTCAAATGAACTCCTGCTGTCCAGCCTCAGTGCTGCCAGGCAGGTGGGACATTACCCAGGGCCAGCAGCACCCAAACACTGGGGCATCTGGGGTGAAACACTCTCCCCTGCCCCCAAAAGGGCTGTGGGACCAGGGCTGCTCTCCCTGCAGCCTCCAGTTCTTCTCTCCCAACTCTGTGCAGCCTCTCCTGAGGTTTCATGTGTCCATCCTGCCTGGAGGGTACCAGGAGGGACCTGTGCCAGCATCCTGCTCTGTTGCCATCCCTTCTGGGAGCAGGACCCCAGTGCCAGCAGGAGAGAGGGACAGAGAGTGAGCAGAGAGCAGCCCGTGGCTGTACCTTGTTCATTATTGCCACTGGAAGTGTGTTCTGAGCAGGACTGTGACACCTTTGCAGTTTGAAAAAGCTGAGGTGGAATATATTCCCTGGGGTCTGTGATGGGGAATGGCACCTTCCCTGCAGGTGGCTGCCCAGGACCGCAGAGCAGCCCTGGGGGCGGGGTGGCTACACCCAGAGTGTGTCACAGTTCCACTTGTCCCCAGGTGAGCAGCATCCCAGAAAGCCCCGAAGGGAGAGGAGAGCACGAGGGGCTCAGCCCCAGCTCTCTGCTGTAAATAATAATAGACCTGTTTGCCTCAGCCGTAGAAGGAACTGCCTATAGAAGGAGCTGCAGCTCCCGGAGCCCAGACTTGCTCTGTGGAGAGTGGGGAACAGAGGAGAGGTTGACATACCCAGTGACACTAATTCTAGTGAGCATAAAAGCATGTGAGGTGCAAGAGCTGTCACATCTTCCACATCTTCCAGGCCTGCTCCAGGTCTTTCTGTGTCCTGGGGCACAATTACCCCCAAATTCCCCTCCAGCAATGGCAGGAGCACCCAGCCTCTCACTCTATCCTGGTGCATGTGCAAGACATTCCAGGTGGGAAGGCGAGGACCAGCCCGCTGCAAACCAGGCTGACTCCCATCGTCTTCCAGGTGGTGGAGCCGCCAGCCAAGGAGGATGCTGAGAGCTGCAGGGCCCTTCTGCTCCTCCCGGAAGGAACCCGCAGCCTCCCACCAGGCACAAGCATTTGGAGGCCGAGGAGGAGGAGAGCTGTGGGGGTTCTCCATGCCCACAGCACCCGCTGCCATCCCCCTGGCCTTGCCCCTTCCCACTGCCTTCCGTGTCCCTGCCAGCTGATGGCTTGTCCCGTGGCCAGCAGGATGGAGCTGCCTCCAATGAATGTTTCCTGCTGGCAGTGTGGACGAGTCTGTCCAGGCACTGGAGATCTTCAGCTGGCCATGAGCACCCCGTGCACCGCTCCACTCCTGCCACCTGCTCGAGCCTGGGGGGTGTGGGGACAGGGAGCTGTGGGGACAGGGTGGTTTGGAGGTGTCTCTGCCCCGATGTGGGGGGCTGATTTCCACCTGGTTCTGGGGTGTCTCCAGCCCAGAGCTGTGCCAGGCTCTCCAGGCCCCGTCGCTCCAGCAGCTCCAACAATAGTGAGGAAGAGCCGGCTTTGCTGGCGCCACAGATCCTGGGCAGCAGGACTCGCCACCCACGGCACAAAAGCAATTAAAAGTTGCACACAGAGGCCACAGTGAAGAATGAGGGCACGTAGCCGTGTCACCTCCGCGCATTCACGCCTGTCACACCCGCCCAGCCGGTCCCGGGGTCGCAGCCGGCACAGGGATGTGGGGAGGTGCCGGTCCGGCAGGGGCCAGACCCGGGGAGCAACCGGGGAAAAGGAGGTCTTGGACAGGCAGATCTTCCTCCCCCACCATCCCCTCCCTCGGCCACGGCTCGGTGTTCCCTCCCTGCACACGGGGCCAGGGACCGGCGGAGCATCCGCAGTGCCCGGCGCAGCATCCCCATGGAAAGCCCCGCGGGGCGGGACGCGGAGCGGCCGCGCAGGGGATGCTCCCCCGTGTCCCGCACACGCGGAGCGGCCGCGCAGGGGATGCTCCCCCGTGTCCCGCACACGCGGAGCGGCCGCGCAGGGGACGCTCCCCCGTGTCCCGCACACGCGGAGCGGCCGCGCAGGGGATGCTCCCCCGTGTCCCGCACACGGGGCTGCCCCCCCGCCCTCCCCGCGCAGCCCATTGTATAACATGGCTGGGCCGTCAGGACACATCTCGTCACGCGCCCGGCCGCGCTCCCGCAGGACCCGCCGGCTCCAGCTGCCAGGACACATTAAGCAGCTCTGCCCGCGCCTGCCGAGCCGGGCACGGCTCGGGGTGGGCAGGGACAGGGACAGAGCGGGGGAAGGGGAAGGGGAAGGGGGAGGGTTCGGCTCACACGAACCAGACCCCCCGTTTGCTCCCCGTGGAGCATCACCTGCCGCCCGGCCCAGAATCAACATGGAATCCTGGAATCATTTAGGCTTGAAAAGACCTCCAAGATCAAGGTCTGAGCAGCCACCTGAGGACAGGGGGAGGGGAGGTGGAGTGGGAAGCATCCCTAGGGACCCCCATCCCCATGGCCCCCACTGCCTCCCCTCAACTTCGCTGCTGCAGAATCCTCCCAGCCAGGACACACACCCACCCGGAAAATCCCTAAAAATCCCTAAAACACCCCAAAATCCTGGCCAGCCCAGAAGGATCATCCATGGGAAGTGAGACCCCAAAGCCCTTTTCCTGCTGATGGGTAATGGGACAGCACCAGAGAAAAACCCACTGCAACAGGAACTGTGAAAATAATGGATTTGGGGTTTCCTCCAGAGAGCAAATAATAACGAAACCAAATCATTTCAAGGAGCCCAGAGCAAACAAGAAACACCACAAAAGCAAACGCCATGGTCTGCACGAGGGTAAACAAACAATCTCATGTTAAACAGAGCCAGGGAAAAGGCCAAGTTAGTTTGGGAATGTACAGTTAGGTCGGAAAAAATGTTTTTAAAATTGTTCCCTGTAGCTTCACCTGATCTCCCAGCACTGACTCCGAAGACAAAGTCAAAATATTTGATTTTAAAAATGTGGAAGTGAGACATTTTTATATTTTTAAAAATCCATTCTTTTGGCCCCACACCCAGAATGAATGAATAGTTCAGGCCGGTCCAACACTGCATATTTCTGCCGAGCGCAGCATTAATCGGGAACGTTTCACGCCACTCTGGTGGAAACAAAGAGGCCGCGGCGGAGCCGCTTCCAGGATTGGCGCTGGGAGAGGGAGAGGGACACGGGACAGCGGGCAGGGCACCGGCCCGGCCCTCGGCGGGGAGCTGGGTGGGACTCGGGACAGCGGGAAATGGTAATGGGGGTGATTTATAAGGCAAAAACATTCCTTCGCAAAGGTGCTGGTGGGGAGGGGAAGGGACCCTCCCGCTGATGGGGGTGAGAGCCGAGCACCCCCAGGGCCCCCCCGCGGCCGTGCCAGCCCCTCCCAGCTCTGGTGATGCTGGAGCATTCCTGGCTTCCAGCTCTCGCCTGGGAAAGCGGAGGGATGAATCCCACATGGCTGAAGAGCCAATTGCTCCCTCCAGGGTCCCACCCACAGCACACGATGCTGGGGTCGGAGGGACCGGCCCTTCCCAGCCAAGGTGCCCACCCTGGCAGGGACCACCCCGTCCCCAGCGGGAACAGCCGCGGTGCAGAGTCGGGATCATCCAAAGCATCCAACTGCAAGCCGTGGGTCTCCATCTCCCCTGGCCCCACCGAGTTCACTCTGCCAGGGGCGCGCAGACCCCTCCACGTCCGGCACGGTGAGGGGGCACTGCCAGCGCCCACCCCGCCGCGGGCACGGGGCCTCCCCCGGCCCGGCCGCCTCCGCGCATGGCTGCACTCCCTGAAAGGGCCTTTCTGTGCCATTCAGGGCAGGATTGTCCCGCCCGTCCCTCCCGCAGCCGGCGGGGCCGGGGAGCAGCGCGGGGAGCGCCGAGCCCGGAGCGTCTCTGGAGCATCCCGGGTGGGATGAGGCTGGAACCCATCGCCGCTCCCGGGGAGCTCCTGGGCTCCCAATAGGGCTTTCTGACCCCTGCCGAGCCCCCTGTCCCATCACAGGCTCACCTTTCCAGTTTATTAGCAGCTAATTACCCCTCTTGGTTTGGGGAAGGATCGAGGGATGTTGGGAGGCTCAGCCTTCATCAACCCTTTCCCCCCGCTGGGCCAATTTCCGGGTGCCCCGCGGGGCCGCAGACACTGGGGCTTTGTTCGGCTGCTCTGCCGGGATATCGCCCGGGTATCGCCGAGATATCGCCCGAGTACCGCCGGGATATCGCCCGGGTATCGCCGGGATATCGCCCGGGTATCGCCAGGGTGTCGCCGGGGTATCGCCTTACGCGCCGCGCTCCAGCCCCGCTCCAGCGTCCAAGAGCAGCAAAGCCCAGCGGGCACCGGGGTTGCTGTTGGAAGTCCAGGGAGGGCGAGGGGAGGTGTCGGGCTCTGGCAGGGCGGGGGGCAGAGGGCCATGGGAGGGACCTCGATGGGCAGAGGTGGGATGGGCACCCCGGTGGGACCCACCAATGCGCCTCTGCCTGCCCAGAGCTGCCTTCTCCTGCTGGGATGAACTTCAGCCCTTCCCATCCATTCCCTGGGAAACCTCTTTCCCTCGGGATCATCCCGAGGCTGGTCTGTCCCCCTCTGGGTTCAACCCCAGCCCGCTGCCCTGCTAAGCCTGGCCTGTAAAACCCAGAATTAATGGCTGATCCTGTCTTACCTTTGGGAAGCCACAGTTCATCCTGCATCCTCCTCACGAGCCCCTCTCTCTTTTCCAGCTACTCCAAAGTCACGGATACAGGGATGGGTGGTGCCACCCTTGCAAGTTCCTGCAGCCCCAGCACTGGGGGCAGCTGTGCTTTGGCACATCGACAGCTGGTGGAATGCCAGGGGGTCCCACAGGGACAGTGGCCTTTGGACCCACCACTCCTCCAGCTCCAAGGGCCATTTTCCCAAGGGCCTGGGGCAGGAAAGCTCCTGGAGATTTCCTCTCATTGATGCAAAGGCAAATAACCCCCAAGCAGCTGCCTCTTTGCTCCCAGCTGCCATTTGACCCACCAGTTCATCTCTCCAGATATTCCCTGTATCCCCCCACCTCCAGCTGGGACACCTTGGCCTCCTGCTGCTGGGCAGGTCTGGCACCCCACAGCACCCCATCCCCTGCCCCACACCTCAGGGGTGATCCCACCCCAGCTCCCAGCAGGATTCAGGGCTTTTCCCTCCCACACCAGACACCAGCTGGGCAAAATCCCCACCTGAGCTCCCCCCACCCCAGGGGGAGGAGAGCAAAGCCCCCCCAGCCCCTGCCCTTTGGAGTCACAGGCTCTCTTTTCCTTCTGGCTCAGCTTCCTTCCAAAGACCCAGAGCCACAGAAAGAGCCAATTTCCAGCAGGAACCTGGCGCTGGGCTCGCTCAGGAGGATTACACCAGGCTGCAGGAATTAGTGGGGGGAGCCCTGCTGAAACCAAAGCCTCGCTCAGCCCTTCCCAGCCAGGGCAGCTCCAAGGCTGGAGACAATCCCAGGGACAGGGACAGGAACTGCAGGAGACCATCCAAGATCACACAGCTTTGTCCTGGCTCTGCCCAAATCCCCTCCCTGAGTTCTGGGTGCTGGTCCTGGGGACACTGTGGGGAGAAAGGCTCAACCACACCCCTCTGTGGGGCAGGATGAAGAGATGCCCCAATCACACCACCCCCAGGACGTTTCCACCCTGCAGTCACAGTGTCCTCATTCCCCTGCACTCCTGGGGACAGGGAGGAGGCACAGAGCGACCAAAGCAATAGGGTAACCCCTCAGAGGGATCCTCAGCCGGCTCAGAGGCAGCAGAACCCTCTGTCAGTGTCCCAGGATTGCTGAGAGCCAGGACAGCCCAACCCCAGCAGGGTCCCAGGCTGGCTCAGAGTCAGATTCCCCCCAGCTCAGCTCCTAGGGTGGTCCCTGCACCGATATTTCCCATTTTCCTCTCATTCTCCATCGGAAAGAAAAGGAAAATCTCTGTGTTTCCTTCAGACACTGTTCCAGCAGCCAGGGGACCCTCTCCAAGAGTTGTATTTCAGGAACACTAAAACCTTGCACATAATTAACTGATGTTTGCTGTAGAACCATACTTGTGTTCATTCCTTCTTAATGAACAAACTACTGGATTTATCCCGAAGCTGGGAAAAAGCTTCCTCCTTGTCCCTCTGTGCTTCCCAGCACACTCCCAAGGGTCCCCAGCCTTTCCCAGCCCAGCAACCTCTCCAGCCCAGCCCTTTCCTCATGGTTACCCCACCGTGCTCCTGGCAGCCCAAGGGGGTTGTTCATGGGCTGTGTGTATCCCAGCTGGCTGGGACACGACCAGGGAAGAGCCTTTTCAGGATGCTGGAAGCCCTGCCAGGGTAACAAGGCTGCATCCATTCCCCTGGCTCTGGGCCTGCCTGAGGAGGAAAAACCTTGGCAGCACGTGAGTCCTTTCTCCAAGCACTTGAGCTCTGCTGGGTTGAGCTCCAGGGAACTGCAGGGCCTTTGTGCGAGTGGGGCTCGGCCCGGATCTGCTCCGCCTCGGGCACAGATGGCTGCACTGGCACAGGGACGGGGCTGGCAGTGGCACAGGAGCACAGCGAGAGCGCCGGAGCACAACCCGCTGCTGTGCCAGCACCAGCCACGCTCTTCTCCTCCTCTTCCTCATCCCTCCTCACCTCCTTCCAGCCGTTCCAATGCCTAGAGCCAAGCGGGACCACCGTCCACACTCCCATCCCCTCCCATTCCCGTTCCCATCCCCACCCCATCCCCATCCCCGTGACAAACAGCACTCCGGTGCATTCCCATTATTGCTCTCATTACGGAGCCCGCGGGACTCGTTGCATTCCACGACAGCCTAATGGATCTTCCAGGCTCCTCTTCATGCAGACCAGGTGCAGGCAAGTGGGAGGATGCAGCAGAACGCCTGGCTGTGGGAAAGCCCAGGCCTTGACCAGGGGAACCTGTTAGTTGTTTTGGATATACTGTAGGGAAAACAGGGATAAAGTTCTCGATCCTGGCTGCCCCAGCCAAGGTTTGTTAAAGGAATTGCTGTTACACAGCCCTTATAGACTGGGGGGTTCAGATGCTCCCCTTGGAGTGGAAATGCTGGAGGAGGAGGCTGAGTGGGCTGGGAAGGGTGGCTGGAAGGGTCCAGGAATGCACTGCAGTGATGGGGGGTGGTATCAGAGGGGGAACATTGCCCTGCTCACCCTGAGCCCAGCCAAGATCCAGGGAATCACAGCCAAGGCTGGGGCTCAGCTCCATCCCTGCTGCTCCTGGGCCAGCTCATCCCATGGATGGGCAGCAGCAACCACAGCCCAGGGCCTTGCAGGGAGAGGGAAGTTCCAGGGATGGCCACAGCCCAGTAGTGCTGGGAATAGGAGAGCGAGGATGGGTGGAACTGGGAGGACACCCTGCCAGCAACAGTGCCACTGGCACAGCCCTGGCACATGGAGCTGATGATTTGCGAATCCTGGGGGTGCCCCTGCCCTGTGCTCCCCGTGCCAGGGCCCATCTGGAGCCCCACAGCAGCCCTAGAAGGCCCAATGTCCCAGCTGAGCCTGGTCTCAGACTGGAGCTGGAAATACTGGGGGTCATCATTCCCTGCCACATCCAAGTGCTTTCAGTTTCCTGTCACCCAGCCCATACAGCTGCTTCCCAGACAAGCTCCTCTTCCATGTGGGTGCCACCCTGGCCATGGCATGTGGCAGTGGCACCACTCCCAACATCCCACCCCCCAAAACACTCCAGCTCTGCTGACCTGGCAGCCGCCCCACTCCCAAGTGGGATCCGGCCAAGGGCGAGTTAATAAACTCGACAGAAAGCTCCTTTATGTGAAGTAATTAAAATAACTTCTCCATTCCTGATGGACATCCAAAACCATCAGCAGCTCTGCAGCTTTAATGAACTTTCCAGATCTGGAGGTTCCTGGGTAAGATCCTGCCAATCCTCTCCTTTGGGAGCAGAGTGGAGCCACCACGTGTCCTCGGCTCCTGCGTCCCCAGGGCCACTGGCACCACAGGGGATGTCCCCTCCCACCACAGCCAGAGGTGAGGGTGCTCCCAAACCAACCCCCTCCACTCCAGGGGCTTCCAAAGGACTTGGCACCAGGGCGGGATTAGGGGGATCCCAAAACTGTGTTAACAGGGATGATGCAGTTGTGGTGCACCCTTGTCCTATGGAACCCCCTCTGCAGCAGCGTCGGGACACACATGAACACCAGGAGTGATCCCGTGGGTTTGGCAGGGCCCACAGCCCCGAGGCCATGCTGATCCCACCTGGAGCAGCCCTGGAGCTGGGGGACCTCCTGCATTACTCTTCAGCCAGGTGTGGGCTCCAGGAACCTGTTAAAGCACTTTTCCCTCCCCTGGCAGGTCCCGGCACGTTTGGCACTTACACTTCTCCCTTCGGGCATCAGGGACCAGCAAAGCCGTTTAAAATTAAAAGTGTTATTTCATTCCCACTGGGATCAAAGCACTCAGAGAGGAGGATTTTCAAACCAGCAAACCACATTTGAGCATGGCTGGTGCATCCCAGGGCCCCCCCTGACCCCTATCCCGGCACCCCCTGCTTGCTCCAGCAGATTCTTGGCATGATCCTGGTGGCTCTGGCTGTGCTCAAGCAGCAGCCCCTCGAGCCTGGGAGCTGTGTCCAAGGGCAGCCGGTGGCCTCAGCCAAGAGGAGCCTCCAGCTGCAGGGACAGAGCCATGAAATCACAGTCATTTGGGCTGGAAAAGACCTTTATGATCACCGAGGCCAACCATATCCACTGAGTACCCAACTGTATCCATCTGTATCCAGTCCATCCAACCCCGAGTCCACACTGCAAATATTGGACAAGAAACTCCAAACTTTGCTGCTGACCAGACCAAACCCAACAGATCCCTCCAGCACAAGCCAGTGAGGATCTGTGCCAGTCAGCTCTTCCCAGATCTCTTCAGCCCAGGCTGAGGTTTCAGAGCACAACCTGAGGCAGGAAAAAAGCACACAGCAGGCAGACAGGATTCCATAGGAAAAAAACCCTTTTATTTAACAATATATCAGGTTCCATCACGGCTCCATGGAGTTCAGCTGCCACAGAGCTGGTTACCGATGCCGATGATATGCTACTGGGCGGGAGAGCTGGGAGAAGGCGAAAGGAATCAAAACCAGGAACATGACACGAAGAAAGAAAATCTGCGGTGCCAGGAGCACGGCCAAGGGGATCCTGGTGCCCAGCCCCACCGGAGCCCCACCGGGACCAACCAGTGCGGGGATGCTGAGGCCTGACCCGGGACGTGCCCCTGCCTGGGAGCAGCCGCTCCCTGAGGAGGTGCTGGCACAGAGGGGCCTCGTTCCCTCCATGCCCAGCATCCCGAACTGTTCCCGCGTGACCAAAGCCCCATCCTGCACACTCCACTCTGGGGCATCCAGGCTCCCAGTCCACATCCATCTCTCGGCTAATGGCAGTGGAGGATGGACAGTGGATGTGGCAGCCAGGATGCTCCAGCAGGGCTGGGGCACAGCAGCCCCACGGCTGGCTGATCACGGGGACAGCCATCCCTCGGGACACGGGACGGATGTGACGCTGTGGGATGTGGACGTGGTCACAGCTCTGAAATGTGGGAGTGTGGTGTGAACGTGCTGGTGTCAGGCACTGCCGGGAGGGAGGGAGGGAGGGAGGGACATCCATTCCTGCCCCACCACCTCCAGATCCTCCATGGATCCCTCTGTCGATATAATGCAGATTGACAGTTCAGCTCCCATGAGCAACTGGGAGGACTGGGAGCTGCCACGAGCAACTGGGAGGACTGGGAGCTCCCAGCCGCCTTCTGGCTGCCCACAGGGAAGTGCCAGGCATGCCAGTGACATCGGAGATGGCTTTGGTGGGCACGGCCCCTCCCTGTGGGCAGGGCCCAGGGTGGGCATGGCTGAGGAGGAACAACCCGGCCCGGGCCACAAGCAGAGATGGGGCCATGGTGTGCTGGCAGTTGGCTGCTGGAAAATTGCAACAGCTGGGAAAGGGATCTGCACCAGGAGCAGCTCCACAGGCCTGGAAAAGCAGAGCAGGACCTCAGGATGTTGCATTGAGCTCTGCATCCCCCATGTTGGGGTTTTTGGTTAGAGATAAATAAGGAGATAAAATTGATGCTCCTTTAGGTCACTGCATGGCACTGAATCACTGTCTGTGCCCAGGCCGGGGCTCAAAGCTCTGCCTGGATCAAGGACAGCCAGAAACTCACTGGGAATGAGCCAGATCTGACCTGGAATCAATGGGATACAGAATCCCAGACTCCCAGTCTGGCCCTCTGCTTGGGGCCCATCTGGCTCTGCATTACACCGAGGCAGGGCCCGTCCTGGCAGCCCCACACCAGCACAGCCCGCGGGCCCCGGCGCTGAGACCTATGACAATGTTTTACACCCGTTCTTCTGGTTAAAGTTTCTTTTTTTTTCTCTTTTTTTTTTTTTTTTAATGTTCTCATTTGTTTTTCTAAGAAAAAGCAACCAGAAAATAATTCGGAGTTTATACAAAACATCTTTACATTATTTCTCCAAAAAAGGCTAGTATTTACACAAACAAAACAGGGGGGGGGAAATGAAAAAAAAAAAAAATCAACCAAACTTCAATGCTTTCCACAAAAAGAACCCGAGGGACACACTCTGATCCAGGACCCAGCAGCCTGAGGTGCTCAGCAAAAACCAGGAGTTTTGATTTCACCCTTTCTTCACGTATTTACAAGGTTTTCCAGCTGTTCCCAGCAGGAGCTGGGCTGATGGGGATGTCAGCTGGGGATGGCCACTTTGGGAAGCCACCAGCACTGTCAGATCACTTTTGGTATAACCAGTGGTCAGATTCCATCCCTTTGTCTCCAAACCCAAACCAAAACTACATTGTCCCTCTCCTGCCCCTCCACTCCGGCTGCTGCTCCCGAGGGATTCCACTGTCACCACTGTCACCACTGCCACCACTGCCACCACTGCCACCACCGCCCCACCAGGGCTCTGCCACTTGGGGAACCACAGCCCAAGGTTTGGCAGATGGAAGAAGGAAAGGGGGATTTTTTTAAGACACAATTTTCTGGGATTTCTGAGAGCAGATCCCATCCCTCTGAGGGAATGGGGGGTCCCAGTGGGGGCGGCTCCCCGGCCAGGGTGTGCAGCACTGGCAAGGATGCCATGGAGGAGAGAGGGACGGAAGGTGCTACACCAGGGAAAGCAGTGGTGGGATGGGGAGAGCAGGGAGAGGGGCAGGGCAGGGCAGGGAGGAGCACTCACTGCAGCTCATCCCTCCCTAGGGAAGCAGCTGGTTTGGGGCCCTAGAAGCCAAACCACCTCAGGGTGCTGAGGGCAAGAGGAGAGCTGGGACACCCTGCTCCACTCCAGCCTAAAGTCCTGCCTGAAAACACCACAAACCCAACAACACGACACCACGGGATGCTCCCATCCCACTCAGGGCCAAACCCCAGAACCCTCGAGCCACCAGAGACCCCATCCCTGCTCTGCCCCCGCCCCTGCCCACTCCTCGTCAAGGCACTTTAGCAGAGCAGCTCCCTCGCTCTTTGGGCACTTCCTAACGCGGGACTCGGGGCCCTGGGGACAGGCGGGAACAGCCCGGGCGGGGCAGCCCTGCCGGCCGCACTCCTGCTCCCTGAGCAAAAGCAGCTACTGCTGGAAGGAAAAGGAAGAGAGGAAGGGGGGACAGCCCGAGGACAGGTGGGTAACAGGGCACTGCAAGCCCCACAGCGCCCACTGCCATCAGCCAGGATGCTGGCAGCTCCTCCTGGGAAGAGTAAGCTGGGAATGACCCCACCTGAAAAGCCCAAGGCTCAACCCTGTCCAGTTTTGGGACGGAGATGGGCAAGGCAAGGGCAAGGGACCCCAGGCTGTGGGACCCCCAGGAGGTGGCAGGACAAGGATGCTCCTGTGCCCAGAGCAGGGTCAGGGGACAGGCACGGCAGGGACTGGTCCCCAAAGCAGGTCCCACCAAGGGGTAGGGAAAAGCCTCTGGCTCAGCTCCCAGCCAAGCCAAGCCTGGTGCTCCAGACCCAAGTGCTGGCCTCCTCCTGATATCCCCGGCATGAACTGCAGGTTGGGAACATTTCTTTTCCAGTTTTCCTTTCCAAGGACAATCTCCCACAGCACTCCCAGATTAGGAGGGCTGCAGCTACCCCTGCTCTGCTTCCAGCAGGCTCAGCTCCAGCCTGATGGAAACCCGAAGGCTTTTCTCCAGTGGGGTGCTCCGGAGGGCTCAGGAAGAGCTGCCAGGCCATGGCTGCTCTGTGTGGGGCAGGAGGAGCCGCCGGCCCCTCACGTACTGAATGCTTGAGACAGGGTGTAGATAGAAATTTTTTTTCTTTCTTTCTTTTTATAAAGAGACTAAAACAAGAGTCAACAGCTACGAACACAAAGGTTTCCGGGGCAGTGGCGGGAGCGGGGTGTGCCCCATGGCTGGGGGGACGGCGTGCTGGAAGGAGGTGATGGCATTTGCCCGAAGGCGGCGGGCCAGAGTCCCGCCCGGAATTCACAAAAATAAAAATGTTACAAAAAATTAAAATAATTATAATAATAATAATAGTAGTAGTAGTAAATCGGGTTTGCCAGCTTCCTCCCTGCACAGTTGTCTGCATCTTGGCACCTTGGCAAAGCTTCCTCCTCCTCCTCCTCCTCATCCCCCCGGGCCTCTCGCTGCTCCTTGGACACGGCCGCGGTGTCGCTCCAGGCTGCCGGACGCCCGCGGCGCCGGCACACGGGCACTTCAGCAGGGACGGAGGGAGAATCCCAGCGCGGAGAGGGGAGGTGGAGTCTCCGGGTTTGCCAGCGGTGTCCCGAGCATAGAAAGGCACGGCGCCCGCCCCCACGGCCGGCCACAGTCTGGAGGAGAAGAGGAGGAGGCTGAAGGCTCACCCTCGAGTCTCGGGATTACAAAAGCTGAGAACTACAAAACTAAATACAAAGGGGAGAATCAGCACGTGAGCGTGAGCCATCCGCTGCCCGGCGCAGCCCCGGCGCTACCCGCGCCGTGCCGGGGGTCGCTTCGCTTCCTCCCTGCGGCGCCAGCCCGGGGCGGGCCCCGCCCGGCGCTCCCGCGCTCCTGCATCGGCCGTTCCAGGCTGCTCCTCACACCTTGTAGTAAATGTTGGCTGGGCTCTGCGGGGGCATCTCCTGCACGATGTAGACGGGGTGCCCGTAGTCCCCGCTCACCTTCTCGTAGTGCGGGCAGTAGTTGTTCTCTGTAGTCCGTAAGGGGATGATGATGTCGCTGGGCTCGGAGCCCGCGTTCCCGCTGCATTTGGGGCTGGCCAAGGTGCTGAGGGACAAGGCTGCGGCTCGCTGCTGCGTGTGCTTCCGGTGCCGCTTGCGGATCTTGATCAGGAGCACGACGAGGAAGATGATGATGAGGATGAAGATGACGCAGCCGGCGCCGATGGCCGCAAACACGGCCACCTTGGAGCTCAGGAAGCCATCGCTGGGGCCTTGGGTCTCCTGGCCGTCCTGGTTCACAGAGCCTGCCAGGCAAAGGGAGAGGGGTGTCAGATCCCGGCAGGCAGCCAGTTCTGTGCTCCGTCTGTGCATGGATCACACATGTGGAGCAGGTGGATGAGCTGCCCATCAGAGCCCCTCTCTGTCCCCAAACTCAGCACAACATCCATGCTCCAAAGGAGGGGAGCAGATCCCTCACCTCCCACGGGACAGCAGCCTCTTCCCACCCCAGTCAGACCCACACATCCCTGGGAAGGACCAGGCAGGGCAGGCAGGAGTTCTGAGCATACACAGGGAGGGGAATCATGTGTCCTCTCCTGCATTCCACATCACTGCTCCCCCTTTCCATCTTCTAGCCTATGGAGCAAAGCCTTGCTCATGTCCAGGTGGACACCAGCCTGGAACCTGGGAGCCCTCACTCCCCACAAACTGACCTGGTGAAAGTGGGCTCTGACACCCACAGACCTCTGATATCCAATTACTGACCCCCGAGCTGAGACAGCCACAGCCCCCAAAGTGGGAGTGCTTGGCTGATCAGGGTGGGCAGAAAAGAGTGACTCTGCCCTGCTCTGATTTCATTTTGCTCTGAGGGGTCAGGAGCTCAGGAAACCACCTTCAAAGGGCTCTCACACAGGCTCGGCTCACAAACCCAAGGACCTCACCTCCTCCAAGCCCTCTCAGATGTGCTGTGAGGAACAGCTGGCCAGAGAGGAGGAGGAGGAGGAGGAGTGCTGAAACAGCACTTCTCTGCAAAGCTCCTGCCAGGAGCTGGGAAAGCAAACCCAAGCTGCTCCACACCACAGGCAGACTGTGCCTGGCCAAGTGTCCCTGGGCTGGGGCAGCAGCTGCTGCGAGCAGCAGGGGTGGCAGAGACGGGCACAATGCTCAGGGGAAACCCATCCAGATCCTTGATCCAGAGTCCGGTATCCCTGGGATCCATGCACCAAGGCTGGCACCCTCCAGCCCCGTGGCAGACAGAGCCCTATCCCTCTGCAGAGGTTCCTGGGAAGCCCACCTGGCTTGCCAGGCTCCTCCACCGCCGGGACCTTGCTGCGTGGGCTCTGTGTGACGATCTTCACGGTGTCATCGGACTCCTTGCTTGGACGACTCGTCGTCAGCTGCTCTGGGATCACTGCGTTCGGATCTGGGAAAGGGAAGGGAGGGATGGATGAGAAACCTCAATTCAACCTGAAGGGCAGCAGCCTATTCTGCCCCTACAGAGCAACTGCCCTAAATCCAGCCACTCCTGTGGGGGATAGGAGTGATGGGAGATACTGAGAGCTACCGAGCAAGGCTGAGCTGCTCCACGGCTTGTGGGAAGCAGGTCCCCACCCTAATTCCCTGGTTTTCTGTTTTCAGAACTCCTGTGCGTGGGCTGGGACAGGTTTCTTGCTTGGACAGGGGGAGGAAGGGAAGGGCAGGCAGGAGGCCAAGGCTGCAGCACAGCTTTGCCTGTTTATTATAAATATTGGGCCCAATGTGCAAACACAATAATGAGGAGCAGGATCGGGAGCTGCGCATCCCAGCCGGGGCTGAAACGAGCTGGGAGGCAGCTCAGGATGGGGGTGGTGGGCAGAGGGAGCTCCAGGGGGAGAGCACACTGGTGGTATCCCTGTGTCCCATTGGAGATATCCCTGGTGTCCCAACACCACAGTGACAGCTGAGAGCTGCCGAGCCTGATCCCTGACCCCTGCCCAGCTCCAACTCTGCCTTGGATGCCCGGCAAGTCATGGGGGCACTGCCCGTGCCAGTCCCCGCCGAGGCACTTGCACGGCTCATGCGTCCCATGCTGAGCTCCCTTCCCAACAGGACATGGACCACGAGGTAACTGGGAACAATCACTCCCTTTTAATCCCAGTGCTCTGCACATGCACAATGTTGGCAAGAGAAAAAAGGGAGGAGAAAAGATCCTAAAATAAAATTCTGCTGAACTACCCCAGGCTCCCAGGAGCAGCTGGTGTGGCCTCAGCTTCCCTGGAATCCTGAACCACCCCAGAGTGGAGCAGGGACCCCAGCTCAGGCAGCAGCAGGAGGCCCCAGGGCACGGGAGGACTCACCCTGCCCCACTTTCATGACAATCTTCATGGAGCGTGTTTGGCAGACCCCTCCTTCACGGTTCTCCAGGCCATCCAGTGTCCCATTGGAAGTGGCTACAAGAAAAGAGAGGGATTGTTACACAGGGTTCCTGGGAGAACAGGCAGACAGGTACCCCCTGGCACCACTGGGCAGGTCCCAGCTCTCCATGGCACCACCAGGCAGGTCCCTGCTGTCCCCAGCAATGCCAGACAGGGCTCCACTGTCCCCAGGCAGGTCCCTGCTATCCCTGGGCACCACCAGGCAGGTCCCTGCTGTCCCCAGCAATGCCAGACAGGGCTCCACTGTCCCCAGGCAGGTCCCTGCTGTTTCCTGGCACTGCCAGGCAGGTCCCAGCTCTCCCCCAGCAGCTCCCACCATGGGGGTTCACTCCTGACCCGCCATTACAGCCACATTTTCACACCCCAGACTGGAGCCAACTGAGTTCCCAGCTCCTGCCCCTTCCCAACTGCCTGCAGTGGTGAGGACGTGATCCCTCCAGCTTCCCTCACTGCTACATCCACACAAGTGAGCCATTCTCCCTGCCTGCACCCTCCTCCCCCTTTAATTCCTGGATAATTTCCTTTGCTCCTGGTGCAGAATGGGAACACTTGCATATGCACAGTTTAAATTATACATCTCTAATTACACCCTGTGCCTCGGTGAAGAATGTAAACTCAGAGCCCCAGTGGGCTCCAGGGGCTCTAATTGCAGGGCAGAAGTCACTTAAATTCACATTAACTTTTCACTGTAGCCGGCACAGATTTTGAAGCCTTTGGATCCTGCAGGAGCACAGGGAACCACACAGCTCCCACTGCCATCCCACAGGGAATAACCCCACCCTCCAGCCCTCTGCCATGGCAGGGACAGCTCAGGGCAGGAGGGACACAAGAGATCAAAAACCCAAACCAGGGAATTGCAGGATTAAGCACCTAAATGGCAGATTCTGCTGAACATATTAAAAAATCTGGTTTTTGACCCCAAAAGAGCACTGAAAGCAGACACTGTGCCAGGTGTGGAGTGGCACTGGCACACAGCCAGCCCTGCCCAGGGATCATGATGGTTCCCAAACTGGCATCTCCATCCATTATGGCATTCCAGTGCTCCACCAAATCCAACCACAGGGTTTTTATTCACCCAGAGAAGTAATGAAACCCAGAAGGAGCCCAGCAGCAGTGCTGGGAATGCGATGGGATGGAGAATCATGGAGCTACAGGGATAGTTTTCCAGACACAAGGCAGGACTTGGCCAGCACAGTGCAGCCAACACCTCCCCGAGCCTCAGCGCCAAAGCTCAGCCCGGGGGTTTCAGGTTCCCCACACAGCCCAATTCCTGCCTCCATCCTGCAAAAATGGGGGTTGTAGGAGGGCGGGTGTCTAGGGGAAACTTGGGATGAATCCATTGGACCCTGCTGGGTGTCAGTGAGTGGACAGCAAGAGGATGGAGTAGGGAGCAAGGTCTCCTTCCACACTCCCCTTCCCACAACGGGACACTCGGGTGCCTTCCTGAGCCTCCACACTGGGTCACTCTGGAAAGCACACCCAGATCCCGCTGGGAAGCAGCTCCAAGTCCACCAGCTCTTTCCAAACACCTCTGTGCAATCACAGCTCCGCCTGAAACACCAGAAAATGTTTTACTAATCTCACAGTCCTTGGGCTGTTCGCTGAGTTACCACTTCTTCCCCAGCTCCTGGATGGAGCTGTGCATCCAGGCAGAGGGATCCAGCTCCTGGGATGGAGCTGTGCATCCAGGATCCAGCTCCTGGATGGAGCTGTGCATCCAGGCAGAGGGATCCAGCTCCTGGGATGGAGCTGTGCATCCAGGCAG
>JAWWEV010000152.1:5878717-5889595 GCA_035583235.1 Hafferia zeledoni | reverse complement strand
GATGGAGCTGTGCATCCAGGCAGAGGGATCCAGCTCCTGGGATGGAGCTGTGCATCCAGGCAGAGGGATCCAGCTCCTGGGATGGAGCTGTGCATCCAGGCAGAGGGATCCAGCTCCTGGGATGGAGCTGTGCATCCAGGCAGAGGGATCCAGCTCCTGGGATGGAGCTGTGCATCCAGGCAGAGGGATCCAGCTCCTGGGATGGAGCTGTGCATCCAGGCAGAGGGATCCAGCTCCCGGATGGAGCTGTGCATCCAGGCAGAGGGATCCACTGGCAGGAGATCCCACAGGAGCACTGTCATCATCAACCCCCAGCAAACGCCTGGGAATGCAGAGCAACGTCCCCACAGCCTGCACAGGCTCTTTGGAATCCAACCAGGAGGGGCCTGAGCTCAGACTCCCCATACAGACATCTCAAGGAGGGAACTCCAGCAAAGAGCACAGCAGCCCAGTTCTCCCAGGCCAGAGGCACTGGATTGGGGATGAAATAAGTGGATACATCCCAGCCCAAGGCCTTAAAGCAGCTCCATGAACAGTTTCCCAGCTCCATGCCATGTGTTGCTCCATGTCAGAGATTCATCCATTCAGGAGGAACGGGGCAGTCTGTAAAAACCAGCCACTGCAAGGCCTCATGAGTCTTATTTATAAATAATTACCTAATTACATCAAAACGAGGTACATGGGTCCAGTGGGGAACCAGGAGATCCCACAAAGGCAGCAGTGATGGGAGACAGCAGTTCCTTCAAATAGCTATTTGTGTCCAGATACAACAAACACATTAAAGGTCCAAAGAGGACAGGGGGAGCAGCTGGAGTCACAGGGAGGGACACAGATGAGCATCCTCCTTTCCGCCCCACACACAGGACTTGGGCATGAAGGTTCTTGTTCTGCTCGTGGTAATGATGAGGGAGAACCATGTGGAGGAATGAAGCAGTTGCTTGTGGGAAAATAAAAAGGGGCAACTAAAAGGGTAAACCACTTGTAAAACCCACGGTGATGGTCTTGGAACGGCCTCTGTAAACAAGGACAGGCTGCCACAATCTGTACAGATCCACAATGGGCCAGAGCAAAGCTGGATGCTCCACACAGCTGGCTGGGCTTCCAAAAGTTGAAATTCCAAATCCCAGAATCCATCCAAATGCTGAAGAGTCCAATGGCTGGTTTGACATAACCATGTAGGACAGAGGGATGTGCTGAGCGGCAGGTTCA
The DNA here is from genome assembly GCA_035583235.1 of Hafferia zeledoni. NCBI lineage: Eukaryota > Metazoa > Chordata > Aves > Passeriformes > Thamnophilidae > Hafferia > Hafferia zeledoni. The sequence continues at coordinate 5,888,386 of JAWWEV010000152.1, read as the reverse complement.
GAGGTGGGTGGAGGCTGTGGCTCCTCCAGTGTGGTGCCCTGGGAAGCTCAGCCATGCAGAGCTGTTCCTCCCATTCTGTGTCCTCCTTTCCCAGAGGAAGAAGCCCAAGCAGAAGCTCCAGGATCAGGTCAGCCCAGCTCCAGCAGAGACACAGGATCCAGGAGGCACCTGTCGGATTCCCAAAGTGCCCGTGACACCACCAGTCCCACTGCCGATGGAATCCAGCAAACCCACGGGAACACAGGAGGAAAAGGTTAAATCCACAGGCACAGCAGCAGCTGCAGGAGAGCCAGGAAAGCCCTGAGCTGGAGAGAGGCGGCTGCAGGGCAGCAGCAGGAGGTAGAGCTGTGACACCATGGAGGAACCAGGCTGGGAATACCCAGGGATAGGAAATGGCAGGCCTCAAACAACACCGTCACCTCCACTCACCACGAGTGAGGCTCAATCCAGCCCCAGCAACACCGAGAGCACAGCAGCGTTTTCCTGCCCTATTCCACTCTGCAAGGACTCACAGGTTGGCTGTGGGACTGGCAGAGCAAAAATAACCTCGGGCCAGGTGACTTCCAGCGAGAGCAAGGGGCTCTCCCAGCCTCCAGAGCCATCAGATGCCTTTCCCTAATGGAGCATTAAGCCCCAGCTGGTGAGTGATGAGGATTTACCAGTGATACCATTAACCATGTAATTGCTTGTCAATTTAGAGGAGATGCTCAGCCACCATAGAAGCACAGGCAGGACCTCCACTCCTGGCATCCCTCACACGAAGTCCAGCTTGGTGACACACACCAGGAGTCAGGATAGCTGTGAGAGCCCTCACAACCCCTTGGTCCCATCTCCAAGCAGGTGATGCCACGTGCTGTCCCCAGAGCATCCCACTGCCTCCCCACACCAGCACTCAGTGTCACTAGAGCTTTTCTTCCTCCCCTAAAAATATTAAAAAGGAGAGCTCGGGTTTTGGCAGATGGGAGATGCTGGAAGTAATACCTGGCAGGAGATGAAGGCAAGGGTCTCTTAAATGGTCAGCTTTGGACAGAGTGAGATGTTTGGTTTTTCTCCTGGATTCCCTCTAGCAGGGCTGCGTTATGATTTGGGCCCCAAAGCACAATTAATGTGCTGAGACTGTAGTGAATCCAAGTCTCTTTCCTTTTATTGCTCTTAATCACTCTTCCATCTGTGCATCCCAGCCCTGCTCCAGACCCAGCCAGGCACAGCGTGGCCACAGCCCAGACGCCTTCCCCAAACCCCCTCGTCCCCAGACCTGCACAAGGTTCGTGTTTCCATCACTTTAGGTGAGGTGGCCTCATCCCACCAGCACCCACCGGTGCCCTGCAGCCCAACACCGATCCTGCTGGAGCTGAGGCACCAATCCTGGCAAGGGGCAGCTGGTGCAGAGCAGCCTCAGCTCAACCAGGACCCCCACGCGAGGCTGAAAGCCCTCCTGGCACAGGCCACCTCCTGTGTGTGCCCCTCCTATGGGTGACCCTGAAGATGTGCCTCACACATCCCCAGCGTGCTCGGACACTGCCACAGATCCTGGCAGGAATCCACAAACAGACTCTACTTAAAATAAAAGTCCAGCTCATGCCACCTCCCCTCTCCTCCAGGCCCTTCAGGTTGTTCTGTGTCCCCTGTGTGCTGACACAGAGGTGCTGCACTGCTGCCCAATCTATCACAGGCACTGAGCTCCTTCCTCCCCCAGCCCAGCCCAGCCGGGGCTGGCACCCCGGGGGACACAGAGACACTTCCAGGTCACCGAGCAGAGGCCCCCGCCTGCTCCGCTGCACACAAACTCCCCGGGGCCTCCGCAGAGCTCGGCGTGGTTAGAACAGCCCCTTCTCCTGCTCCTCCCTGGCAGCAGGACACGCAGCCCCCGCTCACAGCATCACGGTATTATTAATATTAATATCACTATCACTGTAACTTCCTTGCTGTCCCGCCGTGGGGACACGAGCCCCCTTGTGTCACACACCTCCCACACCCCACACACACCTCCCAGCCCTCCCCACGAGCTCCAGCATTGGCCGTGGTGGCTGCCAGGGCCGGGGCCGTGCGGGGGGAGCCCACCCCACGCTGTCACACTGCCAGCAGGGCCGGCAGCAGCTTTCCAGCCTTCCAGCCGTGCCGAGGCAGCTGCGCCGGGAAGGGGCCCTGCGGCCCCCGAAACGTGTGCTCCAGCCAGCCCGGCCTGTCCCGGCCCCGCTCGGCACAGGAGGGGCAAGGCTTGGGTTTCACACACCCTCCTGCCCTGCCAGCTCCAGAGCCGCTCCAGCCGCCTGGGCCGGCACCGACAGAGCAGAAGGAGGAGGAGGAGGAGGAGGCTGCTCCTCCAGCACCACCGACCCCAGGAGTGCCCCCCACTGCTCCCCACCCTGCCATGGGGGCACTGCCAGCACCAGGGCCATGGAGCCAACCGGGATCACTGTCCCTCCCCACACCTGTCCTGGGCAGGTGAGGGAGGGAGCTCATCCCTGCAGTCACTCTGCAGCCAGCCCATGGAGCCCCGGGAATCCAGACATCCCAGCCCACGCACCTGCTCCAGCAAACACAGCATGAAAACCCCCAGTTCTAACGCACTGCTGGAAACAGGAATGGAAACCATTGCTCAGGGGCTGGCTGGGATGGGGGTCACCTGCCCCAGCCAGGGTCAGCACCCCCAAAATCAAATTAAAGAGCTAAAGTGGGGAACAAGGGAAGAGAACGCACCACAGCACACTCACCCTCACCTGCTACAGCTCCATTCTCTCACGTGCTTTCCTGGGGCACAGGGAGAACAGCAGGCAAACACTGTAGTATCCCACGGAAAAAGATACTTTAACACAAGTAACATCTAAGTGAAAACCTAATTTCTCAGTAAATCAGCTTTCTCTGGAATACTGTAACCAGTACCAATTAGTATCATAGTTAAGAGTCACTGCTGGGTTGCAGGGAACCTCACCCAGACCGGAAAGCACATCTTGGCTGTAAGACCATGGACTGGTGACTCACTCGCAATCCCTTTGGCACCAGCCCTGCAAAATGTCCAGGGGAATGAGCCGTGGAAGCTCCCAGGGCTCCAGTCCTGCTCCCTGCCCAGCTCAGGGGGCACCACAGCACTAAATAAACCCTTCAGGTCTATCCACCTTGTCCAAAAAACAGCATGCTGTTGGAAGAGGAAGATGATCTGCGCAGCCTCTGCAGTCGCCACAAGCAACTGGTTGCAGGTCGGGAAGAAAGTGCCATGCAATTCCCAACCTGATGCTCTGCCAGAGTCATTTGTGGGCCCCGCTGGGAGCAGGAGGGGAGGAAAGCGCTTATTGCCTTTTAACAGGGTGTAAATCTCTCCTGTTAGGTAGGAAAACATCTGCGAGATGACTCAGAAATCCCTTGGGAAGGGGACGGAGAGGGACAGTGCCATCCTCAACGCCAGCTCCTCCTCACACCCCTTCTCCAACGCTGTCCCCAGCCCCGAGGGCTCCATCCTTGCTCTGGAAGTGCCAGGTGTGTGGAGAGAGGAGGTGCCCTGCATCGGGAAGGGACAGGAGCTCCCAGTGCTCCAGGAGGAAGCGCCACGGTAATTAAAGGCAAACTTTGCATAAGCACCAGGAACCTGCTGGAAGCAGGGAGGTGACACTGGTGCAACTCCTGGCCCAGAGTTGCAAATAATCCCATGGCTGGGAGGGAGAGGAGTCTCCTAATCAAAGTTTAATCCAAAAGGAGCCAAGTTTTATCTCTGCCAGTGTCATGGAGGAAGCCCTCACATGTGAGCACGGCTGAGGAGCCAGACCCACCATGGTCTGTGCAGCTGCAGCTCCAGGAGATGCCCTGGGATCTCCATGTCCTCCCGCTGCAGATGTGCCAGGGCAGCAAGGGGAGGAGGAGGAGGAGGAAGAGAGGATGCACCACAAAATCTGAGGGGCTGCCTCTGTGTGGGTGCCCCACTACAGCTGCTGAGGGAGCTCTTCTGAGGGGACAGGCAGATTCCCAACGTCCCAGGAGCGGGGGTACAGCTGGATCAGGAAGGTGATGCAGGGGGAGATGTCACCCCTTCCCTTGCCATCGCCCCTGCATATCCCCTCTGCTCGTCACCTGTTCTAAGGAGCACTGAGGAGTTAAACACGTTTTATTTTCTACTAATGGGTCATGACAGTGCCAAAGAGATGCCCTTGGGAGCCGTTTCTCCTGGGGCACAGCATCCCGGGATGCAGGCAGCCCCGTTTCTTGGGCAGACACAGCCTGGAGCCCACCTGCAGAGCCTTTGGCTGTGCCAGGGCCACAGCAGCCAGGGAGCTCAGTGGGCACCGGGACCCCGGGCGGGGTTTGTGGCAGGCAGGGCCCCCTGGCCCTGGAGAAGATCAAAGCCCAGGGAATTTACCTCCCGGCTGGGTGCGGGACACCGGCCCTTTCGGAGGGGGCTTTTCATCCCTATTAGGGCCATGAAAAGCTGAGCCATGAGATCAGCTGCCAGGGGCTGTCCGGGGACAGCGCTGAGCCGAAAAGGTCAGGAGGGAGGAGGAGAAGAGAAAAGAGGCAGAGGCTTAAGGAACAGGGCTCAACAAAATCGCATTTACTGTGGTCACGGTCCTCAGACAAGGCTCCAAGACAAGGAACCGCGTGTTGTCTAAGGGCCATTATTTGGGTTTGACATGTCCAGTGCCCGGGCTTTGAAGTCGGGAGCAGGACACGTTAGAGACCCGCCGGCTCCCACGCGGCATCTCCCGCAGCACAGGGTCCCACCCACCTTCTGCCACCAGCTCCCAGCAGGACAGACATGGAGAGCAAAGCCCCAAAGCCACACGGATGCCACCAGGCTTTGCTTGGCCCAGGTTATGTCGCAGGTACAGCCGAGGACTTGGCACCGGTTTGGGTGAAGAATGAGGAAACCGGTTGATTGGGTTTTTATCAGCCGAAGTTCACAGCTCCCATCACGGCATCAAATGGCACTCAGGCTTTAACTCATCTCCACCAAACAAGTTGTGGGATGGCAGATGAGGAGCACATGAAAGTGGCCACATTCAAATGCAATCACAAAGAGCTGGCGGGCTGACAATCCCCCCACCCCAAGGATCCAGGGGGGAGTTAACAAATCCAAGGAAGGAGCTCCAGCAGCTCCACAGACACAGCTGGCACCAGCTGAGGCCTTCCCAAACCAAGGGAAGCTGCAGGAGCACAGCCAGAAAAGCAGGCGTGGCAACGTGTCCCAAAGAAATGCAAGGGAGGATGGATGGTGCTGGCAGCTGGAATGCATAGGTGACCCCTTTCTCCAAGGGAGGATGGATGGTGCTGGCAGCTGGAATGCACAGGTGACCCCTCTCTCCACGCTGGAAGCGCTGACGCAGCGCGGCCCGGGGACAAAGCCGCGCTGCAGCGGCTGGGGCACAACACGGAACTCGTGCCAGGTTAAGACTAATTGCATCTAAAAACAGAAATGCAAGACAAGGGGTTTAACGCAACCCTCGGCAATGCATCCGCTCCCGCCGGATCCCGCTGCCAAAAAGCGTTAGATTGGATTACGGACGTTATTACATCAAAAATGGATTGAAGGGCTTAAAGACTCACAATAAACAGCAAAAGCATTGGATTTATGAGGAAACATCTACCAGGGCCTCGCATTTACTTCAGCATTGTCATCAAACAAGGGCTCTGTGCTTTAGAGAGGCTCAGGGGAGAGGAGGGACACTGTGGCCATGCCCAGGGACTTGGCAGAGGGACAGCTGAGAGATCCCACGGCAAGAACACCTTGGCCCTGCCTGCCACCTCTGCAAACAGCTGCCTGCAGAGCACTGACAGGCTGAACGAGGTGTGCCCAGGGGTTCCCACCATCCCACATCCCACTGGACAGAAAAGGGGCTTCCTGGACCAGCAACAGCCCCAAAACCAAACACAATGAGCTGGGGAAACGTGTCCAAGGATGGAGCTGAAGAATATGTGATGCTGAAGAACCCACCCAGGCAGGTCCCTGCCAGAGCACAGTGTCTCCAGCACAGCAGGGGAACCACCAACACACATCTCAGAGACCTGATCAAGCTGAGGATCATGGAATCATGGAATGGTTTGGGCTGGAAAGGACCTTAAAGATCATTTTGTTACCCTGCCATGGGCAGGGACACCTTCCACTAGACCAGGCTGCTCCAAGCCCTGCCCAGCCTCACCCTGAACACTTCCAGGGATGGGGCATTCCAAGGATGGGCTAGGTGACAATTAAAAGTCCCTTCTAACCCAAATTATTCTTTGATTCTCCTACCCAGAGCTCTGACATGGCAGGAGCTGGGCTGGGAACTCCTCACATCAGCCAGCTGCCAGGACATGGGTATTAATGGATCTCTATCCAGGCACCTCATCACCAGAGATAGTGAAACTGGAGCAAGTTCAAAGAGGAGCAGCAAATGCAATTAGGAGCTGGAGTGAATTAGGAGGGGAGGTGGAGGGAGCTGAACCTACAGGGCTGGCCAAGCCCTGGCGTGGCTGGAGCTGCCCAGGAGCATCCCAGGAGCACAGACACCAGGGAGAGGGGAGGCCACTCCAATGGGACATGGACTGCCAGGGAAACAATCACCAGAAATCTGTAAAACCAAGAAAGGTTGGGATGGCTGCGCTCTCACATCTGGGGCAGGGGACCCACAGGCCCAAAGCAGGACCCCACCCCACCTCTGGGCAACACCTTCCCAGAACAGTCCTCAGTTTTCACCTCCCTGTGTCCTTTTGGTCCCACCAGCCCAAAATGCAATCAAATGGATAATTCTGAAGCACTGGGACACATTCTTCCCTCCCATTTCAGCCATTCACAAGCCACCAGCTGCTCCACCAGCTCTGCAGGGATGGAGGGAGGAGGAACCACATGCCTGCTGATAAGCCAGAAGCAGCTTATTCCTTGATGAGGACGCTGTGAATGACCCAAATCCCACTGCTGTCCAGGGAATGGCAGGAGAACCTGCATCCACACACCGGTCTGCAAGTACAAACCACACCAGTGTCCCCACGGATGCTCCCAGCAGCCAGACCACGGCTTTGTGCGCGGCCCAGAACCCTCAAAAGGACTTTCCTTTGGGGAAAAAGGCAAGAATGCCTTCCCATTGGACCTCGCCTTCCTCCCACCCACACAGCACAGGGGGGGAACCACAAGAGCACCACCAGCACACACTTCCCTGTGTCTGCCCACAGTGCAGGATGATTTTTTAGGGAGGGGACAGGATTTCAGGGACAGGGAATCCTACACAGGCACCACAGGCAGGCAGGGAAGCACCCAGGAGACCACGGATGGAAGAAACCACAGCCTGTCATGGAGAAAAACACCCAAATCCCAAATTCCCAGCTCCGGTGCCCTCTCAGCTCCCAGTCCTGAGGATGGTGCCTGCATCCTGCTGGAGCCTCACGCTCCCCACGAGCCTCTGCCTCCAGCACAGACCTGCAGGCAGGAGCTGCCACATCTTGTTGTTTATGGGAAGGCTTAGGAGGAAGCACCACCTTCCCCTGCCCAGCCTCTGGTGCAAAGATGCTCTCAGGGAGTGCCTGGAGCTGGTGTGGAGGGGGCCGGTGGAGGCTCTGGAGAGGATGGGGAATGTCGGCTTTCAAAAGCCTTTTCATCGCTAAGCCGAGGGCTGGGGCCATGTCCCTGTGTGATAAAAGTGTCCCTAAACAAGGTTTGGCGTATCCAAAGTGAGGGCGAGGAGCAGCCCTGAATGGGAGGGAGCCCGGGCAGCCCCCCGGCTCCAGTGGGGAGGTTTTCCAGTGGCACACGCCCTGCTCCCCTCGGCTGCAGCGGTGCTGCCCCAGCTCAGAAATGAAAGGGAAGGAAAAAACCCCTTTGTGTGACCAGGCAAAGCTTGGGGAGAGGGAGGGGAGAAAAAATGGGGGGACAAAAAAAAAGACAACACGTGGGTGGTCTGCTCAGGAGACTTCTGACTTTGTTTTTTTGGCTATTTTATTTCTTGGCAGAAAGAACTCCTGGGGCTGCTCGGCAGAGGGTACGGCCAGATCACAGGAGCATCCTCAGCCCACCCAGGGGCCAAAGTTCAGCTGGCAGCTCCCAGCTCCGAGGGGTTTCGCATCAAAGCACGGACGAGTCAAGAGAAATTAAAGTCAGAAACGGTCCAGGGAAGGGGCAGAGGGAAGGGCCAGACCCCTGAGGGGAGGGAGGGCACCCCACAGAGGTGCTCCAAGCACTCCACTCACTGTTTCCCTACACAGGCTGGAACTGGGAAATAGAGAATAAATAAGATTTTATATTAAAAAAAAAATCTTAACAGGCTCAGACAAACATCCGACGGGATGCACGCTGGGATTTTGCAAACTGCACCACTCTGGCTTTGCAAACTCCAGGCTGTGCATCCCGTTGGATCCACAGCGAGCTGGACCTGGAGCCGGAGCCGGTCACCTGCAGTGCCCCAGGGGTGCCAGCAGCACTGGAGGGGAGCTGGCACCGACCCAAAGCCACAGGGGCCCTTGCGGAGCCCCGCTCAGAGCTGGCAATGCACTGTCAGATGCTCATGAAAACACCTCCCAGAGCTCCAGGAGGTTGATTTTCATTTGAGTTTTTGTGTGAAATGCAAAACGGCTCCTTAAAATTTGGCTAATTCAAAGGCTGGTAAATCCTTCTGCCTCCACCCTCCCAGACTTGGACAACATATAAGAGATCCCACATTTCTTCTTCCCAGTGCTTTGCTCAACTCCTCAGCTTGTTTTGGGGAACACATTTGTCTTTGAGGGCTCTTTGCAGCCTGCGGGTCACACACTGGATGTAGCTCAGAGGACCCCACTTTCAGCCCTCGTTAGTTTGATGACCAGGTCAGTGCTTGAACTTGACCCTCAAACACAGAGGAGCCACTGATCAAGTGCTTCAAGATGTTTGTCTGACTCAAGGCTGCAATTTTGGCCCCTCTGTGCCCACTGCAGTTAAAGCTTATGTTGAATGAAGCCTTTCATCAGCTGAGGGACAGCAAAGGGCTGAACTTTGGGGTCCCAAGGTCACCAGGCTGGTGCCAACCATGTGAAGGGACATGGGAGCCTGCATGGCTGTTCTGTCAGGGCTTTCAGCATCCCAAACCCATTCCTGGGACGCCTGGGCTGGAATCAGCATCTCCTGCACTCCTGATGGCTGCAAAGCTGGTGTTCCCTGAGTGACAGGGGGCAGATGTCCCCAGCTCTGGCCAGTGAGAGTGACCATCACTGCAGAGAGTCCAGCCCTGCCGCGGTGACTCAGCCCACGGTCGCTGCCAGCACCGCGCCGTGTGGAGCCGGCTCAGCAGGTTGCTGTGCCAGGGCCTCCCTGCTGTCACCTCTCCTGGTAGGGAAACCTTCTGTCTGACCATCCAGGAGCCACTCTGGCATTTCCACGGCCACGCAGGGAGCAGAACCCGCCATGAGTTCTGTCATTCCCAACCCGCTCTGCCACACATCAGGAAGCATTAAGGAGAATTTCCCACAATGGAACTGAGGGGGGCTCAGGCCCGGATGCTTCCTCTGCATCAGGTTTATTCCCAATAATTCTGCAGCACAACTCCAGCCCGGCTGGGCTCGCTGGGGACATGCACCCCAGCAGCCTGGCTGCAGCACCGCGCTGCGGAGAGCCCCTCCTGCCCCTGCTCCACCACGGCCTCGCCACCCCCTCCCCGAGATTCCAGGCGAAAAATACCCTGTTTACAGACGGGAACGCCGCAGCTCCCCCGGCCGGCGCTCGCCTCCCACGCGGGCGGCTGT
>JAWWEV010000152.1:5846899-5875012 GCA_035583235.1 Hafferia zeledoni | reverse complement strand
GAGCAGGGAACAAGGAGCAGGCAGTGGGGCAGGAGCAGGCAGTGGGGCAGGAGCAGGGAGCAGGCAGTGGGGCAGGAGCAGGGAGCAAGGAGCAGGCAGTGGGGCAGGAGCAGGCAGTGGGGCAGGAGCAGGGAGCAGGGAGCAGGCAGTGGGGCAGCAGCAGGGCACAGTCCCGCCCCTCCCTCCGGCCGCAGACACGCAGTGCAAGTGAACACTCGCACGCTCGCTGCTGCCCCGGCGTTCCCACCCGACAGGCAGCTGGAGCCCACACCGGTTTCTCCACGGCTGGGCTGAGTCAGGCGCTTCCTGGCACAGGCCCCTGGAGTGACTCAAGCTCCCTCCTCCAGCCCCTGCCAGCTCCCTCCTGCCCAGGAGATGCCAAACAGGAAGCCACAAACAAGTCAAGCAGATGTCTTGCACCGCCAGAGCAGGAGCAGAAGGCTCCTATCCACCCTCATCTCCATACCAGGAGGACCTATTATACCTCCGTGGCCAAAACCTTGGCCAACACCTGCAAACCGACCGGTCCCTGTGACACCAGCCCGCTGGGATGGGGCCAAGGAGACTTTTCACCAGGGGAGGGGCCTGCAAACGACTGAGGCAGCTGAGAACATCCCAGCATCACATCCTGCTGGCACCTCCTCATCTGAGGAACTCCAGGACCAAAGCCTAAACTTGGTTTATTTGTTTTAAGGATGAAACAACAAGGCAAGCCCTTTCCATGAATGCTGTCCCAGCTCCAGAAGCACATGGCTTCTGCCTGGAAATTACCCAGCAACATCTGCCAGATCTCCCATGCCAAGCAAGACAGAGCCACCTCACTGTGCATGGGGCTTTTGGGGTGCTCCCTCCAACTGCTGCTCCCTGCCAGGTCCATTCCCACCCCGACACACATGTGTTTGCCTGTGTTCACCAATTTCCCTGTTTTCTTCTTCTCCATTTCCCCCTCTCCCTTCTCCAAAAGCAGGGCTGTTCCCAAAAATTTTTGCTTTGTCACAACAGCACCTTGTAATGACCATCCTAGAGAAGATCAACAGCTCCCACCATGCAAGAAGCCAGTTCTTCAGGAAATTTTCCTTTAAAATATGCAGTGAAAACCAACATTTATCACAAGAAAAGGAGAGGAAAAAAGAAGAGTCCAAAAATTGTTGCATGTTGCCTGAACTCGGGATTTCAGCCAGTTTTGGGGACGAGGAAATTTAGTTCTGAGGGATGGCTGAAGACAAAAAGGAATTACACTCTTGACTTGTCTTCACAAGGACACGTCTTCAGATTTATCTTAACCGGGAGGAATGAACAGAGAAACCTCTAAATTAACAGGGAAATTCATCGTGCCCTCAGAGCACCCGCTCTGATGTGGGGGGGAGGGAGGGGGGAATCTGCTGTTCCTCCACAAAATACAGTTTGATTTCCCTGTTTTAAGGTGAGGAGGGAAAATTTACAAGGAAAACTAAAATTTAACTCAACCTTAAAGCTGAAAAACAGTTTACACCTTGTACCATCCTCCTTTACCTCACCAGTCACTCAGGAGGGTGGTCCAGCTTTATTCCTGCCCCATCCCTGGAAGTGTCCAAGGCAAGGCTGGATGGGGCTTGGAGCAACCTGGGATAGGGGAATTTGTCCCTGTCCATGGCAGGGGGTGGCACTGGGTAACCTTTAAGGACCCTTCCAACTCAAACCATTCTGGGATCCTGTGACTGGTACCATCACCAGCTCACAGCACCATCAGCATCCCTCCTCCTGGAGTCCCAGGAGGCTGGAACGATTAACCACAGCCATCACAGCTTAAAACAAGGATTCTGTGACACCTGAGCAGGTGGGGACACTGCCCTCCACTCCATTCATCGGCATTCTCATCCCTTAAAGGGCCTGGAGGTGGGTTTTGGGTGGCACCTGCAGCTGCCCACCCGCAGAGCCGTGCTGGGACCATGCAGGCCATTCCAGGCAGGCATCCTCCTGCCGTTCCCTGGCCCCCAGCTCCCGGCCCCGCAGGTTCCTCGGGAGCGATCAGGTGGCGGCATCCAATTTCCTCATTGTTTCAGGAGGTGTTTTCTGATGGGAAAGGTGAAAAGGGTATTTGTGAGTCTTGTAAACCGATTCCTCTGAGTTGGGTAAACAACGGGAGCTCTGTTGGCAGCAGGATGTCGGGATGCTGGAGCAGGGAGATGGGATTAAAGGGCAGCCTCTCCCCTGCCCTGGGTTGGGGGGCCGCTGCTGGGGACCCCCAGCCCTTGCAGAGCCCCCCCAGCAGCACAGAGAGCTACACTCCCCTCAGGGGTTCGGACTGTGGGATCTGAGGGAGGGAGAGGGCACTACAGGTGGGTCCTGCTGGAAGAGCCATGGACTCAGCCAGTGCCCACACCCTGGAGGCACAGAGGGGTTTGCTGGGACAGCAGGAATGGGGCAGTAAGAGAGGAAAAGCCCTTGGAACATGCCCTGGGAATGCCAGGGGTCCAGGAGGGAACACAGCCCCCGTGTCGTGGCGGTGCCTTGGCAGGGGCTCACACACAGCCCGGCTCTGGTGCACAGCCCAGCCCGGCAGTGCTGGCTGTTCCTTCACTTCCATCCACGCCTGGGCACAGATCCATGTGCTGAGGATGACCAGGACCCCAGCAGGGTGATGCCATCCTCCAACAGCAGCTGGAAGCACACAGCTCCTCTCCCAAGAGGAGCAGCCCTGTGAGGAGGTGGGGGATCATAATCCCAAGGATTTCCAGGATGGCCAGCAGGACATCAGCCACACTCAGGAGCTCTGGTAACGCCAGAGGGCTCCTGGAACTGGCACACCATGGGGGTGACCTGCTCCTTCCCACCACTGCTAGTGGCTCCACAAGCTCAGGAACACAGGGTGAGGAGGAAAACCTTTGGTCAGAGCAAGCTCTGGACTTATGCTGGGCGTGAAACATCTCTCATGCTCACACCCAGCCCGTGCAGGCTCCTCTCCTCCACACAGGCACACTTGGATGGACATGGATGAGCCAACACTCTCACAGGAACAGCTGCAGACACAACTGTCCTCCAGACAAGTCATGCAGAACCTTAAAATCCAGCAGTCCTTCAGCTCTTCCTTAGGGAAGACCAGTAAATTGCTTAAAAATGTATTTTTTTAAAAAATAGGTTGACAGGCTTTCCAGCCTCTCCTCTCCCCCTGATCCAGCGTTCCTTGCACCATGTCAACCACCAAATCCCTGAAGCAGCATCACCTTTCCCCACATCCCTAACACACGATGCCCCCCACCTGATTTCAGGCTTTGCAACAACAGAACAACATTTACCGAGAACCTGCTCCGCAGAGAAGACGCTCTGAAGTCACTGCTGACATACACACAAGATGACATATGCTAAATGCTGTTTGCTTCAAAGAACCCCAAAATAACTGTATCTCACATGGAGGACGTGTGTGTCTGGCAGGGAAGGCTGACAGAGCCCGCAGAGCGGGGCCTGCAGGAGCTCGGGGGTCTCCCTGCTCTCTGGGCAGCTGAGACCCCGCAGGCCCAGCTCCCCACAACGGGCCCTTCCAGACAGATCCCAGCTCCCACGGCTCACACCCACTGGGAATCACCTCACAGAGGGATGGGAAAGGGCCAGACCCAGCAAAAAAGCCAAAACTCCTTGAACAAACTGGGTGTCTGCTCCTGAAAAACACTCCTGAACCCTGAGAGAGCTCGGCTGGTGCCTCTGCCTCACTCTCCGTCACTTCCCTGGGACACAGCCCAGGCACTGGGGACCCTCTGGAACTGGACTCTCTGCATGGAACCCTTGGCAGTAGCCAGAGGAATCAGTGCTGTCCCAGAGCAGTACTCCAGACCCCAAAATCACGAAGCTCCAGCCACTGGAGGGCCCCTACACAGCTCATGCTCCCGCCATCGCTCCAAATCTCCCCCCGTGACACCCAGACACCTCTGCCCCTGCCAAAATCTGCATTTTCACCAAGAAAGAGACATCAAGGGGTTGGTAACACACACTGGGACATCAGTTTTGTGCTACCATCACAGCTGAAGTCAAACAGCATTACCAGACAGGGACAAGTACACAAGTCCAGACTGACCCAAGAGCACTGGACAACCTGTGTGTGTCCCAGGGACAGCAGGTATCAGTGGGAACCACGGCCCCCCATCCAACTCACATCACCTCTCAAGAGCAGAGGAGAAGCAAACCAGAGGAGTTACACTCCAAGCCCAATGGACCACCTTATCCCAGTACACCAGCAGCAGCCACAGCCCTTTCCCAGAGCAGTGCCAGCACCCGGAGGCACAGGACCTATTCTTCTTTTTGACTCCCATTCAACTCTTGGGAACAAAGAAATCCCATGGAAGGAAGTTAATTACAAGTGGAATGAAAAGGTTCCACACCCTCCTCTGCCTCCGTCTCTATCTGTCGCCTTCTCTCTCGTCCATCGCGCTCTTCGTCACCGCGAGGGTAAGTCGGAGGATGCAAACCCCCACTCCCTCAGATCCCGCTTCTTTCATGTGCTCCTCTATTATTAGTCTCCTTTAGAAGAGCCTTCCATCTTTTTTCCCCCTGCTAATCTATGTATAATTATTTTCCTTGCCCTTGGCAGACCTCTTCTATTTCTGCTCCGTCCTTTGGAGCCAAGGTGGCCACACAGACCCAGGAATTCCAGGTAATTCTCAAAGCAGCCTCGTATCTCCCCCACTCTTTGGTCCCTGATGCTCACAGAGATACTTTTCACCTTCCAGCCCCCCCCCCCGGCTCCTCACCATCCCCAGGAGGGGGAGCGGCCTGTGCTGAGCCCCCACGGGGCTGTCCTGTCCAGTCCCCCCTCCCAGACACACTCTAAGGCCCCTTTTTTTTTCCTCATCTCGGGTTTAATGAGGCCCATTCAACCCTCCCAAAGACAAAAGGCCCTTCTCGTTTCCAAACGGATTTACACGACGCATCAGTGAGGCATAAACGGGTTGCCATGGCAACGCACACCGTCCCCCCCCAGCACCGGGATGCCATTTTCCAACTCCACTGCTCCCCCAAACCCCTTTGTTGCTTCAATGCCAGCTGGAAGCCTCCTCACCGGCTGGGAAAATCCCCCACCCACCCCAAAGTGACCCCCAGGGGCCAGGGAGGACATTTTTGAGGTGCAGTTAAAAGATGTCCCCAGTGCAGACACCCTGGAAAGCTCCGAGCCGTGACTGGCTCCAGGTCATGGTCAGGCAGGGTCTGGACTGAGCGGGAGGGACGGAAACACCGAGTGCAGGGGAACCCAAACCAAACTGCCTCTCTGCCCAGAAATGGGGGTGATGCCCAAGGCAGTGCAATCTGTCCACACTCCAACACCAGCCCCAGCCACGGCCCTGCTCCCAGCACCTTTCCACAGCAAAGCCAGTGGCTCTGGGGATTCCCAGGGCTTTGGCCATGACCAAGGGGCCACTCCAATGCTTCAGGTTTAACAACCACCAGTCCCATGTTTGTACCACAACTCTTCTCGACCAGCCTCAATCACTGAAGCTCAACAGAGCACCTCACTCACTCCACGCAGGGATGGTGGGACTCAGGGAAATGGGAAGCTGGGAAGGTCCCACCATGGCTCCTCGAGCTTTGTTCAGACCTTGCACAGTTGCTGCCACAGCTCTGAAGATCAGTGCTGGTGGGGCAGCCCAGTAGTACAATGGAGTCACACCAGAGAGAGCCCATTTTTCCATGAAAATGCCCACAGGAAGCTGGGAGCAGGACCCCGGTTACAGCTGCAAACTTGCAGCTTGTGGATGGGTCAGGTCTCCCCTCCTCCTGTCCAGACCCCTTCTCCTGGGGAAGAGAGATCCAGAGCAACACCGGGCAAGGTGACTGAAGACATCACTTGTCTCAGTGCCCAGCATGTTCCCACTTGTGGGGATGCTCTTCAGCCAGAACAGCCACCCTCGAGTGGTGCTGTTGCCCCTCTGTGTGAGTCTGGCTTTTCCTGTCCCTGCACCAGATGCCAAGGCAGGGCAAGTCCAGAGGATGGACAACTAGTGGAGGTCACCAAGGACAAGGGACAATCCCCACAGGTCCTCTCTGTCCCTGTGCCAGTTTTTCTGCCAGGGCTCAGGAGACCAAGGGCTTTTGGAGCAGGTGGCTCAGCAGTGGCCACGCCAAGGTTATCACCAACCAAGAGCAGAGGAGGGTCCAACCATCAGGACGCTGCAGAGAACAGCAGGCTCAGGAAAGCCAGCACAAGTGCTGGACACACCCCAGCATTCATGGCCAGCAGGTGCCACCATGGCCAGTGACACCCCCAGCCCCACGGCCACTGGCAGCCAGGGCTGGTCCCAGTGACTCAGAGCCCTCCTGTGCCACGGCAGGGCTGTGGGAAGGGCTTTCTCCACAAGCTGTCCCAATAATTAGAGCATGTCCAGGGAAAGCATCTGAGCCCCACATTCTCCACCAGCTCCAAGAAGGGTAAGGGGGGACCCCCATCCCGCCACCATGCTGAGTGCAGTCAAAGGCAGCACCCACCAAAGGGGAATGTTGTCTTTGTTCCATCATGGGCTTGGCCAGGATGCTTCCCAATGCCAGTCCATCACGTTCAGGGATGGCTGCTGCCCACCCCAGTGCCCTGAGGAGGAGGAACAGGAGGAGGAAGGCTCACAGCCCTCACAGGAGCCAGGCCTGACGTGAGCAGCCACGTGCTGCTCCATCGTCCCACCTGTGCACTCAGACATTTCACCCCAGCGATCCCAATCCAAACCATGCGAGGGGGGGGAAACAAAACCTGCTGGTAATTGCAGGAGTTTGGAGGAGATTTAATTGGGGCCGGAGCACTGGCACAGGCTGCTGCTGCCACCTGCAGCTGGTGGTGTGGGCTTGGGGGACCCCAGGCTCCTGCCCGCACTGGCCTGGGGTGCAGACCCAGCATGAGGAGCACCAGGGGTCCCCCAGGCCCATCCCCACCCCACACACCCCCCTGCAAACTCCTGCTTTTCAGCACAATAAGCAGCTCCAGCAGCGACGGAACCAAAGGCCTGGCCAAAAAATCAAGAGAAAGAAAGCCACATTTCTCCCTCGAGCCGTATCGTCCTGCTCTCCCCGCGGAGGAATCCGGAGGAGCCGAGTTATCTAATTAATGCTGGCAGGAGCGGGAGGCCGAGGGCCGGGGGGCGGCGGGGCCCACAAAGCCGGCGTGGGGAGCGGTCTCCCCGGACCGCCACCGGCAGCCCCGGCACAGGGGCCCCACGCCGGGAGTGAGGTAAGAGGGGATTCAAAGCGGGGTTTGTCAGGGGTTTTGTTTTTGAAAACGGGGGAGGGGAAGGGGACAGGGCTTGACAAGAGCTGACAGACAACTGAACAAAACCGTAAGGGCCATGAATGGCAACACGGCGCTTTAATTGGCGTAGGAATGGAGAGAGAAGTGAGACAATGAGGCCGGGCGGCGGCGGGGCTGAGGTGTGGGCAGCGGGCACCCACCTTCCCCTGCCCGCACTGCCAACCCCAGCCCGACACGGCTGCCGGCTGGATGGCCCCCATCCCAAAATACACCTCCCAAACCCCCAGGGAAAACGTGGAAGCCGAAAGAACAGAGCCCAGCACACACTGGGCATCACAGCACCCTGACAGCTCCAGGAGCGGCACAACCCCAGCGCGGGGAGGCTGCAGGTATTAAATGATCCATCGGAAGCAGCTCCGGTTCCCGCTCGGCTCCGAGCGCTTTCCGGGCTCGGTCTGGCCGCTCGTGCCCTGGCTGCAGCCCCCTCATCCGGAGCTCGGGGGGCCGGCAGGGGAGAGAGGCAGAGGCAGGTTAAAAGGGAACACGGTTGGATCAGCGGGGTTCCCACTCCTTCCCTGACCCCTCCAAAATAAAACGGAGGAGATTTCGCCTCCCGGTTCCAAAGCAAAGAATTACTTTGGCAGGGCCCGCGGTGGCGGCCGGGCGCCCACTTGGAAGGGAAAGCAGCAGAAATATGCCTGAGGAGCCCAAGAGCAGGCCCTCCCGCCGGGCCCTGCTCATTCGCATGCAGATCCATCCCCAGCTGGGACAGAACAGAGGCAAACTCCCCAGAGCGGGGCTGGGGTGCAGGGAAAGGCAGGCGGGAGGCTCGGCCTGCCAGACCTGACACGAACCCCAGTGCTTTCCAAAATCCCCCCTCTTCCCACTTCTCACTTTTCCAGCTGGGTTGGAAAAATGAAGAGCTGAAATCCAAGAGCTGAAGTTACAGTCGGCAATTGGGTCTTTGGAGAGAGGAAGCCCATTCCTCCCTGCCCCCAACACCCCAGAACCCGGCACCCCACTGTCCCTGCACCCCACAACCCCAGCCTGCAGCCAGGAGCCCAAACCTCCCCATGGGAGCGTGGCTGGTGCTTCTCTACACTGGCCCAGCCAACACCAAGGGCTGCAGTCACTGCTGCTGCATTCCCAGGGCTACAGGAAGGTCCCCAAATCCCTCAGCTTCCCACTTCCCACTCTGCTGGCTGTCTCCAAAGCGAGGGAGAGGAGCCACCAGCCTCCCCCAGTTTTCTGAGGACATCCACAAAAATAAAAGCCCACACATGCCCTGGGGTGCACCAGCAGCTGTGGGGTACTCCTGGACTTCCCCTGGCTCCCACGGTGTTCCAGGGTATGTCTTCACTCCCCGAGATCCCACGGAGGGCTGGGTGGCAGCCCTGGAGCACCCACCAGGTCCCTGTGAGGGCTGGGGCTCTGGCTCGGCCCAGGGATGCAATGCTGCGGTTTGAAGGATGAACCCCAACCTCAGAGCCTGGGCAGGGAGGAGCAGTCCCTGCGGAGGGTTCCCCACAGCTGCGGGATGCCCTGCCCTGCCCCGACAGGTCCCCCGGGTTTCGCCAGCCCTGCCAGCCCCTGTCCCAGCCAGCAGCGTCACCCCCTGACTCACCACCAGCCCCTTTGATCCGCAGCTCCCAGAGGTGGCCAAACCTGTTCTGTCATTCCAGCTCTGTCTGGAAGCGCCACCTTCCCAGGCAGCTGCAAATCACCAGCCCTCAGCCCCTGTGCCATCACCAGAACTCACAAGGCTGCCACTGGCCTTGGAACTTACTGAGAGCTCCTCAACCCCCTGTGCCACTGCAGGGCGTGCCCACATGTGCCCACCCCAGCTGTGGGTTGGAAGGGTCCCTACAGCCCATCCCATTCCCCCTCCTGCCATGGGCAGGGACACCTTCCACTAGGCCAGGTGGAAGCTCCAAGCCCTGTCCAACCTTGGACACTTCCAGGGATGAAGCAGCCACAGGTTTCCTGGGCAGCCTGTGCCAGGGCCCCACCACCTTCACAGGGAAGAATTCCTTGCCAATATCCCATTCAACTGTGCCCTGTGGCAGGGGGAAGCCATTCCCACTTGTCCTGTCCCTCTTCAGTTCTCTTGGAGCCCCTTCAGGCCCTGGACGTGGCTCTAAGGTCTCCCCGGGGCCTTTTCTTCTCCAGGCTGAACCAGGACACAGGTCAGAGAGTTCCTCACTCCCACATCAGTCCCACCACTGGCACATCGTGCTTGGCTGCCCAGGCCCTTCGGCCCCTCTCCACGGAGGTGGATGGGAGAAATAAACTAAAGATGAGTCACAGGACCTCAAAAGATTACTTGTTTTCGATTACTTGTTTTCTCCCCTCTCCCCCCCTGCACACAAACTGAGCCACCACCACAGCCTGGAGAGGCAGCTCTGCAGGGAAGTCTGAATCCAGGCTCCACCTTTGGCCCTGCTCCTGGATGTCACTCAGCTGGGAACAAACTGCCCCTTGCTCCCCGGGACCTATTCCCAGTGCTGCCCATGTCCCCTCTTTACTGTGAGGTGCCATTCACAGGCAAAAGCCCCAGTTTTGTCCATATCTACCCCCAAAAGACAAACCCTTCTAAAGGTTTCACCACTGGGAGGGGGTGGGACACCCTGTGCTCTCTCTCTCCTCTACTCCCAGTTTACCCAGTTCAGGGCTGACTGGAATAGCAGCAGCTGAGAGAGGGGCTGGGAGAGAGGCCAGCACAGCACAGGAGTGTCAGGTTTAAACCCCTCCTCCAGCCCAAAGAGATCTGGCTTTGACTTGCTTTTATTTTTAGGCCAGATACACGTACAGCTGAACTTTAATACAACGCACAACCTCCAGCTGGGAACGGGAGAGGAACCAGAGTCCAGCACTGGCTCGGGTGTCCTCAGAGCTGCCAGAGCCAGAGATCTCAGGAGCTGTGCTGCTCTCCAACCCCAAGGAAGTCACTACACATCATCAGCACACAAAGCTCCCACTCTCAGCAGGACCTTTCACAAGGCACTATGGAAAGCTTGAGTTTAAACCTAAAAATACCCCAGCCCTTAGGCCTGGGTGGGAGGAGGAGGGCAGAGCACCCAGCCTGCCATGCTGCTCCAGCACCAGCAGTTTCCAATTGCCTGTGGACGTGGAGCATTCCCAGTTCTCCCCCCCAGACGAAAACCTCCGCCTTGCCACCCACACTCATGGAATAAAGCTGGCAAGAGCCTCAGGGGAGACCAAACTCTGCCCCAACCACATCCTGCCCTCCCCGCTTTGCTGCCAGATGCGATTCCCCAGAGCCTTGTCCCAAAATCCCACTAGCTCAGGCACTCCTGGTGGGAGTCCTTGCCCCACAGCGTGTGTGCCACCAGGCTGGGGACACATCCCGGCAATGCCACCACTCTGGGAGCCCAACCGGGCTGATGCCACCAACCAAACGGGGAGTTCATTCCAAGGCTGGTGTCTTTGCCCTGCTGAACCCCCTTCCCTGAGTCCCACAGGCAGAGCTGGTCCCCAGTGTGGACCACAAGCACCAAAGCCCCTGGAGCTGGGAGAGCAAACAGGGACCAACCCTCCCCTGCAGCAATGTGTGGTGCCCCCCAGGAAAGGGCATTATCTACCAAGGCTCAGGAACCCCCCGAGAGTACCAGCACTGCTGCAGGAACACCCCATGCTGCCCTTTGGCTCCCGGCAAAGACTCACCCCCAAACCCCTCACCGGGCCCCAAATCACCTCCCTGACCCCCAGGACCCTCTCCCTCCCTGCTCACTATCCCAGAAAACCCCTCCATGAGGCTCCAGTCTCAGACCATCCCACTTCATTCCAGCTCCCTAAATCCACTTCAGTCTTTCCTTGCATTTAAGGTGCTTTTTTCCTTTCCCTTCTCTTTTTTTAACTTATTAAGGAGAAAGTTCAAACCACTGGCAGTGACTGTGCCCCACTAATTTGGAACTTAGTGCAGAGTCGACATTGCATTAAGTATTTCTGTCAACCGTGAGGACACACCATGTCTGTGTAAGAAATTACACCAGCAATTATAGCTAAAGAGGCATGTAAAATTTAAAAAAAAAAAATTTAATGTATTCAGAAATGATAACTGACATTCTTATTAGGATTAATCTAATTTTAGTAGACTCATTTATATCCTGCCTCTGGATAAAAAATGAGTTTCAATTTTAAAACCTGGATAAAAACTGGCATTCTTTAAAAAAGTACTTTTAGAAGTCACCCTGCATGATTAAGCGGGATGATAATGTGAGGCAGCTTAACAAAAAGCTGTGCCATTAAAGGAGATATTTGTTAAACAAAACGGAAGCAGAGATATTTATCAAGCCCAGCAGTCTATTCCAGGGTAACCCCGGACCCAGCACTGCCGGGTGCTGCTTGTGGCTGCAGGTAATGGAGGGAAAATCGGGAATGGCAGGTGATGCGGAGGAGGCAGGATGATGGCAGGGCTGGGCTGTGGAGAGCAGGGGCTGCATCCTGCACCCAGGAGCAGGGGCTGTGGAGAGCAGGGGCTGCATCCTGCACCCAGGAGCAGGGAATGTGGAGAGCAGGGGCTGCATCCTGCACCCAGGAGCAGGGAATGTGGAGAGCAGGGGCTGCATCCTGCACCCAGGAGCAGGGAATGGCAGGCACTGCGCAGAGCCACACGGTGCATCCAACACTTCCCACTGTAGCCTGGACAGGCCCATCGGGCATGACGGGGACAAGGGAAAGCACAGGAGTCACTCACAGACTGGGAAAAACACCCCAAAGGTTGAGTTGGTTTATCTTACCCCAAACCCAAGAGGTTTAACATCGAGGTCCTTCCCAAGGGGAAGCCCCAGGGCCCCCAGGTTTGCCAGAACACCAAGCAGGGCTTGGCACAGCTCAGCCTGGCCCACCCTCTGTGGCACTGCCACAGCTTGGCTGTCTGGTACAAACCTGTGCCACTGGTCTCGCTGCTCTCTGTACACTGTAACTCCATGGAAATGGATCATTTGAGTGGCACAGACTCTGGCAGAGGCGAGTACAGGAGCATCCCTTCTCCCCAGCGTGCCCCACCATGGAGGTGCCTTTCACCAGCACACACTTCCTGCTATGGACACCTCTAACAACTTAAAAAATCCCCAAAATCACATCCCTCATCACACCCAGCCACCCCAGGCAAGGAGTCAGCTGAGATGCCTCCTCCAGGCATGCTTGTTGTGCTGTGTCCACATCCCCCCCAGCAGCCGGGCTGCCACACACATGTCCATGCCCACCACACACCACGGGACACCAGTGGGATGTTCAGCCAGCCCAGGGGGGAAGGTGGTAAGGCAGGAGGGCACAGAGAGTCTGCATCCCCAGGATGGGAGCTGAGGCATCTACCAGGGCAGGGCCACCTCCTCTCACCTACATCTCCGTGTTTGAAGGGAATTAAGCACAGAAGCAAAGCATCAAATGATTTAAGAATAAGTGGAAGGAGTCAAAAGCCAATGAGGAAAAAAAAGTCCCAGGCTGATTATTTTATTTTCTCCTGACAGTTTGAGCCACAACGGCCAATAAATCCCAATTACAGATTTTAAAAATGCTTCCTGCAGACACTTGGACCATCAAGGCAATTCTGGGTTCCCATAACTCCTGCTTTATGATGGTCATACATGTCAGCTCTCCACAGAGCCCAGCATTTCAATAAAATGACCATAAACCTAGATTAGAGATTAAAGGACTGACTCAGAAGTTGTCAGAGGAAGAAACAAGTTTCCCTGCAATTGCTTTGCCATTTTTACCGACTAACAGTTTGGCTTTTGGACGGTTTTATGCCAGCAGTAAATTCTGGGCTGCTGACAGCTCGGTGTGGAGACAGCTGAAGGCAGCACGGGGAGGACGCGAGCCCAGCCCCGGGCTCAGCGACAGCTCCGCGATCAGAAGTGACACGTCTCCTCCTGGGCTCCCCGGTGCCTGCGCCGGCACAGGGACGTGGATCCGGCTCTGACCGTCCTTCCCGGCCCCCCTGCCAGCCCCCCAACCTGTCACACTGCTCTCCAGGGAGCAGCTCTGTCCTCGCTTCTCCTCCTCCTGTTTTGGCAGGGTCAGGAGCTGCCAGGCACGCCAGGAACATGGGAAGGTGACAGCGGAGTGGTGACCTGCACTGAGGGCTCCCCACGGACCCCCGGGATGACGTGCAAGGGGAGCACCCCCGGCCCCCCACCAGCAGCTGCTTCTGTCCCCCAGCCTGTCACAGCAGCAGCCACAACTCAAGGGAGGCGCCTTTGAAAGGATAAACGCTGAGCGTTTGTTGTGCTCGCGTTTCCTGGATGAACGCGCTGCTTCCTTTTACTAAGTGCTCTCTTAGGAGAAGGGAAAGGGAAAAATAAAACAGCAGCAGAAAGGAAGGAGGATGACTCACGGTGAGGCCACATCTCCACCGACACGCGAAAGCTGCGAGACGGTGCCAAGGACAAGGGCTGGGATCAAAAGTACGGGAGCGGATCAAACGCACACCCTCCCCGGGAAGGGGAAGGTTCGCAGGCGCTGCCAGGGGGAGGAAGGTGGGATGGAGCCAGGCCCAGCTCCCTTTCCTGAGGTTCAGCCACTGCCCTCACGTTCAGAACAGGATCTCCGCTTGTTTGAGCTCATTGAGCGCACAGTGCTCCACACCAAACACGGGAGGGATGGGGACAGGGAGGACCAGGAGAAACCAACAGGAGGTGAAAAAATACCCTTTTCCCGAGGAAATGAAAGAGCCGAGCCTGGAGCTCAGCGCACCGAGGGGGGCCGGTGCCCTTTCTGCCGGTGTCTCTCAGAGTCTATCAAAAAGTCCCATTTACATCAAAATGCCCTTCCAGACATGCTTCGATTTTACTTTTCCCCTTTCATCTCGCCCCCCTCCCGCCCCACCTCGCGGCCCCATTGTCCCCGCAGCACCGCGGAGAGGGCCGAGCGCGCTGCCAGCGGGAAGGGAACAGCAGAGAAAGAAAAGAGCTTTCAACTAAGAGGGAAGCCGGAATCGCTCCTGGTCCCGCTCCAGCAGGAGCTGTGACCCCATCTCCTCCCGCCCGCTGCTTGGCGGCCGCCCCAGGGGACGGCGCTGGCCGTGTCCCCACGCGGGGACAGGGACTCGGGCTGCCCTCCCGCCACCCGGGGCTCTGCTCAGGGGATGGCCACGGATGGTTCCAGCAGCTTTAAGCAAAGCCCTGGGCATGGCCCGCAGGATCCGCGATCCCGCAACACTCGGCTGGGCTGTGCCGGTGCCGGCCAGGCAGCACCTGCACAGCCCGCGCCCAGCAGGGCAGTACGGGTGGCACTGGGAGAGCCCCACAGAGCACTGCGGGTACCAACCAGCTGGCAATGAGGTGCATCGAGAGTCTGATGAATCCTAAAAATTGCCAGGGGAGCTGGAACACTTCCACCGGTGCCAGTGCCAGGCTCTGCTCCACCCCAGCCCTGTCCCACCTGTCCTCCTCCAGCAATCTGGATTTACTGAGCTGTTCTCTCCCCCAGCCCTGGCTCCAGCAGAGTCACATCCTCCCTAACAAACTTTTCCAAGACCCTTACAAACACAGAGGTGCTTTTCCCAGGATGCTGGATGGACACCCAGGCCCAAGACTGAAATCCACTCCACTTTCCATGTGCAAATTCTGTTTAATTCCAGTCTAACTCAGTAAAGCCCCAGTTCTAGCAGCTTGCAATCCTGATGGTATTCACCAGGCTCTGTCCACCTCCCCTGACACGGATCTTTTCCAGTTCTCCCTTCCTATTGTCAGCATCTATTTTTAACCCCCAGCATTATTTCTCCCTGCGTGACTTCAGACACTCTCTGGGGACGAGGTGGAATTGCTGAGCTGGTTCCAGGCAAAGTGACTCAACTCTCACCTTCACAAGCCACACAGGAATCACAGAAGGGGTAAAGTTTTGTCCATTCACATGTTCCTTTCTCCTGCCCACCAAGCTCTAACTGTGGGGAGGTAAATCCTGTGTCCATCACCAAGAACACACAGCAAAACCATCTTCCTCCTGCTCCTTCCCTGGCCCCTTTATCATCAGCTGGATTTACCTCTATGGCAGCTACCTCGGGGAAAATCCTGCACCAACACCCACCACCAGCGTAAATGAAGGTCAGAACCACAACCTTCAAACAGGTGTTTTGAGTGGAGACTCCAACCTGCTGGGCACGGGGAAGCTTGGAAGAGGCACATCCTGGCAAAGGGAGGGAGCTCTGGGCTGAGCGCGGTGCCAACGCTTTGTTACTCCCTTTGAGCTGGTCCTCCCGGCGCCACGGAGCAGTAATTAAGGACAAGGTCAGCAGTGAAGCCCTTCAGGAATCCATCCCTTCAGGGGAGCATCAAACAACCCACCATATGCCACCTTCTAATTCCTAAAGCGCCCAAACCCAAGGCCAGCCCAAGGCCGGGCAGTGCTGCCTCACTGCGCAGGAACGCGCGTGCTGGGTAAGCCAACGCTGGCGTTATTGGGAATCGGGAACCAATAAATAACCATTAACGCCGCTCCGGGAACGAGGCTCTCTGTGAGACAGCCTGGGTGCCCAAACACGGTGTTTATGGCACCAGAGGGGGAGGCTCCCCCAGCCAGAGCCGGGACAGCCGCCTGCCGCGCACAATGTGGCCGGCACTGCCAGTTCCGGAGCGTGTCCCGGTCCCGCAGCGCTCGGCATTCCTCACGGAGCCCCAGAGCAGGGCCGGGCAGAACCGGCAGAGCTCCCAGGAGCCGAACCGCTCCCACGGCCACACAGCACCGCGCTGGCCAAGAGGAGCTGCAGTGACACCGAGAGCTGTGGCACTCCGAGCTGTCTGACACCGCTCTGCCCAGCCCTCTCCTCTGGGATGACTCCCTGGTTTCGCGGGCTGGAGCTGGCGGGATGCTGGAACACACACAGCCCTGGAGACAAGGGGAGGCAGCATCTGGAAGCAATTATCCCAGCGCTCTTGTATCTGTCACCCGCTCCCCGGCCTCCTGTGAGGAACCACTCGCACCCTCAGCAATCTCTCCCTCACAAACCAGGAAAGGGATTCTTTCCCCTCGCCCCAACAAGGCAGCAGAGACTTTCCCAACTGGCAGCACAGGGTGGGTGAAGCCCCTCCTGCCAGGCCACACAGGTGAACTGGGCACACCAGGAATGGGCCCCTGTAGGTACCTGAAGGAGGAAGAGCTCCCAGATAAGGAATGCAACAATTTCTATTCTCCATCCGTGTCCCACACACCTCCAACTGCTTTACAGGCATGGATGAGCTCCTGGGAGTTCTGCGGGATGGTCCACACGCCTCCAACACAAGTCATGCATCTCCATCCTCAGACCATGTGCCTCTGTCCTCAACCCACACGCCTCCAACATCAAGCCATGTGTTTTCATCCTCAACCCACGTGCCTCCATCCTCAAAGAGAAAAACAAGGAGGAAAGGGCCTTGTCTTGGAGAACAGGAGCTGGGCAGACCCTACATCCTGGCTGCCCCTTCCCCAGGCAGGGGACAGCAGCAAGGATCCCTGCATTCTCCCTGCCATTGCCCAGGCACAACCTGCAGCCTCCATCCCAAAAGGAAAACCCATCCAAGAAGAGATGGTAGATGGGCCCCAGGGCTTTTCCAGCAAATCCCCAGAACCCTCAAAGGGTGGCACTCCCACCCACTTTCCCAAGCCCACAGGCTCCACACGTAGTGGAGGGAGGTGGCTCAGGAAGACTTTCGTGCCTCTCCTGGATGTTATGAAACCAGGCAGGGAGCACGAAACTGCCTGCGGTGGGTGGGAGCACCCAGGGCTATGTGCAGAGCACCGTAGGATTCCACAGTGGTCTGGGAAAGCACGCGGGCTCCCCCGCCCCGCACACGCCCTCGCAGGGTGGGTTTCCTTCTGGAGAGACCGGGTGAGCACAAACACCAGCACAGCCCCACATGAAGGGGGTAATTAGGGAACAGCACCCAGCACTCACCACGTCAGGGCAGAGATCAAAAGCAGCATCGGGCATTAAACCTCCCTGGAACTGGGAACTGCTCCTGGGAATGGCCTCATATGGGACCCTCCTCACTGCTCTGCTCCCCCGTGCCTCAGCGAGGGGACACCAAGCCAAGCCAGTGCCGTCATCCCCAACTCCCCACACAGGCTTTCCTCCAGCCCCAACTCCCAACAAGTCTGCCTATAGCTCAGGCAAGAGAAAAAAAGGAAGGAAAATAGGGAAAACTTCTCCTACTGCCATAAAACTAGCCAAAGGCACAAAGCTGCAAAAGATGAAGCGGTGGAGAGGGCCAGGGGATCGAGGAGACACTGAGGGACTCTCTTCTCCTCTTCCCTCCCTCCACTGCTGTGCTGGGACCTTGCTGCCCAATTAGTTTAGCAATTAGCAGAGCTGAGGTGCTGCTAAAGGGAGGCAGGGAAAGGGGAGGACAGGGATGCACAACCAGACTGCAGCCTCACAAAATTTCCATGAAAGAAGAATAATATAAATCTTAAACCCAAACACAGCTGAAGGGGAAATTCCAACTGCCTCCAGCCCTTCGCACCTCTGAGCACCTTCCTGAAACCCCAACCCAGCCGAGCCCCCCTCTCCCCTTGGCCCAGTGAGAGCAAAGGGGTTGTGCATCCCCTCTGCTGCACCAGGACAGCCCTTCCCACCTCCTGAGGAAGCATTCTCCTCCTCCTCCTTCTCCTCCCGCTGCTGTGAAGGAAGCCGGGAACAATGGGATGCACCAGTGCCAGCTCCGGCGGGGATGGACACTCATGGACCACCCGCCCAGCTGCCTGGGATGAGGGACAGGCTGGGGGGGACAGCCGAGGGCAGGCAGCACGGGCAGCTGCCAAGACCCCCTCCCTTCCTCAGGGTGAGGGGCAGCTCCCTGTCCTGCTGACAGGGGGGCCATGGTAGGGACATGAGCGGGCTCAGTGACTGCAGGCAGTGCCCACTGTGGCAGGGGACACACAGAACCCCCAGCTCAGCCCCACCCCAGCTCTTCCCACAGCAGAGAGGCTGATCCATCAGACCTTCCCTCACAAAAATAACATTTCATCTTCTTTTCTTTTTTAATTTCTTCTCTTAAAATAATTGACTAATTGGCCGAGTCCCAGGTCCATGCTGGGAGTGGATCCCAGGTCTGTTCTTGCATGAAAGGCTTACTAAACACATCACAGGAGGACAGGGCAGCAGAGGGGGGCCAGGCACAGCCAGGGCGGTGCCCACAGCGCTCTGAAAATCTCCCATCGCACCCAGAGGGTGGAAGCCCAAAAATTAATCCTGGCCATCCCCCACAGCTCGGCTCTGCCCCAAGCAGGGCCTGAGTCACCAGGGATGGGCATCACCCAGGGCGGCATCATCCAGGGTGGCATCCTGGCCCTGGCACCGTCGGAGTGGGAGCAGGGCTGGGAGGGAAGGGAAGGGAAGGGGTCCCCTCCTCTCCTCCCTTTAATCCCCAGCCCCAAAGCAGAGCCCTTTTAGGGGAAAGTGTAACGCAATACCTGGAAAATTTCTCCCACCCGCTCTCGGCTGCCAAATTTAAAACATATTTGCTGCCTGGCCTTGAAGAAACGTAACCTGCTGCCTAATTCCAACACGTTTATTCTTTGGGGGGCAACCAAAAAATTCGCAGAGCCGCTGGTGGCTCCTCTCCTTACACCCCACAGCCCCCGGGGTGGGAGCTGCCAAAGAGCTGCCTGGAGCCTCCACACCGAATGCTGGGAGGGAACGGGAGGCAGGGAGGGAGCTCTGCCTGTCCTGCAGCACAGAGCAAGAGGTTTTGAGCCCTGAGCATCAGCTGGGGTACCACCAGGCCAAAGGCCTTGGAATGCACAAATCCAGGGCAGTGCAAAGCTGTGGAGCCTGGGAATGGGCAGGGATCACCACCTGCCTACAGGGAGAACGCTCCCACCTGGAAGCAGAGCCACCCCAGACCCAGGTGCCCACGCAGCCTCCACCTCTCATCCCACCACCCCAGCTCCTCACCAAGTGGAATTTTCGGGCAGGGCTGGGGTTGGATGGGGAGGCTGGAGCAGTGGGAAGGGGCTGGGGGAGGGCACAATGTGTTTAGCAGACTGAGCGATCCGACAGGGGCCATTAAAGGAAACAATTTGTAATACAATAATTATTATGTCGTTTCTCTGGCCTCTTTCCTAAGCCTCTCTTTAAACAGCTCAAGGCTTGAGGGGGACAGCAGATGGGCTCTGTGGGGCTGGGGGTGCCGGAATGGGGCAGACAGGATGGACACACGGGGTGGATGCACACCTGGAGCTCTCCACTGCAAGGAGCTTATCCTGGTCTGCTCAGAGTTCCTGAGGGATGGCAGGGGGATCACCGGGGCACACCAGGCAAGGGGAACTGCTGCCCCCCAACTGCAGGGGCATCACCAGAGGCGGGTCCTCCCTGTGCCCCGCTGGCCCTGGATCCCTGCTCGCCCCAGGACACAGGGCCTGGCAGCTCCAGCTCCTCGGCTTTCGGCTCTGAAGTTCTCGGCCACACATCTGAGGAAAGTGGCAGTAGCGAACAACAGAGCGAGAGCAACACAAATCCCCAGGATAATGAGCCCGGAGGAGGGAGACGGTGGGCTCTGTCTGAGGAGGGAGCTGTGCTTTTATTGGAGAGGCCTAAAAGGGCTATAAATCCTCAGATTCAAAGGCGAACTCCAGCTCTTTCAAGTCGGAGGAAGGCCTGGGATGTGTCAGCCGGGAGGACTAACCACGCCGCGTCCCCTGCTGAAGTGGCCTCTTCAGCAGAGCCGCGCGGGGTATCACACCAGATCCTTTCCATATGCTGCCCGGAGCCGCCCCTGGCACAGGGAGAACCGGGCCCCCTGCCCCAATGGGGCAGCACCTCTGTGCCCACTGCCCTTCAAACACCCCCCAGTGACCTGCCCCCCGAAACCCCAGAGGGAGCAGGGGGCTGTGTCCCCCCCTCTTGCATGTGGCTGAGACACTACAGCGACCCCAGACAAAGACACCGGAGCCCAGCACCAGCATATTCCCAAGCATCCCTCCCCATCCCTGCATTCCTGCCCATCCTTGCATCCCTCTCCATCCCTGCTGGATCCAAGGCTGCCAGCCCTGCCTACCCACCCACACACCAGGCCATCCTCTCATGCTCCAGAAATCCATTAGAAGGGTCAAATCAGTGACCAAGAGGGGAGGGTGCCGAGGCTGGGCCCTGCACGGGCAAGGGCAGACATTTCCCAGCCCTGATGCCACACGCTGCGGGACCAATGGGAACAGCGTGAGGGGATTTAAAGGTCTGAAACCATAAAAATGCACTTTGCTTTTCTCAAGTACCTATTCAGAAGAGGTCAAATCGCCAACACCAGGCAGAGCAGGCAGCCCCCAGTGCTGGGCTCACCCTGCACACCATGACACCAGGGGCAAAGAAGGAGATTCCTGGGAAGCAGGATGCTCCTGTCCAATCACCAGCCTAAGGCAGGTGCCACCAAAACCAGCCAG
Source organism: Hafferia zeledoni (assembly GCA_035583235.1). Taxonomy (NCBI): domain Eukaryota; kingdom Metazoa; phylum Chordata; class Aves; order Passeriformes; family Thamnophilidae; genus Hafferia; species Hafferia zeledoni. The sequence goes on along the minus strand of JAWWEV010000152.1, from coordinate 5,854,440 downwards.
GAGCCCCATCCAGAGAGGGCACCCAGCCCAGGCCTTTGCTCTTCCCAAACTCCGGCCTGAAGGTGCTGGGACAAAGAGCTGGTGTGGTATGTCCCAGGCATCCCATCCTGGCACCTCCATGCTGGCACCAGCAAGAGCCAACCCACGCTAAAACGAGTAACTCCAAGCCTCTCACCACAGCCCAGCCCTGGCAGACACAGCACACGTGGATCCCTGTGCAGGCACAGCACCATGGCAGGATGGAGCCCTTGGAAAACACCAAGGGGAGCTCACAGCTGGACACCAACCACCCCCCTGCTCTGGCTTCCCAGGCAGCTCCCCCCGGCAATGCCCAGAGCCACGGCCTCGGAAAGGGCGAGCAGCCCACCTGGGAAGGGCCTGCTGCGGGTAGGAAAAGGTTATTGCCGAGCAGGCGAGCCAGGGCTATAAATAGCTGGCATTTTTGAAGCGCAGCTGCTCGGCTGAGCCCGGCCGGGGCGGCACTGCCACGCCGGCACCTGGGCCGGCTCACAGCCCGCCCGGGGGCTCCGGCAGGGAGAGCTCACACAGGAGCAGCCCCTGCCCTCAGCAACACCAGGAGTGACCCCCCCAGACCCGTCCCCCCCAACCTCCAGCCCTCCCCAGGGATGGGAGGCCCCTGAGCTCCACTTCAGGCATCACCCACAGCATCTCCAGGCTCTGGCACCGGCCCCAGAGGAACCTGCTCCACAAAAACACAGGGCCAGGAAAATCCCACCATGTGCACAAATCCAGCCTCACTGAGCAGGACGTTTAGCCCTGGGGTGTCCAACTCATCTGGGACAAAGCCTGGACAGGCTGGCAGAGCCGGGAGTGCCACAATCCCAAGGCTCTGGCACAGGCATGGACAGAGCACTGGGGCACTAACTGGGGATCCTGAGACTCTGGTGCAGCCACAAGTTCAAGCACCAGTGCTCCAGTCTGACACAGGATACTGAGACTACAACAAAGCCAGGGGCAGAGCACCAGTGCTCCAACCAGAGACAGGATCCCGGGCCTGATACAGCCATGAGCCAAACACCAGTGGTCCAGCTGCAGATGGGATCACAAGGCTCCCACCCAGCCGGGAGCAGAGCATGGGTCCAGGACCCAGAGGCTCCAGCACAGGCAGGAGCAGACCACCAGGGCTCCAACCACGGACAGGTTCCCAAGAGCCCAGCACAGCCATGAGTTGGTGTTCCAAAAAGAGACAACACACCAGGAGCAAGGAAACCCCTCCCGAAGGATGGAGGGTGTGCACCCAACCTCTCCATGAGCAGCAGGACCAACCCCAGCACCACCAACCCTCCTGCTCTTCAGAGGAGGATCCTCTGCCTACCACCCGCCCCAAAACAAGGGATGGGAAGGAGAAAAGCTCCAGAAAGCAGCAGCAAAGAGCGGGGCTCGCTCTCCGCCCAGCACAACAAAAGCCCGGCTGCACATTCCTGCCCAGATGTGACGCCGCGATAGCACCGAGCGAGTCTTTCTCCTGCTCCCGATCCCAGCAATCATTAATTAGAGACAGAATGGAATCAGCTTTGTTTCTCCCCACCCTGTTCCAGCTGCCAGACTCCAAGTAGCATGTGCTACTGATCGCTCCAAGATGTTTTCCCACCGGAGCCCAGCGCTCCTCAGGCAGACGGGCTGCCCGGCAGCACAGCCACCACTGGGCAGGGGCAGGGGCAGAGGGGCAGGGATGGGAGCCACGGGCAGGCCAGGGCCAGGCGGGATCCAAGAGTCCTGCAGGGAAAAAGGGATTGCGCCCCAGTTTACCGGGGACAACCCAAACAGCTCCCGACGTGTATCACGGGAAGGGCTGCACAAGCACCCGGCCCGTGGGATCCCCGTGATCCCACAAACATGGCAGGGCTCGGGGGGACCCCCAGCACCCAGAGGATCCCTGAGCACCCAGCGAAGCTGCTCAGAGGGACCCCCAGCCCACCTGGACACACCATGCAAGGGCACAGGCACATCCCACCCTGCACACACAGCCCATTTGGGATGAAGATCCCAGGAGCACTTCAGGCCCCAGAGCAATGCCAGGGCTCAGGTGTGGCAGAGGACACAGCCCCTCCAGGCCCCTGCCAGCCCCCCCCGGCCCCTGCCAGCCCCCCAACCCAGAACGGCACAGGGACCCAGCCCATCCCGCCCCACTGCCAGGCGGCTCCGAGGAGCTGCAGCAGCTGTTTTGCTCCGAGAAAGCTCCGGCTCCTTTTACAATCAATCAGCCACCCCATCACGGCTCTTTTTTTCTTTTAAAGGAAGCAGTTAAATCCATTTTATGGAATCCAGTGGTATTTACCCGGCTACTGCAAGAGCCGCAGCCCTGCCTAGCCTTTTTTTTAATTTAAGTTAATGAAGTCATTCCCTGGGCAGAGTTCCTTCCCTCCCCGGGGCACAGGGACAGGGGGATCTCACTGTGAGCACGGGCTGGGCACGGGGTTCCTCCCTGGCAGGGGGAGCACAAGCCCTGCATGCCGGGAGGGCCCCCAACAGCCCAGCAAAGGGTCCCCCAGCACCCCCGGGAAGGGCTCCACGATCCCACAGGGAAGCTCCAAGCAGGACACAGACCAGCCAGACTTGCCTGGCCCAAACCTGCCTTGGGAGATGCAGCAAAGCCCTGGGAAGGCCCAGGTTTGTACAGGGGCCATCGGGTTCCTGATGGGACCATGGAATCATAAATCCTAGAATGGCCTGGGTTGGAAAGGGCCCTTAAAGCTCATCTCATTCCACCCCCTGCCATGGGCAGGGACACGTCCCACTGTCCCAGGTGGCTCCAAGCCCTGTCCAGCCTGTCCTTGGACACTCCCAGGGATGGGGCAGCCACAGCTGCTCTGCCCACCCTGTGCCAGGGCGTTATCACCCTCACAGCCAAAAATTCCTTCCCAATATCCAGTGTAAATGTCTCATCTTTTTAAATTAAAGCCATTCCCCTGGGGAGTCCCCATCTTGCAGCCCCACCAAGGGGGAGTCTCTGAACGAGCCAGAAATGACTTTTAATTAAAAATAAGCAGCGCATTCTCCGTATTTCCCAACTCTGGGCAGCACTGAGCACCTCGTGTGCCCTCCACTCCGGTAACTCCCCCACATCTGCTCCGACCCCAGCCCCAGAGCTCCGGGCCAGCCCCCCCTCGGAAACAGCCTTCCCACAAGCACTTTGTCCCTCGTAAAACGGCATTTGGAAAGGCCACGATCCGACAGCTCCAAACCCGGCGCTGACACCGTCGGGGCATTAAAGGCGGAATAAAAACACCACCAAGGATTAGACTTTTGTCTGGGGGTTTTTTCCTCTTCCCTTCACCTTTTTTTTTTTAGATCAATACATTCATTTTGTTTTCAGCAAGCTGCTGCACTGCTCTGTGCAGCGAATGGAGTGGAGTGAAACTCTCTGTAAGGGGAAGAGGGAAACTGGGAGGCGAAAGGAGCCGTTCTCCAGAGCTGCACGGATGATGTGTCCCATTTCCCCCACCTCCTTATTAAAATACTTTCTGGAGAGGCGAATTCCAGCCTGAAATGAATTTTCCAAACCATATTTTATTAGGAATGCTTCCTTTTAACGGTCGGTACAGGAGCCCACCAGGGTCAATATTTCTCCGAAATTACAGCCAAGGGAGTTGGGAAGGGATTTAGCCAGAATTTCTCGGGCAATTCCCGGCTGTCCAAGGAGAGCACGCTCCCACCACCCCCCGCTGGGCAGCACAGGGGCCAAGGAAATCCCAGAAGCACTTTCTGTCCCACTCAAAGCCCCAGTCAGACACAATGGAAAAAATGAAAGCCATATTGGCTCCCCAAGACCCTTTCCAAGGGGCTCCCCAGGCACCCCGGAGAAAGCTCGCTCGGAGAGGTGAGCTCATCCCAAGCACAGGTCTCAGACCATTATTACCTTTTTTTCCAACTAAGCCATTCCTAGGCCTAATTTTTCCCCTTTAAAACCCCCGAAGTATTCACAATGGGAGGACTGTGATGATTTCACCACTGGCCTTGGGACGCACCCCCAGGAGCCGAAGGGAAACATTTCCCAGCGCAGCCTAAGCCTGTCTTAACTCGATTAGGAAATGGTTCCGTCTATCGGATGTGTTATCGGCAGCCCTGCGATAACAGCAGGACCCCGACCCTCCCCAGCTCGCAGCCACAGCTGCCCACAAAGGGCAGCAAAATATTTTCCTTATTTACAGCCACCGCTCCGAGGCCGGCCGGGCCCAGCGGGCCACGCTCGCTCCTTCGATCCGTTGGAAAATTCCACTTAGCCGTGTTATTTTTAAAGGCTTTAGCTCTCTTTACTCTGAAAACAAGAGCTAAAGCTGAGCAGAGTGGGATGGGGGGCTGGCACAGCCCCAGCACTGCCTGTGGAAGGCGCTGGGAAGCCCAAAGTGTGGTGGCGAGAGGTTTCAGGGGATCTATCCAGAAGAGCAACCCCAGTCCAACCAGGAACACGATTTTTAATCCAACTGCAGCCGGACTTTGCCCAGCATGTGGATCCCAAGACTCGCTTCCTTTGCTGGGAGAGGCCGTGGAGAGGCTCTGCCTGACACCTCACACACCTCAGAGGTGGGAGCTCCGAGGTGCAAAGGCAGCTGTGACAGATCCCACAGAGGGATCCCGGGATGAGGGGCTGGGCTGGGCAGAGCCCACACAACCCACACCCGGTGTGAGTGGGGAGATCAGCCCCGACAGCCCAGCCAGCCAAACCCTGCCACGGGCTCTGCCCACGCACGTCCCGGCATGTTCCGGGGTGCCAACGCCAACGTTTGGGCACTTCCCACCCTCTCCCATCCCCGTGGGGGACGGGAATGCCCCACAGCAGGCACCCACAGGAGCCCCACGCGGGAGGGCACGGCCCAAACCTGTGCCCAGGGCGGGCAAGCTCCGAGCCCCCAACTCGGGGAGAGCCGAGGGCGGGCAACCCTCGAGTTCCACAGCACGGGAGAACCAAGGGTGGCCCGAGATCCACAGCCAGGGAGAACGGAGGGGCCAACCCTGAGCTCCAAACGGGGCAGAACCGAGGGGGCACAACCTCCAGGCTCTGAGTCCAGGGAGAACAGAGAGTGCTCGGCCACTGAGCTCCAGCCTGGGGGAGAAACGAGGGCAAACACTGAGATACAGATTCCTTTAGAACCAAGACGGGGCAACCACTGAGCTCCAGACTGGGAAAGAACTGGGAGCAGACAATCTCTGAGTCCTAAACTGGGGGAGATCCACCGAGCTCCGAATTCAGGGAGAACTGAGAGTGGGCAGCCACCAAATTCACACTGGGGAGAACTGGAGGGTAACAACCACAAAGCTCCAGGCTGGGGAGAACCAGCAGCACAGAACCACAAAGCTCCAAACGTGGGGAGAAATGGGCATGGACAATCTCCAAAATCTGAATTTGGGGAAAACAAGGAGTGGGCAACCCCTGAGCTCCAAACTGGGAGAGAACTGTGAGGGTACAACCCCTGAGCTCCAAACTGGGGGGAACTGGGAGCGTACAAACACTGAGCTCCAAACTGGGGGGAACTGGGAGGGTACAACCCCTGAGCTCCAAACTGGGAGAGAACTGTGAGGGTACAACCCCTGAGCTCCAAACTGGGGGGCACTGGGAGCGTACAAACACTGAGCTCCAAACTGGGGAGAACTGGGAGGGTACAACCCCTGTGCTCCAAACTGGGGGGAACTGGGAGGGTACAACCCCTGTTCTCCAAACTGGGGGGAACTGGGAGGGTACAACCCCCGAGCTCGCAGTGAGGGGAGCCCAGGGAGCGCTGGAGCTCTCCCAGTCACCGCACTGGAGGCACATCTCCAAACTGGGGCTCAGTGGGCAGCCCCCGGCAGAGCAGGAGGATGGTGGGAACCCCTCGGCGTGCCATCCCCGTGCCATCCCACCGCCACCACCTCCTCCAGCCCCCAGGCCTGGGCAGCTCACGGAAAGCCCAGGATCAGGCAGGGGACAGGGAGACGCGGTGTCCCCACCACCGAGCCGGAGCCGCCTCTGCCTCCAGCTGCCTTTCCCAAATAAAAACTGTCTCTTCTGGAACTTATTTGCCCGCCCGTCACCAACACCACGGGCTCAGGGACACAGCAGGACAATTCCCAAGGGAAATGGCTCTCTCTGCTCCCATCCAGCTGACACAACTCCAAAGGAAGGAAAGGCAAACCAGGCTGAGGAGGCGAACGGAGAGCCGGGGCCGCCGTCCCGGCGCTGCCCGCGCTGGGCACACGCGGGTGCCTGTGGAGCTCCTTCTTCCCCACGGAATAAAGCAAAGAAACCTTGGGGTGGGATACGTGTCCGAGCACGAAGGTTCTCCGAATTGTTTCGTTTCTTTCCAGCCCTTAAAAGCTCTTTATATTTTTGGAATTTTTTTTTTTCCTTGAGAACTGTGGTAGGGAAAAAGCCAGGCTGAAAGCCGGGATTCTTTCTAAGCGAGAAGGGGGTCGGATAAATAAACATTCCGTGATCTACAAGATAAAGCTCAGCAAGGGCCACCAAACCATCCCGACCACCAGACACGGGGCAGGGGCGACCAGACACCCTCCAGCCCTTCATGCCGGCCCTTCGCATTGTTCCTGCACGGCAGCCACAGACACACCGAAATAAATATAAAAATATATACATAATTTGGGGGCTGCCCCGGCGCCCGCTTTGTTCGGACCAGCCCGGTGGGATCCCCACCTTCCTCCTCGGTGAGAAAACACAGGGAAAAAATCAAACAGGTAATAAATCCAAGTGGTGGAGGGGAGCGGCGATCCGAGCGGGGAAAATAAAGCGAGCGTGAAAAAATGTTTTTAAAAAAATTTAAAAAATAAAAAAAATTTAAAAATAAAAACAAACAAAAGGCGCTGTTAAAAAAGAAAAAGATATTCACAGAGAGAAAAAGCTGCGGGAAGCAAAAGCATCGTTAAAAACCGGGGGGGGAAAGGAAAGGAGGGTTTTTTGGTGCAAAAACCAGCGCGGCGCGGCGGGTCCGTCCTCAGCCGGGGGTCGCTCCGGGTGCCATTTATTTTTTGCCTTAACCCCCTCGTTGTTTGTATTAAACTCCCATTCACCCCGCGGGGGGTTGCGAGGCGCGTCCCCCCCGTCCCCACCCCCGGGCTCGCCAGGCTCACGTACTTGGGGTTCGCGGAGCTCCACGACACCGGCTCCAGGCTCTTGGCGAGCGGCGCGGCGAGGCGGCACAAGGCCAGCAGGACACTCAGCAGCCACCGCCCGCCGCGGGGCCGCGCCATCGTCCCTCGGCGGCGGGACGGGCCGGGCGTCAGGCGCCCATCGCCGCCGGCTCCTCCCGCTCCGCTCCCGACCCGCCGCCTCCGCCCGCCCGCCACCGACTGAGGCGGCGCCGGCCGCGGCAGGCGCTCTACCCCTCCGCGCAGGCACAATCGCGGACAGCCCGGCGCGGCGGCCAATGGGCGAGCCGAGCGGGGGGGGCCTTGAGGGCCGGCACGCCCATTGTGGGTTCTTGGGGGGAGAGCGGTTTTTTGGGGGGTGGTAGCGGGCAAATCTCCCGGTTGGGGTGGGTTGTTGTCGGTTTACCGGGTGGGGAAGAGGCGGCGGCGAAGGGGACGGGCCG